>VXBQ01011416.1:366398-451852 GCA_013400175.1 Phainopepla nitens | reverse complement strand
GGTCCGGCCAGGCTGGGTGGAAAGGGTCCGGGCGGTGAATGGCAGCTGCGAGCCGGCCAGCCGTGCCGAGCCCTGCCGAGCCCCGCCGAGCCCCGCCGAGCCCCGAGGGCATGCAGCACCTGGCACAGGGCGAGCTGGTCCTCACGGTGGCCTCCTGTTTGACCTCCTGCGAGGCATCTCCCCGCA
Organism: Phainopepla nitens; assembly: GCA_013400175.1. Classification (NCBI taxonomy): domain Eukaryota; kingdom Metazoa; phylum Chordata; class Aves; order Passeriformes; family Bombycillidae; genus Phainopepla; species Phainopepla nitens. The sequence goes on along the minus strand of VXBQ01011416.1, from coordinate 451,666 downwards.
GCTTGGCTAAGCCCATTTTCTCGGGCATCAGCCCACTTCCTTTGGCCGTCACGCCTGGGTTTAGCTTCCCTTCAGGCTGTGATCCCGTGGGCTGGCGAGCTGACTTCAGCGCAGTTTTCCCGCCGGCTCCCCTCGAGGCTCATGGCAAACCTTGGCTGGGCTGACCCTGGAAAGAGAACATGAGAGCCCAGTGGCCAGCTCAGCGCTCGGCTTTGCTGCAGAGCAAAACTGATGCCCGTTTGGCAGCCTGGTGGGAAGCGGATACATTTCATGCATTCAAAGAAACAGATTTTCCGTTTTTCAGATTTTTTATCCATTTAAAAGAAACATGCCCCCGTGCACCGCAGGGCGTCCAGGGCATGCCAGGCTTAACCATGCCTGCTCTGGGAAACTGTCACACAAGAGAAACCAGTCCCACACTCATGAAGTGAGTCCAGGGACTCTCGCTTCTGTCTGGTATGCAGCGGAACAGGCAATGTGAGCGTCTGCTGCCACCATTCCTGTGTTCCATCACTTGAAGTTGCTCACCCTCTCTTTTTAGAGCAGAGCTCTCTTTGCTCTCCACCATGTCAGTCGGACTTGGAAGTAGATGATCTTTAAAATTCCTTCCAAGCCAAACCATTCTTTGATTCTATGATTCTAAGTGTTCACTTTTTTTTTCTGGTTTGATCAGCTATCCCTTCCATTGTGTCAGGATATCACTTTTTTGGTTCAAACAATAGTTTCCTCCTTCAGGTTTTTGTAGAAACTCCATGCAGTTCTCACTGTTTAGTCTGAAGGTAAAGCTAAACTTATTCAAACAGAAATTGAATTTAAGCCATTCCCTGGAATTGTTTCAGAACTTTACTTGCCTTCATCGCCTTCATCTCTTCAACTGTACTTGCCTTCATCTCCTTCATTTTGGCTCCCATAAGCTTACTTTTATTCACTCCTCAAAGACATGACTGTAGGATATTCAGTGATTGCTTATCCCCATATTTGCTTTTGTTCAAGATCCACATTCATTAACTTTGTTTACATTCTGGTTGAAGTAAATATACATTTTAATAGGAATAATAAAAATATAATGTAAGAAGACGCTTCAGCTTGAGGTTTGAACAATTTCCAAATGAGTGTGAAAGGACTGTCAACTTGATTAAGGGTTTTAAAAATTGAGGGAAGGCATGTTTTTTTTAACTTCTTAAATAGTAGATGAGAGCTCTGATCCAGATTCACAGAACCATTACTCTTTTCCAAGTGGGAAGCTTGGACTTTTTGTAGTAGAAGGGTTAGTTTTCTTCCCTCTTGGTTTCAACACTAATTAGAGGAAAGAAGAGATTCTCATGCTGGCTTCTTCCATGTTTTCAACATCAGGATGAAGAGCTGGCTTGAGCAATGGAGCTCTCAGGGAGGAAAGCTGTGAAATGTTTACCTGCTTATCTGATAATGTAAATAGGAAGAAAGCCCTTTATGAGCTAAAGGAGTAAACTTCTAATCCTGTTAGTGCATGTTTGTAAGCCTTTGCAAACTCTATGTGAGCTGCACAAAATACTTTTTAATCTGCTTTTGCCTTCACTGGTTTTGAGTCAAGCTTGATGTCGACTGGCTATATTGGGGAAACTTCATAGGCCATAGAAACTTAAAAACAAATATTTTTCTGAGTGTTTATCTGCCCAATATGTTTCTTCACAATATCTAACTAAAGGATAATGGCAATGCTTCAAATTAAGCTGCACAAAGTTTGAAAGTTGGTGACCCCGGGGAGTCAGAGAAAGAAGAGTCTCCCAGTAGCCAGCAATGATCGGAGAAGCTCTCCACCATGTAGCAAGAGAACAGGGAGCATGCCAGAAACCCATCAGTCTCAAGGAAGTGTAACAACTTATATAGTGGGTGTCTAGAGTATTTGATAAATACTAGATAAAGTGGTTATTTGTAGAATGTGGCACACATCATATATCCTTATTCTGATTGATATGTGCCACGGCCACACTTTTAAAGTAACTCCCCAAAATACTCTCTGGCACTTATTTTAGAGAAACTAATCACTATGAACGGAAAGTGCACTTCTGAAAGAACGCACGCAACAATCAGTACTGCCAAATTGTGATTCAGGAGCAAAGTATGCATTTTTCGCAGAACGGAGGATCTGTCCTAGACTTTTTTAAGATTGATATGAATGAATTATCATGAAACATTAGTAAGATTCCAGTCATAAAGCAGTCATTTTGCAAATTTCTGCTCATCTTCCACTGTAAAGCTGTTTTCCTGAGTAGTTTTACAACTTAACTTGTTACCTCAATTGCTCCATCATCTGTCTGAGTGTACAGGTTCACATATAATTGGGAAAAAATGGGTCATTGTGTCCAGCTGCAGGCCTCTGAGGTCTCAGACCTCTGGACCAATGCCTGTTCTTCTATCAGGACTTCATTGCTGAGAAATCAGTCAGCACCAAGAGGCCAGACAGAGGTTTGTGTTCTTCAGTATTCAGGAGAAAGTGGCCAGGGTGAACTTCAGAACAGCACAGTAAGATGTTCCAGTTGGCCCTGAAAGGTGCAGCTCCTCTTCCAATTCATCAGTCACTGATGTTGTAAACAGTGACTGTGTCACAGGATTTAATTCAAAGACTGTTTGGTAATTTCACCAAAGTTCTCCATGGGGCTCTTTTGACTTGTAGTTTAATATAGGTTAATGTGGAAAGCAAGAATGAAAGACAAATTTATGTCAGAAAGACTCTTTTACTTAGTTAAATCTTGCTACAACTTGCTGCATCACCAAAAGCTACAAATCATTGAAAACACAAACCAGTTCTGAGTCTCCTACAGTCTGAACGCGCCTACTTCAGCACAACAGAAGTCATGGCCACCAAGATACTCATTCTGCAAAATATTAAATCTAGGGGTGGTTGATTTTCTTGTTATCCAAGTTCAAAGTCCAGAACAAAACTGGCTACATATTCTATGAAATCCATCCATTAATGCACTCTTGTACAAAGCTCTTTCTTCTTAGAGAGGACAAGGTAGGAACAGAAGCATAAGGAGAGACACTTAGTGCTTTTAGTATTACTCCTGCAAAGGCAAGTCAGACCTATTTTTGGACACATGGCAGTAGCCTAAAACAGATTCTCATATATTGAGATTTGATCAGTCATGCTGTTCAGCATTTCCACACCAAAAAGAGAGAGATTTCATATTTGATCAGGTGCATCCATCTGCACTTGTAGCCATTTTATACTGGATAGAGCAACAGATCTCAAAATGACATTTTAAGTAAGTGAAAAGCATGAACATACTAGTTCTCTCAAGAGACAGCTTTTGCAATTAGAAATTTAAAATTAAAAATCAAGGTTTAATTTTTCTTTTTTAAAAAAGCTAGAAAGTCTTCCACTAGTTCTACATCATAATCACTTCTTCACGTTTGCAAGTGCAATTGCTGCTTAAGGCGTTGCAGAGGAGGTCTTGGCAGTTCCGTGACTGTCGCTGCCACACTTAACCAGGAATGCACGCTAGGAGTGCCTTTCTCCTCCTGCGCCACCCAAGCTCACTGTGCTTTCTTTGCAGAATGCTTCTCTTCTATCCTTTCTGTGACTCTTTGCCATGCCTCACGAGAACAATTGTGGGGAACTTTTCCTTTTTGCCTTCAGCACACAGAAGCTCTATAGCTTTGTTCATTTCCACTGTGACTAAACAGGCCCAAAGCTTTACCACATTACTGCTTCAGTAAATCAGCCATCCTTGTATTACTGACATTACCTGAATAGTTCTAATTTGAACCAAAGCAGTTCTCAAGACAGATCCTGGAATGGCTTCAAGATTCTCCTTAAAACTTCCTTGAGGTGGAGACAGTTTGCTGGCAGTAACAAAACTCATCAGAGCCAAAGCAAGTAATGCCTTCACTAGCCAGTAGTTGAGTCATTGAAATGAAAATCAAGTTTCACAACTTCGTATCTCTGCCCAACACACATCCACCTCAAGATCTTATCCTGCTTTGTGGGTTAGAGATCTTGGAGTCAGCAGAAGTGCAACTAAAAAGGCTATAATTAATTTGCAGTGAGGTATGTAAGATGAATGCAGTGGTTTATCTCTCATATATAAGTGTATGTATATATATATACACACATATATATGCACACATACATAGTGAATTTGAAATGTCCTCACCTGTTACAACCAAGCCTGTCTGCTGTTATCATAGAGCAAGTCTCTAACTTCTGCTTTTGCAATTTTCTCATTAGTTTGTACCATGTGTGCTCAGAAATTACTCTTAAATATTTTACAGTAAGGGTCAATGTGCAGAAAAGAAACCTGGAACTGTGAGCAAAGGACTTCAAGATTTAGCCTTCTCACCCAGCCGGAAAGGTACAGCACACAATAAACTCTGGACAAACTGTACAATGGCTGCAAGTCTCTTATCAGATTACCCAGTGTCTTGCTAGAATACCGCTAAAATTCACAGAATCATAGCACGGTTTGTTTTGGAAGGGGTCTTAAAGATTATGTAGTTCCAACATCAATGCCATGGCCATGGACACTTTCCACTAGACCAGGTTCCCATCGCGCCATCCAGCCTGGCCTTGAACACTTCAAGGGATGGGACATCCTCAGCTTCCCTGGACAGCAGTAAAAAATTTTTCATAATATCTAGTCTAAACCTAATTTCTTTCAGTTTGAATCCATCCCTCCTTGTCCTGTCATTACATGAACAAAAGCAACAAGTAAACTGGAGTAACAAAATGGCCCAAGGAAAGCCTTACAAGACTGTTCATCTTTAAATTAATAGAAGAACACAAAAATTATATCCACAATTACAGCAGACCCTGAAATATGGTAGCTGAAACAGAAAGAATCTTTAAAAGCAGTAACTTCCAGTGGATTGAGCTTTGAAAAATAAAACTCTTATCTCAGCAGACTCTAGGGTGTGTTGGTGATTTAACTCTGTGTTAGAAGGAAGGGTTAGTTGCCTTAGAAGAATGTAGAAATTACTGTACTTCTGCTTTCTTCTGCCACTGTAAAGGCTCAGAACTGTTTGAGACAAAGGAAACAAAATCCAGAGCTACTTTTGTCTGAGCTTTCACATTCCTTTCAGCTAAAAGGCAAGAAAATCGAAGTAGCAGTTGTTTGGAAGATAATGCTTGTGATAAAATAAATAATTATCTGTAGCAATTGATTTCCCATGACTGGAGCACGAACCCTTTGCCTCTGGAGAGTAATCTTTCTAAGGCTATCTTTCTAAGGCTGAACATGAATCACTGTGCTAAGTGCTGCCTCAAATGTTTCCAGAGACTGGGCATAATACTTTGATTAATATTTTTTAAGAAGTAAATTTTTTTGTCTGCTGGATAAGTGTTTCAGGTATTTCAGATGTTTCTTGTGCTGGTATTGCCACTGTGCTCTTGCAGATGCCTTGTTTTTGCTAAAGTGTTGTAACAAATAATGGCCATTGTTAGTAATTTTTAATTGATTAGTCATCAGAAGCTTTGTGCACAGCTGATGCTAAACTAATTGCAAGGAAATCATAGGAAAAGCCTAAGTAGTTTGGAGTATTGAACACATGGAGTATGGAACTACAACATGCTCATTCACTCAACAATAAGTTATGCTTCCTAATTTTTTATTTCTCTTTTAATAATACCTATCTGCTATTCTTGAGTATATTATCTTTAAAGTCTTTAAAGTCTCTTCCAACTATGATTCTCTGATTATGTGTTGCAAAATCTAAAATAAATTTCTTGGCACACCAATTTGTCTTTGTAACCACTGTGTACCAAACCTACCATAAACCCAGGTTGCAAAAATAGGAGCCATGGACAAACAGGAAGGACAACAGAAAGAGTCTGATCAGAAATAAGAAGTAGAAATTGGCTTGCATTTATCTAATTAGCAGTAAATGTGGAAGAAGATGAGCAAAATCAAATCACTTTAAACAGAAAACTGCTGTGGCTGTGTCATGACATAGCTTTTTCTCAGTGCCACTATATTAGGTCTAATTAAGATTGATCAGCCTTAAAAATGGAAATACTTAAAGTATATGAGGCAGATTTTAATTTCCATTCCTGCACATAAACCAAAAAACCTTACCTGTGGCATCCCTGTAACTCATTGTAAGACACTGATCAGAAATAACTGTTTTCTCAGTAGGCTTTTAGTGATCAGCAGGATTCATAACACATAACACTACCCAGGTGGTTTTGGTTCTTTCCTTTTCCTTACATGTCCTTCAAACACTAACATTAGCTCAAACTTCATAAGAGTAATTTGCAATTCTCTTGTCTTACCCAAAGGAGACCAACTCCTTTCAGCACAAGAGTTTCTAAATCCTATTCTTGTCCTACACCCCTCAGCAGGAACTAAAACAGTCTCCAGCTTTTTTCCTGTCAAGAGTGCCCCTTGCCACACTCTTACCCTAAGATCTTCCTTCTTCCAATTCCCCAGCTGCACAGGTCACATTCCTCCTTATAACCTTCCTTTCAGGGCAAGCTCTTCAGACCTTTCAGCTCCTATGTCTCTCAGACTTTCACAAAGCCTGACTTGAACACTTCATCTCATCAGACAATCCATCTGTGGCCAGGAAGAAATGTGGGGAGCAGTTCTCTGAACTGCTTCTCTCTGTCTGCTTCAAAATTATCTCAGTAGAAATGTATCTGTACTCTGAATCCATGTGCTGGGGAAGATGAACCCAGTCCTCAGGCCTTCCTGAAAAGCCTAAAGCATCTCTAATAAATTCTATGGATTTATTTTAATAATTTGTTTTATGATAATTCCCTTTATTGGGAGTGTTACAGAAGAGAAGAAAAACAATTTCCCTTGTGTGTTGCAATATGTTTGAGATAGTAATTTCTTATTGCTTCCAGAAGAACTTGTGAGAGCTTTTTTTGTTCTCCTAGGAAACTTTCCATTGCCTGAAGAGCTGGTATTTTCCTCAGCCAGAGAAAAGCAAACATTAATATGGAATACAGAAGCAGCTCATGAGCTGGTTTTCTGCGAGTGTAATCTTTAAAAATGAGTTGGCAAATGCTGACAGTGGTGTTAAGCAATCCCAGCTCTCGCTAACATATTGTTTTCTCCCTTGGAGACATTCATCATGTGTGTCTTGATTCCTACAGAACTGGACCACAGCTATAAATTAGCTTTTGAAGATAAGGGAGGGAGAGGAAAAGAAAAAAAGAACAGTCAAACAAACTCCAATACTGCTATTTTCAAGAGCCACAGGAGCTTTTCTGCTCACTTGCATTAACATTTCTTCATTTTTCCTGTTGGCAGTCACTCAAGGACTATCTTGCTAAGGGGAGTAAAGAACCTTGTGTGTATGCTTTTGTCCAACTAGTCATCTTTTTTCCTGTCATCCTTGCTTAATTGTGTTAGCAATTGACTTTTGATATGAAAGTTATGGTAAAATACTGGTGCTCTATTTATTGAGTTATATGGCATGGATAATATTTTGCCTGGATTTTGGTAATCAAAGCTAGGCCTCCACCCACAGTAAATACATCAGCAGATGGCACAGTAAACTGCTACAGGCCAAAATACATGAAGTTCATTTTGAAATTCTTTGAATTCGAATGTTTTTCTTCTCTGGATTTCCATGTACTCTTTTTGTCCTCTGTCTTTTCTCTAGATTCGGTGTGAGTACCTGCTGATATGGGCACTGCAGCGATTCCTGCATGTGGGGGTTACCTGATAAATGGGTGTGTAAAAATGGTGACTGCAGCATTCTCATGATTCAGCAGTACACAAGGACTCAGAGGTCAGTGGTTCTGTGAATTTTTTTGTTACAAATTACAACAAAACTTTTACTAATAGTAGTAAAAACCAAATATGAATATATGCTAGAAGTCACTACAAAATTACTATGAAAACAAGTATATATATTAGAAGAGTAAAACAAATAGAGATATATTAGAAGCTATTGCAGAATTCCAATGAGTGAACCAAGTCCATACTCACAAACTTTTACCTATGTGCATGCCTATAAATATATTATGCAAGGTGCTACCAGTATGATGGTCACCAAACCACTCTGAAGAGTAGGTCTAATTGACAATGGAGAAGAAGTTTTACTTCAAAGATCATCCATGTGCATCCCCAGCAAGGGCCTGGTCTGTGTGGGAAACCACCTGCAGTATAAGTCTTGCAGAGAAGTTCATTTTGGGTCGCCAGCAAGTTACTTTTTATCCTTTTTATACTTTTATGGTGTAGGCATTAGTTCCTACAACAGTTGTTACTGACTCCTGTTTTCATGGAAGGTCAGTTTATTTGTCCTGCACTCATCAGGGATTCTTTGTTCTGCTGACTGCTCCCCATCAAGGAAGTTTGGACTGAGTTTGTCAGGGTCTGAGTTTATCAAAGATGTCTTGGAGCTCTCACTAAGGAGATATCTTTCTTTGTGGGTATATTTGCTGGGTTGTCTTTGTGGGCGCTGCACTCAGGTGCCTCAATGATCAGAACTTCCATTCTGCTGTGCAGTGAAGTGGAGGAGAGAAAGGAGCACACAAAGGCAAAAGGTGCAAGGTGTGGAGTGTGAGGGATCCTCCACTCCCACTGGGCAAGAAGTGCTTTGGTTCAGGCATCACCAACGGGTGGGCCTGGCTGAAATCAGCCTTGCTCTGCAAGCCAGGGGAATGGTGCAAAGCTATGTCTTCTCAAAGACTAAGGAGTCTAGGCCATGTCTTATCAGGAATTAACAGTACCAGCCTGAGCTGGATCTAGACAAAACTAAAACTAACCAGTGTAATGTTTAATGCTGGTGAACTTGGAGGTTTAAGATTAAACTTACGAACATATTTTTATTCAACTATTTTCTTCACCTCTTCCTGGGATATCAAGTTACTTCATGCCCCCAATAAAGTACCAGGTTCCAATATTGTACAAGTTTTAGAAACAAAAAGTGAACATACCTCCCATACACATCCTGCATTCATATATTTCATAGTGAAAATCATTTAAATGATTTGACTAGTCTCCACAGCAATTGAAGCCTTTTTTTCATGAGATGTCAAGGCAAAATAGAAGGTGATAGTATAGGAAGGCCAAAATCTTCCTGCCTCTCAGCATCCTACCAAAGAAACAGCTGCCTCTGAAGCATCCAGACCTTTCTGCTGCAAAGTGTAGAGCTTAAATTAATATTGCAGAAAGCAACAGAAATTCAAGTGCTGGAGTCCCCTAATTATACACCTTTCTGGTTCTAGTGTCTCTTGCCTTTTTAACTGAGCTTAACCATTATATATATTACTTATAATCATCCTTTTTATAATATTGCATCCCAGCCATGTCTTGTCCCATTATGCAAAGCAGGGCATAAACATCTTTGGTGTACACTTTTGCCCTAAAAGGGCATGGAATACATGTAAAATTGAAGGATATTACCAAGAGATTTATATGGGAGGACAACCTTGGTAATAATAATAAATGAGGACTCTTGCTATGGTCCCCAAGGGAGACAATGCAGTAGGTTACAAATACCCTGTTTGGAGATAAACCTTCTTACATTTTGATAATTTTAGTTTTATAGGAAGTATTACTGTCTCAACCTTCGTCATAGACATTCAAAGCTTATCAAATGAACCAGACCTATTAAAGAAGAGAACAAGTTGAGCAGGACCTATGCGGACAGTCAGAGACAGCCTTGTCAAAAATTTGGTGTTACCATGCTGAGTGAATGGCAAGAAGAGAGTTTGTATTAGTAGGAAGAAAGCAGGGTGAGCCAGATTTCTGAGCCCACCTCTAAAAGCAGGATTAAGAAAAGTGAAGTGAAAAATTATTTCAAAGTATGGTAAGGCTTGCTTGCAAGTTTCTTCATGATTCTCTGCAAAAGAGCAATCAAGAGTTTTGAGAACATGTTTGTGACAAACATTTGTACTGGAATCCTTATTCAAACCCATCTTTCAGTGTTCATCATGCTGCTGTGGTGAGGGGGTGGCGCAGCATGAACAGCAGCCACAGCTTTGACTCAGAGGTTAACCACTGTTTACAAGTGTAGCTGGAGAGAGAGAAACGTGTCACTCTTTCCATCTTTGTTCATTTCAATGGAACTCTCTGGATTTGGGGGCCAGGTTGTTATTATTTGTCTACATGAAGCATCAAAAAGTTGTTAAATAATCAGGAGGACCAAGTGGGAGCAAATATTATTTGACCTTATTTACGGGATTCAAAGCAATCAAAAGGAGATCATCATTGATGTGGATTTTTGAGGGGGTTTCTTGTCTATCCTTTTGCAAAGAAAGCTTGTGACAATAAAGTCTAGTCAACTATCTACTTTCTTTCATGCCATATAATTGCTACTTTTTACTGCTTTTATGAAATCCACTTTTGCTGATTTTATTAAATTAACTTTTGCTGATTTTTCTTTTTGCAATACTCTGTAATAAATTCAGACCCACTTATTTACCACTGCTCTCAGCAGCCTTGACATTTGTCCTGCTCAAAGTAAGTACACTGAAATGGCAAAGGTCGATGCCTGTGAGATTGAGCAATATAATCAGTTTAAGAGAACATGCTGGGCACATCAAAGATTTCTCCTTTGGGGCATTCCCTAAAACTGGTACTAAATGTCTGAAAGTCTATTAGCTTGACCAGAGTATGATGTAAGATGAGACAAAAACCTGGACCAGGGTCTAGCATTTAATTGGAGTCACATTTTTAGTTTGAGCTGATGGTAGTGTAAGGTATTAAACTGGTAGTATAAGCCTCTCATGAGTGCTAAGCATGGAGTTTGAAAGTGTATTAAAATGGACAAAGCAGCTGTGGTTTTTCAATGCTTTTAAAAAATGCATTAAGAAGTTCAGCTTATTGTAATGAACAGTTCTGTCCACACATCCAGAATGGCCTCTCCAGGTCGAAGAGTGGCCACTCTTTGCAGAACTGGAAAGGTGATACTGTGCAAGGAAGCATCTCTTCAATCCTTGGAGCAAACAGGAGCAGCAGTTCTGAGCTCTGAATGCTCCCAGCTTCCTTATGGCCTCCCTTATCCCACCAGGTGATGAGTGAACCTCACATCCTCCTGATTTCAGTTTCCTGAGCTTCAGCCTGAAGTGGGGGAAGAGGAGTCAGACCACAGCACTTCTGGGATTTTTTCTTAAACAAGGACACATCAAGGGTGGAATTTCACATTACATGCAGGCAAACTGGAAACAGTAATTTTTGTTCACATGATTCAACTGTAAGTGCTCTCTTTATTTCCCCAGCATTTGTCTGTGCGTTGTTGTTGCTGTGTTGCTCAGAAGCATTGCAGGGAACAGTTGCAGGATGATGGCATACTCGGGTGGAGGAGCAAACAAAGCAAAGGATAAAGGACTGCAAGGGAAAGAACAGAGCTAAACAGAGAAAGAAGACAAATCTGTACTTTAGATAAGCTGTCTCCAACATAGCTCTTACTGTAGAACAGACTTTATCTCCATTTTCAGAAAATTAAGTGCACAGATTCAACAAGTTACAAAACTTGGGTTTTTCCTTGTTCTTTTACTTAGCAGAAGCTGGAAACATAAATCTGACATACTTTTGTGCTGACCAGGTGAGGTTGTCGCTAGACGTTCAAGCACATCCGGCGGGGAAGGGAAGGAGCGTGGTTAGCAGGCTGTGGCCCAGTCAGAGGAAGTCTCCTGGCCTTCCAGAAGATTCTGTGCCTGGTTAGTTTCTCCCTGGACCTCCCCATGACCTTTGCTATCTGTCCCAGCTGTTAACCTCAGAGATCCAATCGTTAGGAAAGCCACAGCGGAGAAGGGAAAAGAAATAATGTGAGCCAGGCAGAGTTGTATGGTGGCATTGATGGACTGCTGTGAAGGAGCTCCTGTTTAGGGAAGCTTTCAGAGGGTTACACAAAGGCAATGATGTCTGTCACATCAAATATAGGACACAGTAGCAATCAGGGCAGCACTAAGGCAGTTTAGACTGCAACTGGAACGTTTCTCAAAAGGTGCCAGCACACTGTGCTTGGTCCTCTGTGGTTTGCCAGGCTTCCTGCCTCTCCCTGTAACGCTCAATAAAAGAAGAACTGTCATGATCATAAACAATAAAACTATCAGCAGCACTTGCAGGTGTTGCAAGTTTGATTTTTGTTAAAGAAGTGCTTTAACTTTATCCATTTTTTTCAGTTAAACATTTTCAGATATTTGATAGGATTTGTCAATTTGAGTCAAGCAGGATGCCAATTTCCTGGTTGTCTACAATAGATACAAGTTAGTTCACAGCTATGCTCAACTCTGGGCCCACATATGCAATATGAATGTGACCCATGTGTGGACTAGCAGCTGGGACCCTTGGGCAGATGCTGCTTTTCATTCCTAAAGTCATATTTCTTGAACATCCCCCATTCTGAAGAGATGGCAACCACTTGCAGTCCGTGAATTTCATCCATCTCATCTTTTTGTAATTTTTATTGTTTAGTTGGTAATAAGTTTCTTGATGTTAGATACATGAGATAGGTAAGTTTTAGTGGCAGTTTTATGGTGTGCTCTCCTCTTTTTTTTGTCAGTTTTGTCAGCAGCTATAAAAAGCAAAAGATGCATTTGGGACCTTAGTCCACAATTTCTTTATTGAATTGTAAGTGCCATTTCTACATTCAGAATTGTGCTGAATTGACAGGGGCTAGATTATTTTTATCTGTATGCATTATGTTACATCTATCTACATGACATTTACCTGAGCTTTTTTTGCCTACTTTCTCAGTCCTGGGAGATGGAGTTTCTTATAGTCTCTGTTTTCTTTGTCTTCTAACCCCAATCATATCTTCTGTCATGAGCAATCTTATTCTCTCCTACTCCAAAGGAGGTTTCCCCAGTCTCCCTGTTTCTGGAGGCTGCCACAGTCATCTGTCCATGAGCTCCCTCCTCCCCAGTGACTATCATTACCAATATACTCCCTCACCTCCTCCTTCGAACAATACCTTCACCACATCCTCGCTGTAGTCTCACCAGTTCAGTTTCCTCTTCTCTAGTTCCTACAGACATTTATTTGTCTCCCAATCCCTGTGTACCTGTCTCCTATCAAATTCTGCCCATGTTGTTTCTCTCTTCCTGCAAAAGTGGCTAATATCAGTCTCCCTGGCTAGACACTCATCACCTGATTCAGAAATTTATTCTCTTTATCAGGTTCTCTTTCCTACTCACTTTTTTTTTTGGGGGGGAGGGGGTTGTGGTGTTTGGGTTTTGTTTTGGGGTTTTTTTTTTTGGTTGGTTGGTGGGTTTTTTGGGGATTTTTTGGATTTGGTTTGGTTTGGTTTGGTTTTCTTGTTTTGGTTTTGTTTGTTTGTTTGTTTTTATTCCTTCAAACTGCTCACCAGAATATGAACCACTTGCTCCCAATCCAGCTTTAATGGGAGTTAGTTCTCAGTCTTAGGCTCCATAGTCAGTCTGTCCCAGTTCTCCTATTGTGCAAGCACACCCCCCAACGTCTTCTTTGAGATTCATTCACCATGTACTTCTTTCATTCACTCCTTTCCCTCTGGCCCAGGTTTAGGCCCCTGTGCACTCAGGGAGATTAATTCCTGCTGCCCACTTCCCAGCTGTGGGATTAGCACAAACATCTGAGCAGAGACCATGTTTACTTCTCTTAGTAGTAGTTCTTTCTTGATTATCATGTAGTAAATACAAGGAGATGTCCACTTTTCTTCTTAGACTGGAGAGTTCTATTGCTCTGCAGACTTGTTCTGTCTCTCAGCACTAAGAATCACAAAGCAATGGAGCGTGTTCAGTAAGGCTGAAATCTCCAGAACTGTAGGTTGCTAAACCTCAAACTCTCTTGAACACCATATTGGGCAATTTTCCATTTTGTATAAGAGCAGGAATTTGACATTTAACATCTGACGTCATCTCACTGTATTTTTCAAATACATTTCATAATTTAGCTAATAACACTGAGTATTTTATGGTTTTTTAGTTTCAAAGTTCCTAACTTCTCATAATGATGAAATCAAGATTAAACAAATCAGAGAAGAAAAATGGGAAGGCAAACAAGAGGAAAGGAAAAGAAGTATTTTGAACATGTAAACAATTGAGGATATGAGTGGAGAAATTGCCATGTGTGCATAGCTTTATCAGAGAAGCAATATCAAACATAGAGAAAAAAGGAAGAATTGACAGAAAAAAAAAATTGTTTAAAGAAGTTACAGAAAAAGGTATCATTATAAGAAAAAAAAAACAACACATTCAAAATTTCATAAAAAATAGCTGAACATATGAAAGATGAAAAAATGGAATTTTATTTTATTATTATAAAAATAAAAGGGGGGTAAAGTGGAAAAAAACAGAAGAGAAGGAAAGTGATAACTGCAAAAGGAACACTGATGATATTTCTAAATGTTTCAAAGTATTGCCAGAAAGCAGCAACTTTCTGAGAAGCCATCAAAGGACATGCTTGAAGAGGAAGCAAGGCACGTGCCTTTGTGGTTAGCTGACCCAATTAGTGATGGAAATTGTCCTGATTTAGTAAGCAGGATTTATGCCTTTATAAATCAGTGTCTTAAATATAATCAACAGTTTATCCATTTTAACAACAGATTCTTTGATGCTTGGTTGTACTTTCTGTTGAAGACAGCTTGTTGGGGCATTCTTTTCATACCCAGTGCTAAGCAAGCTAGTATTTTTGTATAAGTGCTTCACAATGTCTTCACTAAAAATAATAGACTGTTTTCACTAGATGAAATGCTTTGTGAAGTCTTACAGATCAGATTCCTTGTTCATTTTGAGTAGGTGAGTATTGAATGAACAGCTGAGCCATCTTCAAATACATATGGTTTCATTCCTTAATTTTACAAGAAAATGCTGTGAGATATGGCATCATTTAGTCTGAACTCAGGAGGACAGCAAAGGTCTGCTCAAAAGGATTCAAAAGTTCATCCTTTGTCTACCAGTGAGCATAAGGCCAAAGTTCCATAATTAAAACATAAGCTAGGCAGCCATTTTAATCTAGAATTTCTTTCCAGAATTACATAAAATCACATTAGACAATAGTTTTTGGCAATGAAATGAGATCATTTTTGTATAATATAAAATGCAGCTGTTCAACAGGGAGGGATTTTGTCCAGGCCATAATACACACTACTTCAATCATGCTGTGACATTGCCAATATTCAACTAGTTTTGGCTAAATCTTGAAACTTGTGCTTGAAATTATTGTCATCATCCCAACCCTTATACATCCTTTTCCTTCCCCACCTAATCCTTTTCCTCTCTCTTTCATGCCTTACAGTTTATAAACCCATGCATAACTTAGAAATACTTATAAATCCATTAGAAGTTGGAAATTGTCCTTTTCACTGTATGAGTGTATCAAATTAGGAGCAGCTAAGGTTGTTTTGAAGTTTCTAGAGGTAGTGTTGGCTTTACCTCTTCACATTTCTCTCCCTCATTTCCAGGCAATTGGAATAATATTTAACAATTAAGGGATGTGCTGAAGGTTCCTGTTTTATCTTCTTCTTCCGTGTGTGGCTGGGAAGAGGAGAAGATGCTGCCAAACCATCTTCCCTGGTTGTTGAGTTCCACTTATTTTTAGATCAGAACAATAGCATTCAACGTGAGAGCAATTCTTTAGCTGCCTGAAAAATTGCCAGTGTGCCTAAATATTTCCCTAATTCTCACAATATTTACATCCTTTGCAGGTAATTTTTTAGTTCTCTTATAGATTCAGAACTGGAAAAGTGACTCAGTGCTCCTTGCCTTCTCACACTGTGCATCTCTGCCTAATGCAAGGGTGTCCCCAAGTTGCCAAGTGAGTGGGACTCCCAGGCTGATGCTTCTTCCCAGTATGCATCAGCTTACTCTTCTCTGTAACCTGCTTCAGCCCTGTGAAGGAAACAGGGGCTTCCTGAGAAATTCTGCCTCTAGCTGGAGAGAATATTTGCGCCTCCTAGCAGCTATATGCATGCACACCTTACAAAGCTGAGCAAAAATCTCTGCTGTGCCATGATAGCCCAATCCTGACAGAACTGACCATACCTGGACTGGCTAGGGGTGGAATGTATTGGGTTTACATGGCCTGGTTTTTGGTAGCTGGAGGGCCACAGAAGTGGCTTCTGTGAGAAGCTGTTGGGAGCTTACACCATGTCCAGCAGAGCCAGTCCTTGGAAAAGATGGACATGTTACTGGCCAAGGCTGGGCCACTTAGAAACGCTGGTAATGCTTCTGTCATAACATATTTAAGAAGAAATCAAAACAAATGTTGTGATGCAGTTATCTAAAAGAGTAATCTCAAGAAGTGGAAGTACAAAGCATGCAGTCACTTCAGGATTTGTAGGGCTTGTATCTTCACCCCCACTCCCGTGAATCCATGCGAACCGAAGAATTCACAAAACTCTGTTGAAACCTCATTGAAAATTAGCAGAGAATTCCACGGGGCACTTCACTTTTCATTTTGCAACATTCCATATACTTTCTTATCTCTCCTATCTTAAGTGTGTTTAGCGCTTCATCTGATGTCTTCTGATTTTATCCAAATATTCAGGGTTTTCCTTCTGAAAAACATCATTCAGCAAAAAGAAGCCCTTGCTGCTCTGGCTTGCCATGGATTCCCTAGAGCCTGTACATGTGGGTATTGCTCACAGAAGCCCCCACTGAAGAAGAGGGTGAAGGACAACTGCCTAAATGCTATATTCAGCTTTTTCCCCCCTTTTGTAGTTGGCCTCTGAACACGCTTTTTTATTCTTCTAGCTAAAACTCATGGTTTTAGTCTCTCTCTTCCCAGATCTTGTGCAGGATGCAGATTGGATATTTCCTGTTGGACAGCATGTGCTTCAAGTTCTCTGATTATTCATCCTTGGAGCTCTTCCATCCTCCTTCACAGTCCTGGTTCTGCAGTGTATGAAACACACAGGAAAATACATTCCCAGTCTATATGGTGAGAAGAACTTGGTCCTTAAGGTGTCTATAAGAGTTCTCCTCCATTCTGAGTCCAGTTCCATCAGGATATATCTGCAAGATCATCCCACGTCCTGGCAACACCCCATGCTCTCAAATCCATGCTGCTGAATGTCCCTGAGGCCAGAATGTCTCTGATCCCTGCCAGCTGTCCACCTGGAAGCCCTACTGAAAAGAGCACTCTGGAACTCAACCTTGTCCCTTTTCGTAGCTGTTGTATTTTACTCACCTACAGGCAGACTACTTTCTGCTGTCCCACAGTTCTGTGTCCTACATCAGAAGAGAGAGTTGGAGCAGAGAGCTGGGACCCTTAGCAGAGCTTTGCAGGACAATGATAACTTTCAATTCTATGGTTATATGCCACAGACTATGCAGAAACTGTCACATAAGCAACAAGGTATAGAATAAGTGGAGCTCAAACTATCCAGAAGTAATCACAAAAGCTCTGCAGGTAACAAGGTAGGGACAATGCCTGTGTGGAAAGGTCAGTCATCAGCCTTAGGAGGAATTTATGTCTACAGGACACTGGTCAGATTTTCTTAGACAAACAGATATAGTAAGTATCCCTTCTCTAGCTCCCTGCCAATGTCAGCTTTATAAAAACAGAAAATAGTAAGTCAGGTCAACACTGCTGCCTGAAGGCATCAGTTCCTGCAATCGATACCTTCTCCGTCACTTGCAGGAAACATCTATAGCTCTCGGGATGCCAAATCCTACTGGGTAAAGCAAGACTGTTTGTTCTGCCTTTTCTTTGTTTTGCAATTACTGGTGACTCCAGTAACAGTTTCAGTGCTGCAAGCATTCTACTTTTCTGCTTTTTACTAAAAAAAATACTGCTAGATGACTACTTTTGTTCCTGTTGTTCCACAACACAGCTTTGTACAGCAGTCTCACTCCACAGCCTTGCAAAAAATGCTTTCCTGTTTTGAAACAATTTTCTGTGAGCCAGCTGGGTCAAAATAATGACCAGTGGTGACCAGTCTACAAACACAGCAACCATCAAAATGAAGCTTGTTAAGAAGTTATATAGCAGATATGGAGCATATAATTAAATTAAAACTGGAATGCACAGCCACAATTAATCCATAGTTCAAGAATAAATCTCATAAACTATCAAATAAAACTCACATAAAGAGGATTTGGAGCTAAAAATGAGTGAGTAAAAACAGTTTCCTACGCAAAGTGCTGTGTGGTGAGGAAATAAGACTTTATTTGCAAAACAAGAAGTGCATCAAAGATATCTGAGTCCAACATCAACCTCTCCTCGAGATAAAGACAACCCACAGGATGCTGAATTTTGGTTAACCAAGTAGGTCAAAAAAGCAAGACAAGTGGGAGAACATTTTGAGTTTCAAGAGATAAAGAGACCTTACGTCCCTCCAAACTGAAAAGGGAGATGGAAACGGTAACCCCATGAGGTGGCTCAGACACTACCATCATTCTGTGCTGTCTATTCCCAAGGGGATGGGATGCTTTTCCTCCTGCAAATAGCTTTTGTAATGCATCATTCTATAAAGGTAGTCACATTACAGAAACAAGACCGCATAAGCCACAGGGAAAAAAAAGTTTTGTTGAAACAGAAATTATTTTGTGTAACTTGGCAACTGAGAGCACATTATAGCCCTAAGCATTTGAAGTTTTCTGAGCAATGTGGGCTGACTCTTTTGGGGAAAACCACAATTTCTGAAAATTATTTTAAACCTACCTTCTAACCATGTTTGTCTTCCCCCTGCTTCCCATTATCATTTTGCATTGGTTTTATGAAGACACCCGTAGCTCAACATGCCTCTAGTGCTGAGGTCTCAGTACCCTAGAATTAGCTCCAGCCACAGGCCTCAGCCATGCAAACAAGCACTTTGGGGAGGCACCTCAGTACAATGTAAGGACCCTTCATCCCTTGTTTTCTATGCAAAATAAACCTCACTTTGAGGCCTGAAGTGATACTCTTCCTTTATTCAAATTCACAGTATAAATATGTAGAAATTCAGAATTAAAGAGGATGACATAGCACAAGCCTCCTTTGAATCTAGAGGCTGAAAATGTTAGTTAAATAAGAGTTCAAGTAGTTGGCCAAACTGTGATTATCATACTGTATGAAGTAGTTCACACTTTCACCCTTAGACTGAATAATGGGATGGAGACTGAGCACCAGGATAAAAAGTTTTAATTGCTTGTGAGATTGAACTCATGTTGGCAATATCAGGGGATTGTTCTGTGCATTTCAATAATACAGCTGCAAGGTTATGCTATATTGACAATTTAAACATAGTAAGCAGTATATAATAAAAGGAAAATGGAGAGTAAATCTGAGCTAACAGGAGGTGACCCATGTGTAAGCTATGCATATCTGCAGGTCTGGACTATCTGGTGCACAACTTGGAATTTAAAATGGTGCAGTTAATGTTAGATTTTTCCAATGCCATTGTTTGTGCAACACTCATGGGCCTATCCAGCGTCTCTGAAAACCCATGTCTCCTGCATCCTTTACTCACTAGGGTGCTGCTTCTAATTTTAGAAAGATGACTTGAGTCACATCATTTGATTTTCACTAGCTAGATGTACAAAAACCTCATGAACAGCTTCCATGTGTTTGGAGCAAGGATCTAAGCAAAGGACCTGGTCAGCAGCTCTCATTACTTGGAGGAGACAGTTTTACTTCAGAAGATATCATGGGTATATCAGGTATAATTCTCACTATTCTCGTATTTATCAATTTTTCATACCTCAGTGTGGGGAACTATTGTTAATCTGCCTTTGCCCATTCCTAAGTAACAAAATTAATTTAATCCAATTAGCTGTATATTCCTGTTATAATGCCTTCAGAGATGAGAAATCACTGGAGAATATAAATTCAGCTGTATATATTTTTTCACCTTGCAGATCTCATCCCAACTTTGTGGTGTGGAAGAGAAGTCTGTTGTCTACTACCAGCTCTGGTTTAGCTCCTAGCCAAGATCCAGAGGACATCCTGTCAGCTTAAAAACACTCACAAAAAATGTCAAATGTCTGACTAACATTACCTAATCCAAGGGTTGCTTTGTCACAAGCAGAACAGAATCCACATCTTTGCTTCATTGTTTCTTTCTTACATGAAAGGTGTAACTTCTAGCAAATATTACTGATCTGTGGCAGGTCCTTTAAAATAAATTAATGACCAAATTAATGACAAAAGTCCTTTAATTAAAACATCCTGTGCACAGACTTGTGCAATCCAGATATTGAAGCACATAGGCAGCATGATTTCCCTCTTTTGTGGCTCCTAAAAATTATTGCTGTGTTTGGGGAGGAGCCAGAAAAGAAGAGAAAGCACTGTCTGGATGATAATCCCTTCATTATGCTTCATCATTTACTACTTGTATCCTTTAGGAAGTCCAAACAGGAAACTTAAGTAAGCAGTGTCCCTAAGGAGCCCCAGAAGGTGTCAGAACATAAGAATTTTTTTATGTTTTGATGACAGGGAAGCAGCACATTGTGTTGTCTAAACCTCATTCTCTTATTTTTCCACTAAATAACTGAGTTAGAGCCTGGTTTAAGCACACACTTTTGTCATTAATAATTAATGTCCATTTGAAACCTTTTCATATCCAGCTCCACTGCACTGCTTTCCCAGTTTTCTTTTTGTTCATATGTACAAATAGGGCATTATCTGACCCCATGCTGATTCTGTAGCAGTTTGTATTTAAAATAATTCTTTATTTTCCCCAGAAGCTACTGGAAAAAAATACATTCTCCATATTTGCTCTGCATAGTAACTTATGGGTTCACAAATAAAAGCATTTAAAATTTGCCACTTGTTAGAGGCAATGTGGCAGAAGAACAGAGACATAAGGCCAAATTTAGAGGCCATACAACCCTTGAGACAATCTCATCTCACACAATGGCCAGCTGCAGGTACTGGTAAAAACAGCAGTTGAACAAGGCTAATGTCTGTGTTTGTTATACTCTCCTATTTTCCAGTAATAACATTTCAGGCATCCCGTCAGGAAGAGGTCATGACCGTATTCAGTAGTTATTAATTAACTTTCCCTACATAGCTTTCTCTAGTCTTTATTTAAACTTCTTATCTTTCTTGCCTTCACATCCCATGGAAATAACTTGCACATTAATCACTCAACACTAGCCACACACTATGATTAAAAAGGAACACGTCTGCTTTTTCTTAATCTGCCACTCAGTAGTAGCTGGCCAGACTTCGCTCTGATGATGTGAGAAAGCATGAACACCTCTGTTCTTGCTCACTTTCTCCATCACCATTTGTGACTCAGAGGATCCTCTTTGCATTTCCAAGCTGAAAAGCCTTCTGGCACAGCCATCCCACACCACCAGTCATCTGTGACACCCTCCTCTGTGCTCTGTTTTGTTAGTGGCTAGGGAACTGGGATTATGTGCTCTTTCCAAGGCACTGGTGGGCTTGTTTTGGTGCAGCCACTATGTACCTAAACCTACACTGAGTCTGGACCCTTTTAGTGCCATTCCCCATTCCTTTCCTAACAACACCAGCGAGCCCACCTGACAGACTGCTGCTCCTCACTGAGCTGTTGCTTTCAGAGAATTAGTCACAGTGATATCCATGTGAGAACATAGCTAATGAAGAGCCAGGTGTTCGGACAGTGATTACTGTCTTTCCAGGTACAGCTAATACTGGTTTTCCACAGGATTTCGATTTTTCTACACTAAATTTAAACCTCTCATTTTATCAGACTGTTCTGTGGGAAGATTTAATTAGACCCTTTCACAGTCCTTACAGTATATTTTAATGTATTTGAGTAGCCTAAGTAATTCTGAAGTACATGGTCTGTCACTTTGCCTTTTTGAGAAAAACAAACTTTAATATGAACGCAGAGGTCAGTGAGATCCCTCTGAGATCTCTCCTTATAGGTCAGCAGCATCAGTGACCTGAATCTGCATAAGGCAGTATGAAACACCATCATTTTTTACTTAATAGCACTCAAATAAAATTGCAGACCAAAGTACCCCTATCAACAGTGGGTGAGAAAGCAGATACTGCTCTCTTCTCCCCCTTGTAGATTGGGAAGGAGAAGGGGAAGGAGAAGGAGAAGGAGGAGAAGGAGGAGAAGGAAGGAGGAGAAGGAGTAGAGGGAAGGAGGAGAAGGATTAATGCTTTCTCATGTGAATTGCATTCGTCCTGCAGCTGACTCACATAAAAGAGCTGGGTTTGATGTTGCAAAAACCTCCAGTTTCTCACCCTGTGCCACTCTGAAGCTGTTCCTGGTCTGTGCCAGTGATGATCAAGATATTACAATCTATGAGTGAAGAGGCCAAGTGAATTGTGAAAATATTGTTCTTTCTTCTTGTCTTATCAGTACAGACTGAGAGGAAATTCAAAAAAGATCTCTGGCAAGCCACACTCTCTAATAGTATCTTGTATTTGGATATGAATGGGAAGT
The DNA here is from genome assembly GCA_013400175.1 of Phainopepla nitens. Classification (NCBI taxonomy): domain Eukaryota; kingdom Metazoa; phylum Chordata; class Aves; order Passeriformes; family Bombycillidae; genus Phainopepla; species Phainopepla nitens. The sequence goes on along the minus strand of VXBQ01011416.1, from coordinate 429,439 downwards.
GCAACTACCAGAGTATTATCTAAATTAGTTCAAAAAAGCCTGAGGAATCTCACTTCAAAATCTGAAGGATTGATGAAGAAACAAAAAAAAAAGAAAAAACAAAACAAAACAACAAAAAAACCCACCCAACCTTTTGGTGAAGAGATCAAAGTAATGGATATTTCTTTTCTCAGCACATTGGTTTGAAGAATAAATCTTTCTAAGTTTTTCACCAAAAACCTAAATAACCTCCTAGTTCCTGAAGAAAAGCCAAATTTGCAAGAGTGAGAAAGATTCAATCTCATGCTTCACTTGCTTTGGGAGAAAGAATTCAGCCTGGCTCTCTCATGTCCCAGAAAAAAAAGATTCTTCACAGAAATTAATTTGGCCAAAATTAATTAATTTTAAGATAAGTTTAGGTTTTAATAAATCAGTATTTTCCACTAACTGAAGTTTTCATCAAGAAAACTCTGTCCTCAGTCTGGAAAACTTTCTATCATGTTTTATGAGGTTGTCTGATTAAGTAAATTCCTGTTTCTTTTTTCTTTTTAAAGCACTTGCAGTCAGAACAACTTTAATTTGAGCCCAACTATACCAGCTTTCTCATTGCACTACACACATAGCCAAAAAGTATCCTAACTGCTTAAGCACTAAGATTAGCTGCTTCTGTCTTTTGCAGAGCATTTTAAGACCAAAAAGCCCTCTCTCTGTTTTTATCATTTCATTTGACAGTGGCATATAAAAGATAAAACCACTTCTTCCAATATTATTTGGATTACTGGGACCTTAAATGAGCCACAACAAAACCAAAGCTCTTGTTGGCAGTACATAAGCCCATGTTATGGCAAGTAAAGCCTACCTGGAGCAGTAATCACCTAAAGGAAGAAAGCTTTTATTGTTTTACTTAGCTTCAGTCTTCATGTAGTAGGAACTTAACAGTTAAATACTACAAGGGTTGGTAAGCAAAAGTGGGAAGCTGCCAAACCCACATTTATAGGAGTACAAGTCAAGTGAAATCTTGCTTTTCTGCAATCGTATTATCATATATCTCGCTCATACTCAAAATGTGCCAACAGGGCAATTCTCACTGTGCATGTGGATGGGAGCTTTGACGTTAGTGGAAGCACTGCCCTTAATCTGAGTGAGAAGAGGATTGTAGCCCATTGCATGCCTCAAGTATCACTCATCCCTAAAAACCATATGCTCCATTCAGCTTCGTTGCAGCATCCTGTGTCATGCCAGTGACTGGGAGCAAGGTGTGCTCTCTGGTAGCCAACTGAGTGTGCTAATTGTTGAAACAAACCTTTAAACCCCTACTATGCAAGAACTGCATCAGCACGCTGTTTCCAGCAGGAGTCCTATTTGTTCGGAGCCCTTTGTGCAAGGGTTCCAGGCAAATGGATTTACTGGAAAACGCATCTGCAAGGCTCTCTTATCTCTCTCAGAAACAGTCATTTAAAGGCAGAGCTGTCACATGTCACAACCAAATGTTGATAAGGAAAATCTCCCACCCTGTCCCCCAAAGTGTTGCTTGCTTTTTTACTTCACTTTTTAAAGCCAGGCTCATTGCAGAGCTTCTCTTTGCACAGGAAAGTGCTATGTATCCCAGTGAAGCATGCATGTCTTTCATGCAGCTTCTTCTGCTTACAGACCTGATCAGCTTCTGACTAAACTTACTGGAAAGGATCGGTTACTTGCAAGGTGATATTGGTGGAAAACTGGAAAAAAAAATTAGTTTTAGATAAGTTTGAAGAGACACAGGTATACGCATATCTGTATAAAGGCAAATCAGTTTATCTTTTGCTTCATATTCTGTGAAGTACAGAGGACAGCCCTGATCCTGCTTGGGATACTAATATAGCAGAAATAATGAGTAACTGCCAGACTAGACTGCTTGACTGCAGTTACTAACATTATTATATTTTGTGCAAATTGCAGCCCACAATAACAATCCACAACTGCCTTTGGGAATCTCAGTCTCAGCTGGAAACACATGCACAGTTTCTGCTGAAAATGTTTCCACTTGTTTTCAGGAAGCTACAGCTCTCACTCCTTACACTGAATGTTTTTTCTGACCTAACTCTTATAAGGCCTTTTCACTTCTGGGTTCAAGTTATCCACTGAGCTCATATACCCACCAAGTCCTTAATCCAAAGAGGAGCAGCACTGTGCCTCTTTCCAGAATCACAGCTTCGGGCATAAGTTTCTAAACTTTCAGAATCATAGACTGTCTCAAGTTGGCAGGAAACTGTAAGGGTCACTGAGTACAACTCCTTGCTCCTTCTAGGACTATCTAAACCTAAATCATAGAACTAAGCATATGGACACTAAATTCTCTTTTGCTTTTGGACAGGGCTGGTTTCGTTCTGCCTGCCTGACCGCATCTAGCACAGTTTGTTCTCACAGGTACTTAATTAGGTAGTACTACCAAAGTTGTCAGCATGGTATGTCCCTGTCTCAGCACCTTCAAAAATCATGCAGCTTCTTCAAAGCAGCATCCCAAGAGCCTTCTGAGCTGTTCTGGAAAGGGATATGTGCTTGAATGATAGGCACATTTTGATCACCAGCAGACTAGGTATGAACTAAAAGGACAGCTGTATGTAATTAGGAATACAGGCAAGCTGTACAAAATGAAGACAGAGCCAATTAATCTCAGGCCTGAACACTTAGTTTTCAGCCAAATTATTACTGAACAATCTCTCTGAGTGATATCTTATGTAACAGTTCTATTTTTTTTTGAAGAGAAAACTTGATGAAAACTAGGATCTTCCCCAGCACACTTCACTGCCATCTGCATTGCTGAATTAAAAGCTGCTCTGTGCTCTCAGACCTTGTTTTTTCCATGGCTGCTGGTGAGGACAGCACCACAACACAGTTGCCAATAATTGCAAATTTCACCCAGCCTTTGACTAATCCTTACAGGAATTTCAACCCAGTGTAACACAACATGGATGGCTGCCAACTTTAGCCTGGTGCCAAGCCACGTACTCTCAGCTGGCACATTTCTAGTATGTTCAGCAAGGATGTGCAGGCAAAATGTGTGTGGAATGGCAGTGGGTTTTGCTCTTCCTGGAGGGTCCACCTCCCTGCAGCCTTGCAGAGGCTTCTCGCAGCCTCTCAGTCCAATGAGCCAGTTGCCACATGCAAGCAGGAGATCAGGGTTTGCACCATGTGCAGCTTTAAAACCACAGGCCAACCTCCATCACTTGACCCTCTTGGAAGCATGGAGGCAAGGCAAGAAAAGATCTTCTTCCTTATCATATTATAATTGTTTTTATCCCTAGAATATAACTTGAGTTGCTTCCAGCTGATCTTCAACTTTGGCACATAAATAGCCCATAAACCAACCAAATGTGGAAAAAAAAAATGTGAGGGGAATAATTTTGTTAAAGGAATTTGCTTTACAATTAACTTTATTAGGCAATAATCTCACTAGCAATGTCATTTTTATGGTGAATAATCATTAGAAAGCTGCACATTGGCTATGACCTTACAGTTCTGAAATATAAATTTCAGATCTACTTTTTGGAAGCCATTTTCATTTCCTTTTTAATTTCTTCCAAGGTGTATCAGTGTTTTACAGTACCTGCTACTGAAAATGCAAATGTGCTCATTTGAGACTGGTTACAAAACTAGCAGAGGACAATCAGAACCCTAATTCAATAGAAAAGCCTTGAGCAACTGGCACAGGCTGCATGATCAATACGAGCGTCAATGTGAATAACCTGACCTGTTTGTTAACTAGCTGCTGACGTCCAAGTTCCCACAGCCAAAACAGCTGTTTGTAAATCACCCAGAAATCAAACAGTGAAGTAAAGAAACGCAGTGTTTCCCTGGTTAAAACAAATAACATAGGTCAGAAGCTTAGAAAGGAAGAAAATGCTCAATAAAGGTCCCTAAGTTCTTTTGGAAAGCCAAAATCACAAAGTTAGTTATAGAGCTATATTGTTATTTGATCTATGAATCTGAACCAAAATTGAACTGTATGTTTATGCAAAATATGTATTTGTGTCCACTGACTTAGAAAGGCAGCATGAGGAGGAGGTGTTAAGGTGAATTTTGCATCCTGCTATTCATAAAAGTCACTGAAGACTTCCAGAGAAAACCTCTCAGATTTTATGGCATACTGAGCTCAAACATTCAACAATGAAGCTCAGCCTCAGAGAATCAAAAGCTGACCTGGTATTTCTGTCAGGAGGTTAAACTACATCTCTCCCTCAACAGAAGCAAAGGGAAAATTTGGCCTGCTGGAAAGGACTCAGCTCAACAATTGCAGATTGAGTCTGGTTTCTGCTCACTTAAATTTTTCTGATTAAGGAATGTTTCCAGCCTGCTCCAGGAAAAGGTCTGATGGATTACTGGGAGGGAAAAAAACCCAAAATTTTCTCTGCTTCAGTGCACACAAAGAAAAGGTTGACTCTGAAGTAGTCCATAAAACTCTGATAAAGCTGTTTGATCTACAGAGAGAAGCCTGACCTAACACATTAAACTGATGCATGTGTACATTTCTGCTTGCACAAAGAGGGAGTGACTCCCTAAACCCTTGCACAGGACCCTGAAGGTAAAAACTGGGATGTAGCTTGAAAGGATGTCACTAGGACATCTAATCTGTGCTTTTTTATGAATTATGGCTGGTAGATCTGTAATATTCCAATGGATATTTAACATCCTCATAGAGATTTCTTAGTCTCCTTGTCATGGTTTAAATACCACCCAGCAGCTCAGCCCCACACAGCCACTCACTTACTTCCCCAGCCCCATTTGGACACAAAAGAAAATTAGAAGAGTCAAAGTGAGAAAAGTTGCGGGCTGAGAAAAAGAGAGTTAAACAGGTAAAGCATGCTAGCAAAGCAGAACAAGAAATTCATTCTCTACTTTCACTGGCAGAGACATGTCTAGCAATCTGCAGGAAAACCAGGCTACTTAACAGGTGATGGTGACTTGAGAAGACAAATGTGATCACTCCAAACATGTCCACCACTTCCTTCTTCTTTCAGCAGCTTTTATATGGTGAGTATGATGTCATGTATTATGAGATATCTGTCTGGTCAGCAGGGGTCAGCTGTCCTGGCTGTGTCCCCTCCCAGCTCCTTGTGTATGTCCAGTCTCCCCCCTCTTGGGGGTGATGAGGGGCAGAAAAGGCCTTGATGCTGTGTAAGCAATAGCTAAAACATCCCTGTATTCACAGCACTGTTGTGCCCACAAATCCAAAGCACAGCCCCATACTAGCTACTGTGAAGAAAATTAAATCCATCCCAGCCAAAGAGCACACAACTCCCCCATCATAGTCTGCTTCTGCCCTTCAACTAGAAAGACTTGCTGTAGAGTTTCCCTCATACAGTACATAAATATTTATTTTCCCATGCAAAACTGGAGATTACTCCTTGTCTTAATCCAGTCAACATGGAAAATGGACTGTTTGCCTCCTTGTTGCCACTTTGGAAGTCTGCTATCATTTAAGCAATATTCCCGTAGTCTTTTCTTATATAAACAAACTCAGTTTTTTAAATTTGTTCCAATTAAATAATATTTTCCAAAAATCTTCTTCCTGGATATCTATTCTGGATTGTCTCAAATTTATGTGCATCTTTCTCGAAATGTGATTTTGAAACTCAATGAATTTTCCATGCCAGATAAGGTCTTCCCAATAAGGATACAGTTGAATAAATACCTCTCATGCTATATGAACAAGAACCTTGTTACTATATGCAATGCAAATTGTCTTTGTTGCAACTGCTTTGCATTATTAACCAACACCATCTCTGGGCGATTTTGTTTTCCATATGCCTGGCAGAGCTGCTATTGCCTAACCAGTTCCCTAATTGACACTTTTTTCACACTTGGTATTTTTTTTCTTGGACTTATAGTCACATACCCTCACCCCAACATACCAAATCCACTTTGACCCTTGTGGTTTGTCTCCAGTGCTTCCACCCTTTCCTACTACAATTTGAAGTATAAATTCATTAATCCATTCCCTAGTCCATCATGTACATTGTTAACCTAAATTACTGGATTTGGTGAAGTCAAGCCATTCACAGGAATTATATTTGCAACACTGCCTTGAAATATCACTCATTTCACAGAAATCCATTGTTGACTCCTCCATGAGCAGAATTTGCTGTCTGAGCATCAGCCTTTACATTCCCATCATCTCCATCATGTTTTCCAAGCTAACTTATGGCATTCCCCCAAACCCTTACTAAATCTGAGATAATAAATTACTGCCCCCTCTTTAAGCTGTTATCCTGCAAAAGAGGAAACAGAACTGAAAAGGCATGTTTTGCTCTTGGCAAGTGCACCTGGTTTTAATCAGCTTTTTGTCTCCTACTTGTGTTCTTGTTCCTTAGATACTCTTTGAAATGCCTTCTAAAGATATCCTTCTACCTCTCCGCCTTAATTCGATTCAGCACTTCCTTCCTTTATTTGGAGCGCTATTGTTTTGCCGTCTCCTGTAACTCACATTACGATGTGACTTCTGTCTGAATTTAATTTCAAAGAGATATAATTACTGTCACTTATCTATTAACTTCCTCTGCCTCTGCAATAAGAAGCTGCCACTAACACATTCCCAGAACTTGCTGAATCACCCGTGTCCTCCTCTGTTTCTTTCCCAACAGGTATTTGAATAGTTCAGGTCTCCAGTTCTGGCAAATCCTTAACTCTGTCTTGACCACGAGACTGATTATATGCCATTTTTTATTTTTTACCTGAAAGCATCAAAGTAGTCTGTCTTCCATCTTTTTCTGGACTTCAGAAGAATCACACACACTCAAACTGTGCAGCCAAAAAACCTCTCATGTGCCTTTTTTTATCCTCTCCCATACCCTTGTAAATCAGCATGCTAATATAATCTAGCTATGATATTAACTGTCCAGATTGCAATAAAATATCTCACGCTATATTGTGAAAAAAAATAACATAAAGAATTATAAGAAACTTCAGAATATTTGTTGTGGGTTTATAGCATGCATAGGTACATATCTATATAGATATATAGATATAGATATATATAAAATATAATAAATTCAGAGCAAATATATTTTATTTGAAGTAACGGAACATCAAATCTTTGTTTTAAAGGGAATACTAACCACCATAGACTTTTAAAATGTTTATCTTGACTTTTCTCATGTGGAACATATTTATCTCTCTGACACAATCTGTGAGCAGGAAATTAGCTAACACCAAGTATTTCTCACATTTCTTCCATTTTCTCTAATAGTATTATTACATACCAGGAATAAAGTAAGTAAATCTGTACCACAAGTTGCATGAGACTGGAAAAATCTTTGATCCAAAAGAACGCAGTTAGCCTACTACCCATTTGGAAGGACACCTGAGGCTTTGCTATGGAATAAAAAGGAATATAGAAGAGCCAGCAGCCACTGTTAGAACTGCCAAAACCATCAGTCTCCAGTCTCAGAGCAAAGGAAGTTCTTACGGTAAGCAAGGACCAAGAAATTTGCATAACGTGCTCTCTAAAGACTTTCAAATACAAAAAGGATTGTACAAGTGGATCAACAGTCATGGCTAAAAATAAATGGGTCTCTGAATTCATAAAACACTAGCAGACAGAACTAGGCACAACTAGTTTATTTCTTCATGTGAAGGACTGTGGAAGGAGACCTAAGAAGTGCTAACCCTTCTTTATTGTTCCCAAATCCTCCCAGAGAGGCAGAGCCACAATGCACTCCAGGAAATAGACAAAAAGGGACCAGGGGAAATGGAGACAGGCAAGGCTAGGGAGCTGCACTCTCTGCTTGCTGGGATGAACCTGTCTCCTACAATAACCACTCATCAGAAGCAGCAAACTGCCAGTCACAGGAGCAGACACTCACACCCTGTCCTTTCCTCTGGCTGTTTCAGCCAGGAGCAGCCTGGTACACTGCACCACTTTTCTGGGACAGAACTTCAGCTTTCTCACTCTAACATAACACCTTAGATCTGGTCTTTCCCTTTCCCAGGGGACCTGTGGCTGTGTCAAAGCCCAGATTTTCAGGCTGCCCTCAATGCCAGATGTGTCTCTGTAGAAGTCAGCAGGCAATTAGCACAGCTCTAACAGCACATCAATCCATAACAGGTCCTTCTGTGCACGTATCAGCATCCAACTGTGGATATTTAGGAAATTTTCAGGCCATATTGAATTAGACCTGGAGGGTTAGAAGTGCTAGAAATAAGGACATGGAGTTATTGTTGTTGTCTTGGATCTATAGACCAAGGTGCAGGATGTGCAGAATTTAGACATGCTGCAAGATCAAGGAGACAATGTTCACATTTAAAGAAAAATACAACGTTTCCATAGGTCTGGTTGGCCTAGTTCAAGTCAGAACGGAGAAGGGCAGATGATCTCTGTCTTGAGAGGTGCATGAGAAAATCTCACCACTTTGTATGTGCAGAGACATGCTGTATGCGCTGTGTGGAAGGATGCAAGTTAAGATGCAAAGTGCTTAATAGTTTCTGAAAAAAAAAAAAAATAAGCAGTGCAAGAGTCCAGTGGCCTTCAGCATTAGCTTATGTCTTTCCAGAAAAAGTGTAGTCTTGTTCCCAGACATGGAAGGAAAAGTACTCCTCTTATGGTAACCAAGGAGCTAATTTCCAGTTTAGGCAGTCACCAGTTGGCAGATGTTTGTGGAAAAGCTTTCCTTCACAACTGGAGCCAGGAAACCAGTACAGAGATACTAAGTAAGAACATATGACACAATTTCGCATTCTATCTTCTCATAGCCAAATTGCAAAAGACCGCGTGCCCAAAAACAGGAAGGAGAGATGCAAAAAATATCAGGGTGGAGGCTGAGACTGGGTGCAGTCAGAAGTGGACCAAGGCAAGTGGTCAAAGGGTCAGGATCATTGGAAGAAGTGTCATTCAAGAGGCAAACAGCAGAAATAACATCATAATCCCTAGTTTTGAGTGGCAGTATTTTTCTGTGTCCACTCACAACAAACATCGTATGCTGCAGTACTCTTTCTCTAACTGACATCCTCCATCCCTTTGACTTTAAATACAAGATACTTTATATTTTTGTTCCACCTTGGAGAGCACAGGATGCCTCAAACCATGGAAAATAATCAGGCCTGCATCATACAGGAGGTTGTTCATGGGAGGATTCCTTCCTTATTCACTGTAAAAGCTGGAAGCTAGTAAGGGATGAAGCAAGGTCTGGAGTAAAACAGAAGAATTTTTTTCTAAGGATGTGAGTATTTCCTTTGAGAATAAGATTTCATCCTTAGCTCTGCCACTAAGCTCCTATGGAATGACAAGAAGTCACTTAAACCACACATGGGTGATTAGTCCATCCTTTGACAACCAGCTGGATCATTAAATTATTTATTACAAATGTTGCAGCAGAGAATCTTTGAATTTACTGGTCAAAGAACATTAGCGGCGTGTATTACTGAGTTATTAATGGTTGTTAATGTCCCTGATAAAGACATTGCAGATAAGCAATAGTTTAGAATACCATTAGAAAGCTTTCTTAAGGGGGTTTTCTTTCTTCTTCTGCAGTAGTATTAATCAGAGTCATCCTGTTGACCAAAAAAACCTCAAAACACACAAAAAAATTTAATGCATTTCATCTAGGTTTCATCAAAATTAGAACTGTTGGACACTTTGTTTCTTTCTTTCCATCCTGCTTGTGTGTGTATTCACTGTGAGGTATAGGAGCACAGACCTCATAGAGAAAACATAGCTTTGACAAACAGCATTTGAGACCCTGCCTTTAAACTATGGAGAGCCACAAGATCCAGGCAGTGGGTACAGGAGACTCGAGCTTTTGTGGTGTTCTGAAATGCTCTCTGGGGTTTGTGAGAGAGCAACAAATAGCTCAAGTTCATTATCATTTTATTTTAAAGAACATCTTAAGCTATTTAATAATAAGTTGCAAAAGTCTGTAATGCTTCAGAGTGATGCATATGTCCCTCAGGCTAATGGCATGCCAAGCTAAAATATCCAAGTTTTTCTGTTGAGTTTAGTCTAATTTTGCTACGTTCATGAATAAAAATGTAGGCAAAGTCAATTAATTTTGAATGCAAGAAGTCAACAGGTGAGCAAACAAATCACATGCAGCAAAAATTAATTGTGCTAACTTTAAAATTGTCCCTTTCTTCAAACAAAGCATACACATGTTAACTAGATGTCCTAAAACCAAGTGAAACCTCAGACCAAGTGAAAAAAGCTGCAGCCATGTTAGTCACTACTTACCAACCTACTGTGTGTCATTGGGAGTCTGGCATTTAGTTTTATCATCTAAATTTAGCTGTCTTACATGACTCCGTAGTCATCATTCTTACACTGTTTTAATGACATGAGAAATGCAGGAGATTGAAAATACATTATTATCAACATCTGCATTTAAAAATAATCCATTACAAATGCTTTGGCTCACATTATTTTATTGTAATACACAAATACTTTTTGAACTCTGATCTCATACATTAGAACTTTACCCAGCTCACATGGAAGGGCTGAATGACAGCATAAGACCACAAGCATCCATGAGCTGGTGACATACTTCTCTTGGTGTAAAAAAAAAATAAATATATAGATATATATGTCCGGTTTTAAGTTAGAATATAGCAAGGAGTCAAAGGCTTCCACCTCATGAGTTAATCTGAACTGGTCCAGCTCCAATGAGAGCATCTCAGGAACTAAACTCAAAGCAACTGCACCTAAACACTCCCACAGGAAGAAGAACAACCAGACCTGGAGCACTCGGTCGGCTGGACATCACCTGGGACTTTGTTGGCCAAAGAAAATAGCCTGAAACTGAGTACAGTGCCACAGAGATAGAGAAGTGCCACTGGTACAACTGAGACAGGTGTGGAGGGCAGGCAGGGTGCCCTGAGGAAGACAGGAAGCAGAAGGGCTACTGCTCACAGGTGAGCTGCACTGAGACTCATCTCTTTCCTCTCCCTCTCACCCCACCACCTGAGGAGGCTCACTGTACAGCTGGCCCTCTTGCATCTACTTTGCTCAAATACATGCTGCAAACATAATAAATGAAAAAGAGATGGAAAAAAAGGAAATGCTGAAACTGAACCTAGAGAAATCTAGGAACAAGGATATTCTCTGAAAATTAACTTCTGCTTGTGCAAACAAGCTGTGGCATGCTCAGACCTCCTCAAAGTATTGCATCATAACAATTTGTTTTCAAGAATAACAAGATTTAAGTAATGATCCACTTTTAAAAGTCATTGTAAAAGGAGGATTTAATTAGTTTTCTTAATCAAAAAGAAACAGAATGAAACCAAATGCTAAATACCACAAGCACTAAATCTAAAAGACAAAGTTGGTGACTGGCATATACAGTCTCAGACTGTATGTCTCAGTGTGTCCCATACTGGGTAGACAATGAAAACCTTGAGTTACTGATTTACGAGAGACTAGGGGATTGTATTTGGGTAAATCAATATTCTGCTTTTACAATGAAGGTTTTAAAAAACCATCGTGCAGGAACAGGCAAAAATCCTGACATGTAATCCCATAAACTATAAAATACTACTGACAAGGCTCCGGCAGCCACGGTTCGGCAGCTGGTTTCCATGTTCTAGAGCACTCTTCCAGGGATGGAAGTTGGATGCCACTGCCACGTGTCATTACTGCACTCTTGGCTCCTTGGCACCACTGACCTGACATTCACAGCAGAGACATCGCTCCTGCTGCGTGCTTGCAGTCTGTGAGATCTGCTGGCCTGAGCCAGGAAGCTCCTAGGACCCTCACTGGGGTGACATTCCTCCATCTTGGTTGCCAGTGCATGGCCAAAAGTGAATGCCACAGGAGCATTAAATAGTAAAATAAAGTAAACAAACAGAAACTGATATATTTAAGAGAACGAGTGAAAAACAACATGGTAGCATTTAAAGGCTTCCTTCTCCTCCTCTTTGCATAACAGAGGCCCTTGGGCTATGTGAAGAGCAAAATTATCTCTTACAACATGTTTTTTTGAGACTGTTAAACAAACTCCACCATTAAAGCCAGCTCTCATTAAGGGCTATTTTCCAGGGGCAACTGGCATCTCCTGGCAGATTTTAAAAGACTAGAACTTTTTGGACATGTCTACAAAGACATATCCAGCAATTGTGTTTAGTGTTTAATTCTTTTGATCTTCCAGCCCTTACAAGCTAGGAAGGTCTGTAAACATGAGCAAGGCAGATTTAACTGAGGAAATAATAATAGCACAGTAATTAAACTATTAGATGGCATTTTTTATCTTCAGCTATCCAGCCTTTTCCAATGGAAGTAAAGAACACAAAGCCAGAGATCATGATTCAGCCTTGCAGGAAGACTCCCTGCTGTCACAAACATCAAATCTTATTCATAGCTGTACCCAGCTCTAGGTTTGAAGTAATTTCTTTTCCTACCATTACTCCTGCTGAGATGCTCTGTCAGGACCTCACTGCTGCAATGATTAGAGGCATCTTAATTTTGGTTATGCATTTCTTATTCCAGTCTTATTATACAGTCTCTTTCATTAGTGGAAATAATTACATGCCCTTTTTTTTTTACTCTCCCTTTGGATGAACTTATGGACATTATCATGGCCTGTCATTGCCTTTCCAGGCAGAATATAAGCTTGTATTGCTTATTCTCACAAGTTCTCCATTCCCCCACACTCTTCCACCCACATTTATGTTCTCCTATGCAATCCATATTTCCTAAATGGCTCCACTCAATGTCGTAGTAGAAATCATCATCATCATCATCTTATATATTCTTTCCTATTAAAAAGTAATCAATCATAGAGTTCTGCCACTGTTAGGTGGAGATGTGAATCTCAGTTCTTTCTCTACTATGCTTCTTCCTGCATTTTACTGGCTTAGATTCATCTGAAAAACTACCTATCAAGTGTAATCAAAGGCAGGGCACTTGTTTCTTCCCTGAGCTGATAGCTCTTCTCTACTCACAAGAAAGGGACCTGGAAGAAAGCTGGAGAAGGACTGCTTACAAGACCATGTAGGGACAGGAAAAGGGAGAATGGCTTTAAACAGAAACAGTGTAGGGTTAGATTAGGTAGTAGGAAGAAATTTGTCACTGTGAGGGTTGTGAGATACTGTAACAGGTTGCCCAGAGAAGCTGTGGATGCCCCGTCCTTGAAAGTGTTCAAAGCCAGGCTGGATGAGGCTTTGAGTAATCTTCTAGTGGAAAGTATCCCTGCCCATGGCAGGGGGATTGGAACTAGATGATCTTTGAGGTCACTTCCAACCTAAATCATTCTATGATTTAATGATAAGAAGGAGGCCTGAGTCTCCAGCATGCACAGGCTAGCAAAGTAATGATGATGAGACCAAAGAAATCACCGTGTCTTGTCCATGCTCACCGTGTCAGCCATGGTAAGGCCCAGTCAAAGCAAAAGGAGTGGTAGTAACATACTGAGGGTACATGTAATCACACCCTTTAATTACTTTGTTCAGTAGTGTCTCCAACTTGAAGGCCACAAGTCACTTGAGAGTCTGTTTTTGCAAGTAAACAACAACAGTATCAACTACTTCCAGTCATAGCCTGGCCTCCTTAGCACTTATGACGAAGCACATTTAGGAGCCAAAGCAAGCAAACATTAGGATTCATTTATCCCACAGCTTAGCAGATGGATAAATGAATCCTTTATAACCAAGGCAGAACAGGACCTCTACAGCTTTAAATGAATAGTATCATTCAAGCTTCATGAGACAGAAACACTGGCAATGCCTCATTATCCACAAAGGAATCAAGATGTGCATTTCTATGAAATTTACGCACCTATAAGTGAAGTTCCTGGGGCACGACTCAGAAGATGACAAACTAGTAAAAGCAGTGAGAAAGAGAGGACCTTCACTTATTATCAGGAGTGAGATACTGACCTTTTCAACATGTTACAAAGAAGTTTCCTGTTTACCACTGAAATCATTGTCAGGTTCTGGAACAATTTAGACTGGGGCAAAAACTTAATACGAGTAGAAGGGACACACGACTATAAGAGCCAAACTACACTTTGCAGTTAAAGATTCAGAAATGGATGAATTTCCCAAGCTCTAACAAGTGAGCTTGGTTCTACATGAGTTTTCAGAAGTTTCCTCAATATTATTATTATTATTATTATTATTATTATTATTATTATTATTATTATTATTATTATTATTATTATTATTATTATTATTATTATTAGTGCCTGGCTTAATAATTTCAGGAAGATAATATGCTCTTCTTGAAAACTGACTGGAGTTATATCTCAGCTGCTTTATTAAGCTCTTTACATTGTGTATACTAGATAATGTAGACTGATAGAGGCTATAGTTTCCAGTGCAATGAGCACACTAAAGCATAATATATTTACAAATACATATATAAGTGGTTTTCTTATCAATGGCATGAGTTTGTCCACTGGAAGCAAGGTAGTTTTATGATATTTCCTTTCCTATATAACTTTTTTTTTCCAATTTTCGGCTGTAGCCCAGCAGAGCCAGGAAGGAGCAGGCAGACACTGTGTGCCATGGGAGCTGAGCTGGCTGAGAGCTGTGGAAAGGGTGACAGGCCCCAGCTCACCTGCAGTCACTCAGCAGACTTCCTCCTGGTCCCAGCAGGACTCTTTGTACTTCAGCCATGCATACAGCTCTTTCTTTTCTTCCTGTAATAGCTGTGGCACTTCATGACCACACAATCTGTGAGCCACAAATGTTTTTCCAAGGCACCAGCTAGATATTTTCAGCCTCCCTCTTATGTTGGATTCCACAATATATAGCTTTGGGCCTGCCTCCCAACCTCATACAGTATTTTCATTTAGTGTGAGCCTGTGCTTGCTCTGCACAGAGCTGCCAGCATTAAAGTCATTTCTCGAGAAAGCCCAACAGCCTCGACTACATGACAAGGTGTCTCTGAGCTTTAGACTGTTTCTTTTTGTAACCTCTCTGATAACCTGAAATCCAGTGATCCACAACCAGTCATTCCTGTATGCATGAATCCATGCAGAATGGATTCATCTCACTTTGTCTTAAACTGGGGGAAAAAGACAGACACCTCTGAGATGCAATTATCTCATTTATTTTAGGCACCAGAGAGAAGTCTTTCTCCCCTGAGTGGAGAGGAAACATCAGTGGCTATCTTGGCTTGCCTGCATTCCTTTAGGCTGTGTGAAGGCTGGATGAGAGGTACCCCACCCTAGGCTATCTTTAGCAGCTGCAAGGTTATGAGTGGACAGGGAGTTCTCAGCTCCAAAACATAAGAACTGTTTTTTACTTTGTTTCGCCCTGCTGGACCTGTTGCTTTATAGACTTGAGGCAGAATAATCATAAACACTTTAATTAGCTGTTCATACTTCAAACACTATTCCTGGCAATGATATTTCAACAAGGAGGTCCTCATCCTCCTGCATGCACGCCTTCCCTCCCCACCTACTGCGTGACTTTCTTGTCTTGATCAGCCAAGATCAACTCTATGTGCAGGTCAGCCCTTGTTTTCACTTGCTCCTACGTTTATTTAAGGGTCTTGTTTGGGAACCAGCAGATCAAATTATTTGGTGCTAGTCACATTATATTTTGGTTTGGTTTGGGTGCTACTCTGGTCAAACATTAGTTATGCTACCTATTTAGATGGATAAATGACATCAAAATCACATACACTGAAAATTAAAAAATAGTTGTTAACTCAATTCGTGTTTCCTGAAAAAAACTTCTGCGTGAGAAGTCTCTGTCCTGGATGCTAACTCATGCCAAGACCTTTCTTTTACACCAGTCTTTTCCCCTCTGTAGGTGTGCCTCTGAAGTTGCTGCAGATAGACAAGCTCGCTGGAAAAGGCTATAAACCCACACAGTCCCAGGAAAGAGGTGACCTTGTCCTCATTACATCCATAATCTTTCTGAAGAGAAACACTGTGGCGCAGAGCCCTGAATCCTTGATGTGGTGTTCCCTAATACTGTACTTCTCTTCAGGTCTGGGAAAGAGCTGCCATCCTCAAAGCACCATCTCATACCTCACATCTTTCTTCCCACTCAACTCACACATCAGCATTTTGGTTTGGGTTTTATTTGTTTTCCATTTTTCCACATTGAAAATTAACATTTTCAAAACCTAGATAAACCATGTTGCCCTTATGTATAAATGATACAAATCCGTGTAAAGCATTTAGATTATGTACGTCACTTGTTCAAATCTATCTGTAAAAAATTTACACTGTGTAGTTCACCTGAAGATATCTACTTAATGAGGAAAGCCTTCAGAATATTATTATACTAGTGGTCAGACAAGCAAATATCACTTCATAAAAGATAAGCCTTTGTTTCTTTACTTTCCTTTTGTATTCAAGATACCACTGAGTATGTAACAGCAATTCTGTATATATCTAATTTTTATCTTACATTATTATTTTTTTCTCCTTGTCTGGTTTTGGACAAGGATCTGAGGTATTTAACTTTCTTATGGCACCAGTACTCTGTGTTCCGAAAGTTCTGCTTCTTTTCCAGTACTTGGTGAAATCCACCCCTGCACCTACAGCCAGATGATCACACTACTCTTGGAGGATACAGATGGAAAGGAAGAGCAAATCACATTTTTTAACATTACACTTACTGAAAAACCTAATTTGTTCTCTAGGTACAGACTGGCAATTGCTTGAAAATAATGAGCATTCCCGATGCTCCTAAAACATTTTCAATGTTCCCTCTGACATTGGTCAGCTCATCTATAGCTTTCTCCCTTCAAAGAACAGATATCCAAGTGGACTGACTGTTCTCCACACCTGCATCCACCTTTTTGCATTATGTCCATGAAATAATTTTGGTCCTTACCATCTTTAATATTCTACACATGGAAAGAGTGAGTCCTGTGGTGTTCTCTGGATGCCCTTGACCTGAACTGCGTCAGAACTCTAATCTCTGTGACTGTATCCTCACAACAAACATTTAGAGTATTTAAAGGGAGGCTTTTCGTTTATATCTCATTACATATGAATGTTCTTGCTAATAGAGTGAAGATTTCTTAACTCAAGCCACATCCTATTCTTGAAAATCCTTCCAGATATTTATTGGGCCAAACTCAGAGCCAGCTATAAGTGGTTGTGGAAAGGAATAAGGTCATGGTCTCTCCCAGATGGACGTGAGCCATTCATTTCTCTAGTGTGTTACAATTTGGGTTTTGGAGCCAAAGTTTTTCCTGATTTTTCTTTTTCCTACAGAGTTTGAAAATCCTCTGGGATGATTTGCATGAACAAAAAGCTTTATCTTTGGTGCCTGTGAGAGGTGTCAGTTATGGATCTGTACTAATCTAGGCCTTAATGAAGGTTCTCTTCCCTCCAATAGAGTTGAAGATAGTACACTTTATATATCAGTTAACGTTTTCTCCGCTGTCATAAGTAGTATCTCTTTGGAGAGGAAGAGAGGAAGTAACCAAATAATTTTACTCAGTCTGACCCTCAAAGTACAACATGGTCACTGATTATTTATTGCTCCCTTATGATTTATGTCAAGACTAGAATCCAGCTAGGTTAACCTAACAGGCAGTGTTTTGCCTCCTGTGTGACCAATTTGGATACTGCAATTTAAAGGACACAGTCTGAAGCTACACCAGACTGGTCACAAAAGGGCTGGAGGCACAAAAGTGCGAGACTGTTCATTATTACTGGCAATCTGTCCATCACTTCCAGAAATAAAACTTTTTATTAGCCAAATTACTCTCAAAATGCTTAAACATCCCTCCAATTCTTTCCTTGGCAAAGATGACAACATGTTACAGCTGCCTATGAATGTCTAGCTACAACATATTGGTAGATAAAACAGAACTGAATTCTTCTGTGTACAGTTATCTGTTTTACAGATGGAGTTATCTCTGGGGGAGGGATATTCTGAGACAGTCTATTTAAGCAAAGTGTAATCTCAATGGTGAACAAAACTGGTTTTTCTGTGAAGAAATTAATAGATATACAGTTGCCATGACAACTGCATTTGGCTCTGAAAAAGGGAAAACAAATGGCTCTTTTTAGACTGAAGTAAAATAAATTTAGTCTGGTTGCATAGAAAAATTGTTTTTTCACTCTAGTGTCAAATAGTCCTTCTGTAGTAAGCTTCCTTAGCTTCCCTTTTTAGATTTTAGGGGATTTCTTTTCCTTTTTTAAAAAAACAGTACATCTATTGGAATTACAAAGGGTAATTCCCTTTCCCTATCCTTCCCTTCCCATATGCAAAGCACGATTTTGTGTTCCAAAATCTACAGATTGCAACCTAGTTGCAAAATAATAGAACCAGATTTCCTGCATCTAAGCAGCATTAAAATGCAAAGTTAGATTCTTAACTTCATTGGATCATAGAAGACTGGGAAAAGTGGGAAAGAGCTGTTATTTTCGGTCTGTTGGGAATGCAGTGTACCAGCTCTGAAATGTTCTCTGTGTCTGATGTGAAAGATAGCCAGGGTGATCTTTTGTTCTGTTGGCAGTTGGAGGAGCAAGTGGATTTTAAACCTGTGGTATTGTATATCCTTTATCAGCTCTCTGCTTCCAGCACTTGTGCATGCATATCCCTCCCACAATCACACAGGCCAGCGCAACAGGAATCATTGCAATGTACCAGGACAGACCAACGGCTGAAATAGTAAACAAATTAAGTATTAGAAAAACAGAAAAAACCACCAACAAACTCCCAGGAACATAGTTCTCTAAGCTCAAGTGGGAAGAGGACAAATGACAATAAAAAGGATATCTGTAAGTTAACCTTTCAGCAGGGCTTATTACCTTTGGAAGGAAGAGATCTATTGGTTGAGCACTCTGGGAAATATGTTCATGAAGATAGGAGGAAGGATTGGAAAACAACAGACTGACAATTTATAGTTCCATCTTTTACATACACCCAACATTCTGAAGCCCTGATCAAAGCAGCTGTGCACTTTCTATCTTGGTTTGTTAAAAGCAGAGACACTCCAAGCAGGAAATCCAAGCACCAGGTGGAGCAGGAATACTTAATGATTAGTCCACCCTCAAGTTGTGTGAATATTTTTTCCCTACAGAGCAGCTGATAAATTAGTAATGATCAATGCAAGACTCAGAACCTCTTTGCAAATCCGGCTTATTTCCAACACCAGTGTCTGTCCAGACCATTCTGGGTTATTCCAATGCATATTGCCTCCTCTGTAGTTATTCCTGTGTAGCTCATGGAAGACAAGGGCAGCACGTGATCCAGCAAAATGAGCACAAATCCTCATCATAGTGTGCTGGAGTGAGTCACAACACATAATGAAGTCTGAAAGTGTTCATGTGCCTTTCTAAGAGAGTGTGAGCAAGCTTTGGTGGTTCACCAACGCCATGCAAAGAAACAATCAGCATTGCTTCACATTGTTTAAACAGCTGGTTCTTGGCCAATGGTTTATCACACTGCAACATTGATTGCGCTGAGTTTAAGTCTTCTCTTCCCACCACCAGGAGCCAGAATAACAACACCCATCATAATTTACACTTCTTGTTACTTTGCCAGCAGCCTGTGCATGAGGAAAATGAACACTCTAATCATTTATTCTGTTATCGTCTTTTTTTTCTCCTTCTTGTTGAGGAACTGGAGGAGATTTGGCCCTGTTGCAAAGAGAGTTTGCCAGTAGTCTCACTGTCACACTTATTTCACAAAGTGTATCTAAACTGGAGTCTCATCCAATAAACAGATGTACCAGCACAGACGGATCCTTATCCCTGCATAAAATGTCAGTAAATGGCCTACAGAAGGTGCATTTTGTGAACAGGCTGTGTCAAAGACTACAGGTGAAAGAGGCAACCAGATTTTTCCCCAGGCAGTAATTCATCCCAACACTAGCTCTTAGAGTATAAACAGATCAGATGATAATTTAGCATTAGAGTAATGATAGAAATTATCAAAAATAAGCAGTAAAAATAACTACCTTCCTGCTTGACCCTTGTTGGCAGTTCTTGGTATCCATATCTGTTCTGGGCCAGACAGGTAAAGTCTGTGTAAAAGTCCACTTCTTCAACAGAATCAAAAATCAGTGGTACTTCAATGAAGTTTTCACCATTTTCTACAATTTCTCTGGAAGAATAAGAAAGATTTAATGTTAAATATTTGAATAAGAAGTTTTTTTCTCTATTTGATATGTTCATTCTAACAGCACGTTGCAAGAAAATGCGTTGCATATTGGTTCATTTCCGAATCAGCCCCTCAGCATTCAAGAATGCCTATTGTCTTCAGCCCAGTCTCACTTAAGTCTCAGTGGGCAGTACCTATCCTGCTCTCTTTGGAATCTAGAGGGAAAAAAATACCTGCAAAACTAAAGAGAAGGGAGAGAAAAAAGGCAAGTGGATCTGTGTATCTTTGAGCTCACTTCACAGCACTCTGCAAAGACCTAATTCCTTCTGTCTAGTCACCTGACATTCATTCTTAAGATCAGCTGGAAGAGGACATATGGAGAACATAACCCTGCAAATGTTCTCTGAGAAAGCTCAACCACCATTCCTGTCTATCATGTGCTCAAAGCCAATAGCTCAATACAAGAAACTGTCCAAGAAGTTTCCAGCTAATTTCAACATGGTTCTTTTAGGACTCCCACTATTTGAAAGTGGTTTTTTTAGCTGGAGTAAAACATCATCCCTTGATATCTTTTAGTCATTACCAGAGCAGATGTCCATCATGAGCCTGCATTGCACAGTAGCAATGGAATTCCCTGGGTGCTCCTCCCAGGAGCTCTTTTTCAGAGATTTCTGCAGGGAATTTGTTTTCCCAATGGCATTTAAGCTATTTTGTCATGCTGCCATAGTGAGGGCTTCCAGCAGAACTGGAGTGTCTCACACACTGTGGGTCCTGCAGGAACCCCAGCTGTCACTGTCCCTGTCCTTGTGCAATTGCATGATAATATATAACAGCAATAATGATAGTGGTAGGTAGAACAAAAATAATCTTTAAAGTCCAAGTAAGAAAGTGCTGCTCTATCCTAAAGCCAGCAGAGACTCTAACTGCAGCACATTTTTATGGTTCCTGGCCACAGGTTCAATGCATTTTCACTTATCTGTATGAAAAAAGATTATAAATTAGTTTTCCCAATCATGCTGTGGGGAATAAGAAAACACCTAAAGGCTTGGGCATACAGCTGAGTTCCTATGTTACCTCTGGCTGCAGCATGGCCAGGCTCTTATCTGGCACTGGTGGCCACAAATTGCTGAAACTATTTCACATCCATAACGGTTAAACGTTCTTGTCCCTCAAAATACAGATGCCACATCCCCAAACTGTGTTGGAAATGGCCTCTAGCCCATGCTAAACCCTAATCAATACCCAGAAATCCTTTGGGAAAGTGCTGGCTGGTGTGTGACCAGTTTAGCAAGTAACAGCTCTGAGGCAATAGCATCCCAGAGCCAAGGAACCTTCTGGGCTCTGTTCACCAGTACAGTACCAGGCACAGGTAGTGATCTTTTTGGACACTCTGAGCTTCATGAAACAAGAAACAAAAGAAGCTGACTTGGTCCTCACTGAAGAGATTTCAATCAGAAGGTTTAGCCCACATTTACAAAATGCATAGCTAGAGGTGTGCCTGGATGTAGTGAGTTCCTCAGGTAACATATCAAAGGTACAGAAGGCAGGTATCCTTCTCTTTCCTAGTGGGAAAAGCCTTGAGGTATATAGCTATGAGGCAGCTGGAAAAACTTTGAGGCGTGCTGCTATGAGGCAGCTGAAAGAAGGCTCCTCAGGACTGGGAGACACAATGAATCAGGATAAAAGGATTTAGAACATCCTGTTTCTCCCTCCCACCAGCATTCCCTTCAGTGCTACCCTAGCATCTGTTCTAGCACTCAGCGGGCGTCTGTGTGAGTCAGTTTAACTCACTAATGTGGAAAACAACAAGCTTAGGGGGAAAAACAATGTTATTTAGAAAACAAAACAAAAACCATCAAACCACTAGATAGTTTTACGTTGTCTTAGTATAGAGAACCTCATGAATGTCAGGGAGAGAATGTTGCCACTTTGCTGGCATGGGTAAGGAGAGAGATGAGGGAAGCACTGGGAAGGATCAAATCTCCTTGCTTTCCACTGTAGTCAGCCCTTACAACAGCTCAGTTGCTCATGAAAATGTGCTTAAAGTTTGTCTCAAAGTTGGCTCATTTGCAAAATACCATGTCACAAAAAAACAGAAAGTATTTCTTTCATTGACTGGATTGGGCTTGGGGGTTTTTTTGCTTGCCTGCCCTTTTTTTTCCTCAGCTCTCACCTTCACTAAGATAGGTCCATTTCCCATTTCATTACCTGGCATCCAGCTGCAGTGAGAGCCCCTGTAGCACTGCAGGTTAGAACAATAAGCACAAGAAAGCACTTTCAGACTTACTGTCGTTCCCCCTCTGTAACTCTACTTTGTTTATAAACCACGTCAACGCTGGTGTCATTTGCCAGCCATTCCACATCAGTTTGGAAATGGCTGCTCAGCCCAACAAACACTTTGCATGGGAGAGTCATCTTGGAGCCTGTCAAAAAAAAAGAAAGATTGAAAAACAATTTGCATACATATGAAGACCTACTCTTTCTTTCAGTGAAAACCAGCAACTCCGGTGGGAGATCCCACACAGGTCAAGAACCACTACTTTCAAAACTGAAGTTAATCTCCAGATTCCTTTTGATCCCCTACTCCTTGGCAGCCAGACACTTCAGCGTGGCAGTCCTTCTGGCTGCTAACTAAGTAATTTCCCTATTGCAACACTTAGCAACTCTTGCACTAAACACATTCCCTAGAGGCAAGGCTGTGTCCCTGTGGCCTTGCCTTTCTGACACAGTGCAGCCCAAAGAGCATTGTGTGATTTACCCCTCTGGAGCAACTGCATTAACCAGCAGTACAGCTTCACTCAGAGATGCTGTGGGTGACGACATTCAGCTGAAGGCGGGACCTCCAGGGATCAAGTAATTTTGCAGAATTACTGAAACTTTTTAATCGCTATTACTGTAACTCATGGATAAGGAGACTCCAGACTGATGTGTATCTATATTTTCTGGAAGTATATCTATATACTCAGAAGATAGCATCTGGTTGTAGACATTAAAAAGCAAAGAATACTCCAGCACCAACCCTCGACTAATATAATTGAGATCAAAAACCTACAAAAATTTATGCCAACAAATTACACCACAAGAGGACCTGCTCGAGTTTTCCTCTGGCCTTACCAAGAGCAGCTGATGTTGTCTTTTGGGCTGGATACACAATTATCGGGGTAATTCGCTTCTCTTGTTCTTGGTAGAAAAAGAAAGCAGAGCTAGTGTTAAGACAAGAGAAAATGTGGGCATGGCCCAGAACCAGAAACATGCCACTTCACGCAACATCTGTGGTCTCCCAGGACAGGATTTGATCGCTAAACCCGCTGGCAAGCAGAGGTATTGCCGCTCCACGCCGGAGTCCCGCGGCTGTGGGGGCCGGGCAGGACCCCGCTCCCGCCGCCATCCTGAGGGACGGCGTGAGGCATGTGCGGCGCGGGCGCCCCCTGCCGGCCGCTCTGCGCACGGCGCCCCGGCCGCTCTCCGCGCTCTGTGACGCGGCGGCCTGTCCCCGCCTGTCCCCGCCCTGGGCCTCCGCCGCATGTCTGACCTCCGGGCTCCGCGGGAGCTGACACAGCCCCTCCTGCCCCCAAGACATCCATTATTCCGTTTAACAAACACGGGTACCTGCAGGAGAGACCCCCGCCCTGTCAGGGGTGCTGTGCGAGCCCCATCAGGGCCAGGACAAGCACTGCCTTGGCACGGCTAAAAGGCTGAGCATGAGCTCCTCTCAAGAGTTTCATTGGCTAAGAAGAGGTTTTCTTATGTGCTGTAATGTTTTAATTGAGTCATAGAACCACCAAATGGCTTGGAAGGACCCTTAAATGTTCCTAAAACCTTTCCTGAAAGGTTGCTAGGACCACTAGTTCCAACCCTCCTGCCACAGGCAGGGACACTTTCCCCTAGACCGGGTTGCTCAGCTGCCCGTCCAACCTAGCCTTGAACACTGCCAGGAAGGCTGGGGGAGGTCACCCATAACTTCTCTGGACAACCCGTACCAGTGCCCCACTACCCTCACAGTAAAAAACATCCTCCTAAAACTAACCTCAACCTGCCCCCTTTCAGTTTGAAGCCGTTCGCCCTTGTCCTGTCACTTCATGCTCTTGTAAGAAGCCCCTCTCCATTTTTCTTGTAAGCCCCCTTCAGGTACGGGTAGGCCACAATTCAGTCACACCGAAGCCTTCTCTTTACTAGGCTGAATAAACCCAATTCTCTCAGCCTTTTCTTGTATGAGAGGGGCTCCATCCCTCTGATCATCTGATACTATATTTACCAACAGTCTCCAGTTGAATTGTCCTGGTGATTTCATACGCCACACCTTCAAATGGAAATGACATCTTGCAGGTGTAATACCCTGTGTCTGTTGGTAGCACAGATGTCATGATCAGAGACGCTGAACCTTTCAGAATGATGAATCTTTCACTGTCATCTTCCAAAGGCAGAGCATCCTGGGGAAAGGACAGAAACTGGAGTTATGACTCAGATAGCTATGGTTACACCCTGTGTAACTCCCAGACAAATTATCTCTGTCTCTCTGATATTAGAAGTTCACTTATCAATGGGAAATCTGAGCAGTTCTGCTTTCCCACTAAGCACAAGGTCTTTTAATGTGTATCCATCTCTAAAATGCCTTGTGGCACTGTATGAAGTGTGAAGAATTGCTATTTTTATCTATCTAAAATGTGCATAGCTCTTCCATAAAGTGCACATTTTAAGATGGAAAACATATAATAGGCTCTTCCTTGAGTCATCTTAAGAGCAATCACACAAGACTTGAAGTACCCATGGAGGTTTTCCACTATGTTACCACTTTCCATACATGACCTCAAAAGAGTAATATTCTTGGGCATTATTTGAAGACAAATATTTATAATCATGCAGGGTTTCACATAACTGTTACTTACCCTATAAACCATTGGAAATTCCTGCCCTGTATCCCTAAGGCTCTGTTCATATATGGTCTGGAGACCTGCTAGGAGAAATTATGTTCCGTCCTCATAAAGGCAGGGTAGCTCTTTCTTACATTTGTAACAAGGACCATATTGAAGGGGGCAGCCTTTTGCTTAGATAAAGTGAGTAATATTCCCACTTCTGAAGGGAGTCTTGAGCAGCAATATTTTGCTGGTATGGTACAGATCATAACCTGGGCACTGCAAGCCAGTCTGTACATTGCATCCTATGGTAAGGCTACAGCTGCACACGGCAGAGCATGTGATCATAGTGGGAGTGTAAATAAAACCTAAACTGAGATATTATGGAAATGGAAGAAGAACCTCCTGCTCTCCAGTGTCAAACTGAACGGCCAAGGGTGCTATATTTGATCTTAGAGGCCAAACTAGGCTTGCCTACTTGAAAAGCTGCAAACTGGCCAGTTAGGCAAGAGAACACCCCAAGCATTCTGTAATTCACCCAGTATTTCCAAATGGTGTATTCCAGTTGATTAATGAAATCTACCCCACCTGGAGGTGAGGAACATGGATCTCTGAGAGGTCCTGCTTTGTGGGATTCACTAGAGGGGCCATAAAAAGAAGCACAGTGCCAAGGAGAAGGGCCTGATATCAGGTGGCAAACCCTTGAGTTGGGTAAGTAATCTAGCTGCATCAACAGTTGCACTGCCTGTGAGAGCATAAAACATGTGGAACACTTCAGCCTTTGCTAAGTGTGCCCCAGATAACTTTTCTTAAAATGTATACATTTGCCCCCAAAATTCGCAGTATATTACACTATGCTAGTGACTTAAACAAGATGATGTTCAGAGAAGCGTAAAGTGGAGATTTATTTGCCAGGTTGGGATGAGGCTATGCACAAAGAGGAAGTAAATGTTCTACCTTGTACCACTTGAGCTCCAGGCTTGTCCTATTCGGTGTAAAATCCCACAGGTCAGGACAAACAATCTTTCCAGAGGTGAAAGTGAAGAGGACCTGGGGATAGGCAATCTCCCGAGCAGCTGTTTTCTCCACAACTGTGAGGTGGATGGAGACCTCGGCGCAGTAGGAGGAGTTCCTGCCAACAGAGCAGGGACAGGTGAGCCCCCAAGAGTGACAAGGCGAACTCAAATGACACCCTTGGTTTCCTTCTGGTTCCATTTCCCTTCTTAACAGAGGCCAGGACTGAGATCATACCAGGAGGGATGCTGGAAAATCACTGGTACTGTTCTTTTGGCACAATCTAAACATGTTGCTGACACGTCTTCCTCAGACCTTCAGTCTTTTCTTTTCTTTTTAGTACAACAAGTTTCCTGTGCACCTTTAGGCTGCAGCTGGATTTTAACTTTGTGAGGAGGGGGAACATGTTAACCTGAACAGTAGCAGGTGTGTCATGAACCCTCTCCCATTTCCTTGGAAGAGGTTTTGACTGTGAAAACCCTAATGATTAAACAAAAAGCTTAAAGCATGTATTACAATACGTCTGCAGTTACCATTGCACGACCATAGACATTTCTGCAAGTACGTATAATTTTCTGTAGCAAAGAGGGCATTCTGGCTGTGAAAGGTTCACAATATTCAATTTTTCTTTCTGGCCTCAAGTGACAATCACTTCCAGTCCCAAAGAAGACAGCACTGGGAGAGACAGGTGCTTAAATTCCATCCTTTATAGCCTCTGGAAGCCTGCTTCAGAGATGCTCAGGGCAGTGCATGATCCTTGAAGGGGCCAGAGAAGGCAGCGGGGGCAGGCCTCCACCTCCAGGAGAGCAGCTGTGGGCTGCAAGCAGACAGACTGACATTATTGCCAGGGCACTGTGGCCATCTGTCACATACAGGCCAGATACCTAAATCCAAAATATTTGCTCCACAGAACACAGAAGGAGAGATCTGTGATAGTTTGCTGCTACCTTCATTTTACAGAATTGATAAAAAGATCTGCTGGCTTCCCTGTGGGATAATTTACAAAGGAAAAGTAATTTGCTTGCACATTATTAATCCTGTAATAATGTTAGCAATGAAGGTACCTCATTGGTTCTTGCATGTCTTTTTCAAACAAATTTCTCAGCATTTTACTAGATCTCTCAGTAACACTGCTATAGTGTTATATATAGACAAAGTAAGGCAGAATATTCCAAAAGGGGGATTAAAAGGCACTCTTAAACATCTCAGGCAACTACTCTGCTCTAGAACAGTATTTGCAACCTTTTGCTGTTTGGGCTTCACTGTCAGTGTCTTCTCTTCTGCTCCACACCTGGAATTGCTGCTGAGACATGGGGAAAGGCCAACCTGACATGCTGAGTATGATTTCTTAACTTGTCCATGTCTCCTGACATGCACCTCTCACAAGATGTGCCTTGCAGGCAAGGAGACCATGGCCTCCACAAGCAGCTCCAGGGATGTAGAGATATATTCAGAAGTACCTAGAAAAAAAATCTCTATACACTATTCTCCTATGAGATTGCAGCCAAAGTGGCAACCCTGTGTCATAATTTATCCAGATTTCAGTACTGGTAACTATGGGAGACACACAGCGCACTCTAAGGGTCCTAACTTCCCACATTTTTTTCTGTCTAATAAGGTCAGGAAGAAAATTATCCAGAAATGCTCTGGATATAACTGGAGTTTAAAATCAAGGTAATGCTTTTAGACGTAGTCATTTTGTTAGTGAACTAGATTGTCTTTCAAAGACCTACCTTTTTGTGCAGATATATACTCCTGAGTCTTCTAGCATCACTGGTAAAAACCAGAGTGCATTTCCTTTTGCCCAGATTCTTGAATCTTCATCTCTTCCTGATATCATGGTGTTTGAACCATTTTTATACCATGTGATATTAGGGGTCAAGGCAGAGAAATCCAAATGTTTGTATCTGGGGGAAGGGCATTTCAGAACCACAGGTTCTCCATGCAGCTCATAGTAGTGTTTGAAAAACACGGTGTGATCTGGGCAGTTTTCTATATAAATCAGAGATATTTTTACATTACTGTCAGACAGGAACATTAAAAAGAATGGTGAGGGAAACAGAAGGAAAAAAGACAAGTATACACTTACCTGTGTTTTTAACTTGCTGCAGTCTGAAAGCAGAGGCACCTACTGTGCACGTCACCAGGACGAAGAAGAGCCCCTGCATTTTTTTTCCACAGGAAATCAGAAGGAGAGCATTGTTTTTGAAATCTACAAGGGAGTGTATTACAAGACAGATTATATAATCAAAATACTCAACATTATCTAAAGAATTAACTGCTATTTTTCTCGCTCCAGACCTGGGGATCTTTGTCCCTCCTCAGTGAGCAGAAAGGTGTCTCCATCCATTGTTTATGGGGGCTGAACTATGGAACCAGAACATCTGGCTTGGCACATGCATATCACTTCTGGCCCTTCCCTTTCACTCCAAAAGAGGAAAACAGCATACCACAAGATGCTGCTGTCCCCACAGCTTTTCAGAGCAACAGCTACAGGTGGAAAAATTTGGCCCTGCTTATTTTGCAATAAGATGTGACTGAAGCAGAGGTCAGCTGCTTTGAGTGAGCTGTAGTGTAGTAGCTTTTGTGAAAACAGGAGCAAAGTAGGCCAGCTAGTGTGAATCAGGCTGCAGGAAAACTTCCTGCTACAAGCAGAGCCAAGCTTTCTTGTCTCAAACAAATGTTTGTTGGGACAAAAAGCATGGAGTCTCATGGCATGTATACCCATCTTGCTGGTGGTGCACAAGTAAGTTCCCAGCATGGACACTATTACCATCTGTTCTTAAAAAAAAGATAAGGAAAACCCTGAACAACCTGTCCTGAAAATCAGACAGGGGCATCTTTTAGTATCCTGTCATGCTCATACTTCCATCATGGTTTTAATCTAAATTTCTTCCTGTTCTAGTAGCTATACTTGCCTGACATCTGATAGTTAATGAACTATTTCCAGCTTATTGCCATCTCTACAACACCACAAAACCAACCTCTTGCTCAATAATACTGTTTCATAACCATGGGTCATCTCCCCTACTCTTAGGTCTGTGAGGGTTTCCAGGGAATTGGTGTGGAGCTCTAGCCTCTCTCAGCTACACCTGAACCAAGTGCTAGAAGCATTAACAAGCCCCATGGTTCACACTGATACCCTGTCACTGGTGAGTTTCTCTCTCTTCAGATCCTTTCCCTGATAAAAAATACTTGGTTATTCTGTTCATAGCTTTCTGGTCCCTTTGGTTTAGTAACTAACAATCTCCATAAGCCGTACACCGTTTGAGGGTTTAGGGAAATTTCAATCAGATTCACTCACCTGTGTTTCTGTAGTCTTTCAACCATAAGCGTCTCACCAAAAGAAGCTATCAGACTAAAAATTTCTGGAGAGGACCTTATATAGGGTTGAGCTCAACACACAGCGGAAATTTGTCTCTCATTGCCCAATCAGATTTGTGTCAAAACCAAATAACGTTTTAGACCCAACTTTCTTTCCTTCCGTAGAGTGAGGATAAGAGGAAACAGAGGCACGGACAGAGAGAAAATATGTGTTTGGATTTCCCATAAAAAGGGGAAATGACTCCTAAATATATGACTAATTTTCCCCTTTTCTGACGAATGGTAGCTTGCATACACTCATGTCTTCACATGACTATTTCACACACTACCTCAAATAAAAAATTTTCATGGGTAACAAAAGATGCACTGCAGCATAGTCAGCAGATAAATAATTGCACAGCAGATAAATAATTGCAATCTTCACATTTTGTGGTTTAGCAAGCTCTTCATGGACAATATAAATCTTCTATGATTTCCCAGATTGGTGGTGAATCACAAATGTGCTGATTCCCCTTTCCTCTCATAACATCCATTGTAGTGTGACAGCCTGCATTAAGGCTCTCTTGCAATAGGATATAAAGAAGTAACAGCTGGAAGCAAATTATGGTTTCTAGGCTCATGAGGAGGAGTAAGAAAAGGATTATGAATTGTGGCAACTTTGGCCTTTTAGAAGAGGGCAATCAAGTGAGGGACTGCAGTTCCCCAATAGACTAGGACCCTCAGATACATCTAACAAGGATCTTTTCCACACTTTTTCAACAGTTTCCAACAGCTTTCTTCAGAAGAGTTCTGCCCTGGCTGTCTTTTTATCCAGAAAATATCTTGATCACGTGCAGCAGTATGAGGACCTTAAGTTTCAATTGTTTATCTGGAGATGCAAAAGTCTGGTTTAGAGTAACTCAAGAAGAAATGAAAGAACAAGAATTTTATTGGTTTTTTAGTAGATGTCTGCTGAGAAGGCCATGTCGTTTGCGGTTAGCTATCACTGAGTATTTATAAACAGAAATGTGCAAGTCTAGCAGCTCTATATATATAGAGAGACTCTCTTAGGGAAGCTGGTGTCATTCTGCGGTTTCGCTCTGCTGATGATTCATTTATACAGCTCTAGATGCTGGAGTGTAGCTGTGAAATTCCTCTCTTGAAGACCAGACAATTCCCCATATGTCTCACTTCTTGCTCATCTCACTCGGTAGATATTTCCCACACCAGGGCTACATGCAGTGCCTTGCCACAGTTGGGTGGATTTTGCTGTTCTTGGATATGCCAATAAAATAATCAAAATATCAAGAAATATCTAGTGTTCTGGAAGTTCCTTGCAACAGAGACTTTCAAAAGGCCTCCACAAGCAAGGTGTGTCTGTTCATTATCGCTAGTCAATGGAAGGGGAAATGAAAATTCAGGCATAATGAAATGAGGATTACACCATTTCTACAAGGGGCAGTTAATGCGCCAGTTTCTTATAGCAGCTCCCAGGTTTTGCTGTCTCGGGGAACATACCCTGTTATAGTGGTTCTGTGGCTGATAATGTTTGGCATTCAAGAACTGCAATCCCTTGGACTTTGTTATTTATTCTATTATGCAGTTTGGCTAAGCAAACCTCCTGTAATTAAAAACTGAAGATTTCTCTGGTTCATGTAAGAATAAGGTGACAAGGCATTAAGAAATATTGAATGTTGAAAGCTGACTGGCAAGCAGATGCAAAGTAAACCACAACTATTGCACCAACACATGTTCTTGGCCTTATTGATATGAGCAAACCTGGTTTTAATAATTTATTTGTGCACAGTTCCAAGATGGGGTCTTGAGGAGCACAGAAAAGGAAAGGAAAGAAAAGGAACTCTCCAACTCTGAGAATCACCAAATAACTGGGACAGAAAGAGAAAGACTAAACAGAGGGATTAGCACAATGCACAGCAGACTCCGAGAATATAGGAATTTGCATGCTTAGCCAGAGGAGTAAGTGCTGACATACCCCAGTTCTATATGACTAAGTGGGAGAAACAGAAGGCAATGTGCCAAAGGATCCGCTTTGTCTGAAGGAGTGCTGGTTTGGCCAGAGCAGCCATGGCTGGGTTACAGATTGTCTCACCACTACAGATTCCTGGGGTTTCCAAAGACCCTCTCACTGCAATAGAAAGCAGGCAGACTTGTAAAACAATTATACTCTCAAGAGCTGGAAGGATCAGGGAGGAGGAGACCCTCAGTATAGAAATCAACAGGGTACAAGGGACAAAGTAACATCTAGAGAGGCCCAGAGTCTCTGTGCACAGACACACCACCATAGACTGGTGAAATAAAGAAATTATTTCTGAAAAAGTAAGGTTTGTTGGATTTTATTTAAAGTGGAAAACCATCCCTGGGCACAGCCTACTTGATATATGACGCTATGTGAAAAAGCAGTGATGGAATACTGTTGCAAAGCTGAGTTTGTTGAAAGCAGTAAAGTGATATTGCTCTCCCTATAAACAGAACTGAAGAGGATAATCTAAACTACTAAATAGTGACAAGCTAAACATCAATGCATCCTAGTGCATGTCTCAAATGACTGCAAAAGTAAACAATAACTCTTACTGCTCTTCCTTCTCTGATGGATCAAATGGTGCATAGCTATGCTGAATTTTGATAAGGGATATGGTTAGGATTAGGAATCAGAGAGTAAAAGAGCTTAGGGCTCCAGGGACACTGGGGATGGAAAAGGCATACCAAGAGAACCATAGCAGGGCCCCAACATTGCTGCCTCTATATCTTTCTAATCTGGGCCATCCACAGAACCATTCAGTGTGGGAAAAAACCTCTAAGATTATCAAAACCAACCGTTAACACAGCACCACCATGTTCGTCACTAATCCACATCCTCGAGTGCCATATCCACATGCCTTTGAAACCCTTCCAGGGATGGTGATTTCACCACCTCCTTGGGCAGCATATTCCGAAGCCTGTCCATCCTTTCAGTGAAGAAATTTTTCCAAATATCTATCCAAACCTCCCCTGCTACAACTTGAGGTAATTTCCTCTCGTGCTATCTCTTGTTACCTGGGAGAAGAGACCAACCCCAACTTGCTACAACCCCATTGAGGTTCCTGCTTCTTTCCCAAGCTACCAGCCATCCCCCTACTTGGATGGAGCAAGCCTGCAGCACACAGCACCTACCATGCCTTAGTGCAGGTCTCCAGGCAAGGCTGCAGCACCCACACAGTCACTTGCCATGTCAGGGTTGGGAGGTAAGGCTGGCTGGGAACCAGCAGTGCTGAGGAGAACAGCAAGCAGATGTTTCCCACAGTTTTGGCATCTTCTCAGACCATAGGCAGTGAGTCAGCAGGGGCACTAGGGACATGCTAGGGAAAAAGCAAACCTAAGACTGCTGACTAGATTTTTCTTTTCCACCAGTTCCAAAATCATAGTGTTTGCTTGCAATCACGATCAGTCTTTTTTATGTATGATAAAACATAATGTGCTCTGTGGTCTTTCATGTGAGAAGTCTTGAGGGATTTAAAAACACAGCAGTCATTACAAAAAGCTGACAGTAACAGTAGACAGAGGAGGAACTGTGTCCAGTTGAGGACCATGAAATCATATAGAGTTACACGAGCCAGAACAGCAGGGACAAAAGAAAGTTTCTAAACCAGTTATGGTGCTTGGCTTAAGTAGCCAGCCCAGCAAACAGGGATTTCAGAGGCAAAGAGAAAAACAGATGACAAAGATTTTCTTTCATAATTACCTTTTTGTTGGCTGAACTTAAGTTTAGTAGGTAAAAAGTAACTTCATAGCTATGAAGAATAGTGACAAACATATGGTCTGTGATAAAGGAAAAACTGAGCTGGTACGGATCATATATTATTGTAGGTGTGCTGGGAGGATAATATTAAACATAACATTTTTATTAAATGTTCCTGGATCAAGTATTCATCTCACTAAGATGGTGAAGTCATTTATGTAATGCAGGCAGTAAATCTTTCATTTGTCTTAGATTTACTGTCCTTCTGACACACAAGTGTATTTCACACACTTGTTTTAAGAAGCAGTCATATGAAATACACATTGTAGCAGATACAATTACTCAAGGTATTTGTTCTCTACTCCACTACATTAATGTGTAATTCATTATCACAAAATTTGGAGGGGGCTGGGGTGGCAGACAATTCATGAAAGTGCATATGGTATAGAAACAGAGATAACAAAGTTGCAGTCGTACTTGGCATTGTCTCTTTGTGCTCGTCCTGTGTGAGTGTCACAATGACCAGCAATTCTGACTGGCATCAAGTCAGAACTTAAGCAACTGCTTAAGAAAAAATTGAGCAAGGCTTGCTCTGGATCTGTGATATAATGGAAGAGGGGGTTACAAATAAATGAATAGCAAATTATTAGATGCAGCATATACTGCTCCTAAATGAAGAGGCAGGGGAAGAACCAGTGTATTTGACAGCAAGAATGAGGAGAAATTGGATCAGTTCAAAAGAATCAATCCCAATAACACCATTGTTCTAAAAAAATAAATACAAAAGCAATCAAGTGATGCTGCAAGACCATACCTGCTTGCAGTCAGGAGCAGGTAGGCCCAGCCTATCTTTTTATCTTTTAACTTTTCAGTTGGTGGATGCCCACCATGAAGCACTTAAGAAAGTCAGATTTTGTATCATTATTCATGTTAATGAACACATTTGTTTTAATAGAAACAGCAACCATCAGCCAAGCTTGGAGTGTTCTGTTATAAGAGCTGACCACATAACAAGAGTACAAATACTCATGGGGTAGCAAAACCAATCCTGGGAGGATTTCAGCCCTCAAATATCCTTATTTATGCCCTTCTCCAGGATGTAATGTTCTGTACCAGGTTGAAAGTGAACTCATCATTTCAGCAACTGTTTTTAAAGACTTTGGGAGGATTTTACATAAAACAATATTGAATGTTTGTTTAAATCATTGCTATCAATTATATTTTGAAAAGAAAAAGAAGGGATTTTAACAATAGTATTGCTTTGCTATGCAAATTTTCCTTAATTACAAGCTGGAAGAGTTTTCATTCAGACTTAAATGATTGGAAGGCTTTACCATTTGCAGGAAAATTTGGGTAACTTTCATTAAAGTTTGCAAGAAACTGGTGAGTGGGTTTTCCTTCACAACATTCCTAGATTGAGACCTTCCTTCTAAATACAACTCAGATCCCTGCTGGTCCTTCTGGCTGTAGCTTCCAAGACCTGTTATCTCAGAGGCATTTATTTCACTGGGGACCAGTAGAGCTCTGCACTTACTTTAAGGCCAGTTCATAAGTGCTGAGCCATTCCCCTTGTCTCTGCAGAAAGCTGAAAGATCCCAGGACAAGTTACTATTTTGATTAATGCACCACTTTTGTGAATAGACTTCCCAGGGAGAAGGGTTTCAGCAGGATATATGAATAATGGATATAGCTCTTGGCTTGATACTGTAGCTATGGAAACAAAAGACAAAAAAAATAAGGAGAACTAAATTTAACCATTTCATATCATAATGATATGGCAGCAGTGCTTGAAACCTTAACCCTTGTTGGCTCCCTTGTTGCTAATGGCAGCTCTGCACAGCAAGGACATGGCACTCAGTGGTTCAGAGCTGCTACCTGTTTCATGATGTGTTTATGATATACATCATAAACTGAGATGAGAGGCTTGAAATTACATGTCCCATGCAGAAGTCACAGGACCTTTTGCTGGACTTTTAAATATCCAAGTGAAATACTGGAGATAACAGATCAGTAAGAAGGCACATACTTCTTGGCAACTCTCTCCATACATAGATTGAGACAGAGAGGGAAAAAATATATTAGAGATATATATGTATCCATACATAGAGAAATGTAGAAGCTGCCACATACTGAGAGGAAAGGATTGTATTCAAATTGCAAAAGTCCCCAAAAGAAGGGTAGACAAGAAAGCCCTGCAGGATTACTGTTCCTGCTCTGCAATCTGTTTTTCCATTGCCCCATGCAAAGTGAAATAGCTACAGGGTGCTAGCTGTGCTCTGTAGGGACCCCACAGTAATCTGGCCAAAACTCTTCCATGTAAACTGATAAATGTTTGCGATAACTCAAAGCTATTTTACAATAGAACTCCAGCCAGAAAAAGTTTACTTTTTATTAACACAGCTAATAGTATTTTGGTGATATTTACATGTGTAGGGAGAACCTATGGGCTATACTAAGAAATATTTACTTTATATAATAATGTATCATTAAAAATTTCAGTAGCATCAGTGATGAGCCATTTTAGATCAAAATCCATTAATGAGTTTGCTGATGATAGCATGTCTGTTAGGAGCCGACAGTATTAGGGGCTGAGAGGGCCCCTGCAGCT
Source organism: Phainopepla nitens (assembly GCA_013400175.1). Taxonomy (NCBI): domain Eukaryota; kingdom Metazoa; phylum Chordata; class Aves; order Passeriformes; family Bombycillidae; genus Phainopepla; species Phainopepla nitens. Next base: position 393,963 of record VXBQ01011416.1, on the reverse strand, counting down.
CAGCATTCACAGAATCATCAGAACTAGGGTGGCACCCTCCAGACCTTGCTCAGAGCACTTGTCTTTTTGTCTTAGGATAAATGTACTTCTTCATTTTTCCAAATAACTACTATAAAAGCAGAATATGATTTTTCTAGTATATCTTCATGAAATCATTCTTATTTCTGAAGGCTTTGTGGAACAGAGGAAAGGTCTGAAACTTTCTGGCACTGCAATCTGCCAGAGGGAGATTCTTAGTGTTTTCTTAACAATGTATGCAGTCAGCAGTTTTAACACTCTACTTAATTGACCCTTTCAAAACCTTGTAATGCTGTAATGAAGAAAAGTGCCTGGCAGAGCTCTGCCTTAAGGCTGTACTTTCTGAGAAGGTGAAGAAATACCACCTTGAGGATTCTGTTAATGTGCCAAATTTGATGTTTATGTAAGAGGGCTTTTCATCAGAAGCTGGTGCATAGGAGGGATAATGAGCTGAAGAGGCTTTCAACACACCTCATGCCTCATTTAGGATCTGCCCTGGGTAAGGTCATGTGGCTTTGGCTTCAGCTGTTCCACGTTCAATAAATAAAATGCAGAGTTTGCAAACCCTGTAATATTTATGTGCATTATCAAGCCCTTTTCAGAAACAAACCTTTCTAGATATGAACAAGTTCACTTGCAGTAGGTGGATGCAAATTCATCTACACCCTGACCCAACTTCTGATGTGCCTCTGATACACATTCTTGTCCATCTCTTAAACTGCTCTAATCCACAACCTCCACCTCTCTGCAGACCTGTCTCCTCCCCATGCCTTTATCAGTCGTATTTCAGTGAGGGATTTTGTACAGAGGTAAACTGATACAGCCACAATAAAAGGTAGGTCATGAGGAAATAGGCCAGGATGCAGAAGATAGACAAGGCACAGAGTGGTACAAATGCAGGAGATACTCTTCACATTAAGGGTTTTACTGCATCATTCTCTCTCCCCCGTTGCACCACGGTAAAGAAGCCTCTCAGCCATGAGCCTGGTTCATCCATGAAGGCTGCCCACATTGCAGCCAGCAGCTCCTGTGATATGAAGATGTTTCTCAGCAGTGTTCAGCAAGGATCACAAAGCTCTCTGCTTTTCTGCCCTGAAAATGCATGCATAGATACACCTATGTGCACTTTGCAGCTAACCCAGGAAATAGCTAATTCTTTTGCTAGTAAAAGGCTTTGTAAGACAAGAACAAAAGGTGTTCTGGACCTTTGGGACCTTTTAGGAGGAGAAAAAGCAGCGCATATATGTATGGGGAAAAGCTCCCTAATAAACAAAGTACTGGAAAGCACTTCCAGGTCTTCTTAAGACCCTATAATCTGTCATAGGACAGGACTTGCAGAACCCATTTGCAGGAACACTGGATTTGCAGGAATAACACCAGTGGGCCCAGGACGTCCTGTGCTTTGTAGGGCACTGCGTGGAACATGCACGAGTTTCCTGAAAACCTGTGGGAGCAACTCTTGACAGCTGACGAGAACAGGCAGCTCTGATCAGCAATCTGTGCTCACGTGGGAGAGTGAAACGGAATTATGGACACCGATTGCAGAACAAAACGTACTGTACGTGCACTGCTCACACAACCTTACGCTGCTCCGGCACAGGCGTGGAGCTCAAAGTGTGGATGGCAACACCACGTTTGAAAACAGCTCGGCCCTTGCACCCCCAATTCAGCCCACGCCAAACCTCACGCTTTGCACTCTGGCTTATGAAGTTGCAGGCCTCAGGTTTTCTAGGAGAGAGAGGGATCCATGAGTTACCCAGAGTTCACTGTACCAAGAGCATCCCATTACTACCCAAGTAATAGGAAAACACGCTTGCGAAATACAACCCCATGACTGTGGTTACTTAGGCAACATCTCCTTGCAAGTATTCATTGATCTGCTGTCCCTGGGTGTTGTCCGAGATTGCGTGTCACCTGCCCTGTTCCGGAAGAATTGCCACACGTCAAGAGGCATCAAGTTGCTTCCTCTTTACAAATTTGATTTTGATATGGTTGCTGGTTGTTTGACAACTAAAAGCTTACCCTGGCTCAAATGATCCAGTTTTCAACTAGAGCACATCAGCAATGCTGTGGAATGAGATAAGAGGAGAGCACCTGAGAACATTTAGAATTCACTCCTGGAGATCCTTCCTGGAAGAAACCAAGCCAAATGGCCATTATAACACTCATGTCTTAAAGTTTAATGTGGCCTGCTGATGTGTATTTTCAATTTTTTTCTGCAGTGCCTAGGATATAGGAGTTTGGGAATCCTAGCTCAAATTACTATTGCTGGACATCAATTGCAACTAACATTACCTGTATAATTTTCTCCTAATGAATATGACAAGGAATTTGTTCCACATCATGGAATGCTTCCAAACTAATTTTCTTTTTCCTGGCTCCAAAAATAACAGCTCTCTTCTCCATCTGTGATACATAATAAATATTCATTTTATCATGAATCCAGAGGTTTTCAGCAGCACTAGAGAGTGAAACAGTTTGAAATATCTTCCCATTTGAATACTAAAGAAAAACATACTTTACACAGGATATGGGACCCTATTTATTAAAAAAAATCTAAAAATAAAAAAATCTAAAATCTAAAAATCTAAAATGTAGTTTTCACCTTTTTATTCTACAGAGTTAGCAGTGTTCAGTTAAAGTACATTCTTCTTTCTCACTTCAAACAGCATATCTTAGTATCTACCAAAAAGACAGCTGGTATCCATCTGTCTGTGCCCAATGACACTTACACTGCTAACTTTACCTTTTTAGCTGCTTGTTCCCTCCTCTTCTTTCACATATCACATGCTGTTCACTTCAAGGATGTGTACTTTCTTTATATATGTCTCAAATGCATCAGTTCTAAAAATTCGTTTCCAACAGCGGTAAAATAAATGAGTTTCAGCCCATCCGTTTAAGTCTCAACACACCGTCACAGAGCAGAGGTGGAAAACAAGTCCATTCAAGTATCTATTTACTCACACAACCTTATGCAACAAGGTTAACTTGAGAAGATCCAAACTGAGACATTTGGCCTTAACAGCCTCAGATATGGGCACTGAAAAAATCTGCCCCTGTCCCAGTACCATGCATTCTAGCACTGCACAAGCCAAAGGTGACACTGGGGTAACTCAGTCCTAAGTACAGCCACACCTGTTTGCCCAAGTCCAGTGCTTGAAGGATTCAGACACATTCTCTCATTGAGGAAGAGTCTAGGTCTCTAAGCAGAGTCTGTTTACACAGAATTTTGATTTCCCTGCAGTACCTTTTAAAGATCATAAGTAAGCTTAATATCATTTCTCTTGCAATAAAAAAAAGCAATATAAAACTATAATAAGTAAAGCAATATGAAAAGTGCAATGTATCTATGGGAAAAGCTACTGACATTTACACTTGCACTATTTCAAGATTAACTTGTGAAATTATACGCTTGCAGTTCTACAGTACTGAAGAAATAGCTGACCTGCCAGTTCCCAGATCTGGAGATCAGAGACTTAGCAGAGAACAAAACATAAGATCATTGTACCTCAAAGGGACCCCTTTGGTAAATGACAGCAACACGGACTACAAACCATTTCAAACCTTGAAGAAATTCAACTACCTGAAGAAATCCAGTCCATTCTGCTGAATGCACAAAGGGCCTGCCAGTGTTAGGGGGCTGTAGTAGGCTGCGAGCAGCACATTAAGTCAAAACAAGTTATGGGATCACCTGCTCTCCTGAGCAAAATTAGACACAATGCCTTTCCAAGATGGATGAATCTGCCATTCAAATCATACTCAGAGGAAGTAGGCTGAAACTTTTAAGTGTAGTGAAGTGAGAATTTTAATCTCTTAACAGATGAAGATATTGAAATGTGCTCCTAACACATCTAAATGATAGCACTTAGACAAAACATTTGGAGGTTTTGGTGCTTGGGTTTGGCGTTTTTTTTGAAGGGACAGAAAGAAGAATCTAAAGGAGAAGTTAAGAGGATGTCTCCAGTCTTATCCAATATCTCTTCTAGAGGCTGTTCCTTACCAACTTCTGCAAGCAGTGTTGTTCCACCAGTCTCAGACAAATATGAAGAGAAAAATATCAGGGTGCCACAAGTGAATTTTCATGGTTACCAGCTGTCTCTCTTGAAACTTCCTGCCACAACACATCTCAAAAACATGTAGTAAGGAGATGATTCCACCAATCAGCTAAGACTGTACATTATAAATGTGCCACATTTCTACTGCAAAAGGATTGTTACCTTCTATCCATTACAAGGAGTTTGCCTGAAACAATCATCGAAGCAGCAGTATAGCAGTGACACAAAAGGTCCTTCTAGGAAAAGTCTCCCTACTTTAGGAAAACTACAGCAGAAGTAACAAGTGTTAGAATTAATCAAAGTGCTTTGTAACTGTGTATGGATGAAACTTTGGGTTTCCTGGAGGCCTTTTTATAGTAGGCTTATATGCTAAAATCTAATGAATCTGAGAATGGATACAGTCATTGTTAAAACTTTCCAAGGTGAGATTCACAGTCTCTTGTTGTAAAATAGCAATGAAGCCTTCTTCACCTGAGATGTGAACCTCTCTAGATTATGGATTGAAGCAGGTTATCTTCACATGCTCATCCAAACAGGTGGGGGAAAAAAAAAAAAATAAGTGAAATGTTTGTCCCATATAGAGTCATTGAGATATTGCAAGAAGCAGATTTTGGGCATCAAAATTCGAAGTATTTACATGCATAGCATCAATGCTATTTACCCAAAAAGGACACACTCTGACCATAACATGCCACTGCGTCTGCAAGCTTCAGATTTTTGAGCATCTCCCAATCTACTGCCATTGCACAAAACTCCCACAAGAAGCTATCCTGTGTGCCAGCAAGCACTGAGAGACATGAACTCATCCCAGATCTTACAGGAAAGAAACTGGATGCACTTTTCTGATGGCCACATCCTCACAAGAATGATGTTTCCTAGGATGAGATTAGAACAGAGAAAATGAGCTTTCTTAATAGCACCATATTTCAAATCCAAAAGGAACTTCTAGGCCTCTGCATTGGGTGTGTGAGAAATGTCAGCACAGACAACACTTCTCAAAGAAGTGAAGGTGGCTATTACAAAATTCATTAGTCAAGCCTCAGAGTTACCACAGTCAACTTGAAACCAAGTTAAATTGTGAATATGAAAGTATCACATTTGCTGATACATGTTTTACAAACAGATGGCAAATTTAGAAACAAGATTTAGATTTTGCCTGCTCAAAACGTCTTGGAATCATTTAGGCAGGCAAAGACCCTTAAGGTCATTGAGTCCTACAATAAACCTAACACTGCTAAGTCCACCATTAAACCACATCTCTAATCATCACATCCTGATGCTGAGCAAATGTCCCAGCTGCAGTTTGCTAGGAGAGGTCTTCCTGTTTCTGCAGCACTTACGCTTTCTGCAATTTGCAAGGCACTTGCTAACAATGCTGCCTGTAAACATTCAGCCTCCAGCTGGTAATTCTTGGACCTGGATTTGGAAGAGTGACCACAATGTAAAACTCAGCAATTCGCATAAAATCAAACACAATTATTTCCATTATCTGGTCCCCAGTCTCTTGCAGATTCCCTCCAATCTCTCTGCAGATCTTGCAGGCTGTTATTAAATCTACAGAGTATCAAAACTTCCACAGACAAGAGGGAAACATTTTGCAGCTTTGCCCCCTCATGAAAATCTTCCTTTACTTGCAGCCTGAAGCTGTTTGATTGAAAGCTGGAGTGTCTGCCCACCTTGGGACAGTTTGCAGCAGGATGTGTGCACAGTTACACGCTGCAATGCAGAAATACAGTCCCAGTACCACACAGTTGAGTCTTCGCTAGAAGTAGCAATAGCTGCATTCACTAAAAGAATCTGCAGTGTGTCACTTCAACCCATGACTTTGCAAAACAAACACTGCTTTTTGACAGAAACAGAAGTATGATAGCCAGTTAAGGAAGGAAGGAAAGAAGGAAGAACAGCAGGGAAAAAAAGAAGCTGATAAAAGCAGAAGGGAACAGAAACATTAACACTTCTTCAAATAAGACTGAATTTACAGCAGTCACAAAAATACAAGCCTCTCAAACTTCTGGGGAGTTAATGAGTCCTGCAGGCACTGTTGGCAGAGGGAAGAAAGCCACATCTCCTGCTGCAGATGCAGCCAGGTGAGAGAAGATCCTACACAACAGGTCTCACTCAGCCGTGGGATCTGCTGATGGGAGTTTCCCCCAGCTGGTGGCACCCAGCCTGGCATGCCCCAAGGTGCAGCACCAGGTGCAGAGCCTCACCAGCCTCCCCAAAGCCTGTGACCTCCAGCTGTGGGCAGCTTCCAAGCCCAGCTCTGCTGGCACACAGTCGCTGGCATATCTACTCCTTCTCCCAGGGATCTCCAGAGAGTTCTTGTATATTTGGCCTCGTCACGCAAGCATCTCGCAGATTCTAGGAAATCACAATGTATTGCCCCCAGAGTTGTTATCACCAAGGAATAGGAAGAAGATGAAAGCCCTTTTAGCCATTTCAGTTACAGGAATGCGAACACCATGACTAGAAACAAAACTGAAGCTTGGTTGGTTCTATTTACAGAACCAACTGTTCCACTTACAGAGTTGGTTCAACTTACAGAAGTGGGGCAAAAAGAGGCTAACAGCTTCATTTTGTTCACTGCTGCAGTGAATCTCAGCTGCAAACTGATCCCAGGGGAACAATACATTGGATTTATTTCAGTTAACCCAAACTGTGAGACATTCTCTATGACAGTGTGATCAGTGACAGCTGAATAAAGCCCTGCTTGATTTGTGGACACATGTGCATTGCCACAGGAACACAAGGGATCTGCTCCTTTTGCCCACATGCTGAGGCATGAGGGGTTATGCCCACCTCCCACGCCATCAGTGATGCAATTAACTGCTATTTAAAATCCCCCAAACAGAATCTGTGGGAAAATCTTTTTTTGTACTGTCTTCAGAAAATAAAGATCAAGGCATGCACCTTTAGGAAGAAGACACATGTTTCAAAGCAGTGAATAAATGCTCTTCCAAAGACAAGCATGAAAAACTGATAACCAGAGACCAGGGACCCATCGTAGGTACTGATTTTACAGCTTAGAACTATAACCCTTTTTCCTCATTTTCAGCCTAAACGTCTTTTTGTTCTACTTGATTTTTCCCTAGAAAACAACCAGCTTATACCTCCTCTCTAATTTAGTTATCTGCCTCAAGCTCCCTTGTCCCTCAGTGAGCTGGAGACACAGACAGCTGAACACCAAGGACTTCTCACCATTTGTGCTTAGTGCACCTGGGGAAGGGCTTGGCAGAGTCTCTGAGTTGTTGATGCTTTCCCCCTTCTGCCCCAAGTCTCAGTTTTTGTAACAAAAACCAGCACTCTGAGGCACCTGCCCAAAATATGGGTGACTGGCACCTGTTTTTCCACAAGTCTGCAGCTGAGATCTGTGGGTGCCATGGCCTGACAATAATGAGGGGCTTCTCCCCTGGGGCAGACGGGGCAGCTGGGGAGTGGAAACTTCAGCTGGATAGAACTGCACCTCAGTGCTTCATAAATAAAAACCACAACAGACTATGTCTTTTCCATCCTAGTCTTTTCCTTTTTAATCAGAAAATTAATCTGCTATTTAACTGATACTACTCATGGGAAAAAATGCTAGTCTTGTGAAATAGATACTCTGGTCAAGAAAGGCAAGAGGAGCTCAGTTTGACTGAGACAGAACATTTGGTTTGATACGCCCTGCAATACTTAATCAATGGTATAAAATTTAAAAAGCACTTTCATCCAGTACATGGTGTTTTACACATCTATCCAACCCCTCAAAAAATGTAAATGTAACCTGATACAACACATTTCCCTTGGAGACAAACTTTGTGAGCTGGCCTATGAGAGAAGTTGTCTATTCAGAATATACTGTATAGGGATAATGAATTCAGCAGCATGAAAATACTTTTAGAATTCAAATTGCAGTTAGCATAATGATATCCTAGTGGTTAATACAGAAAGCAAAGTATTAGAGTTATTAGAAATGAAGAAATTATTTTAGGCCAAATACTGCAATGTCTTCCTTTTAATTTTCTGAAACAAAATGCTTTTCAAATTCTTTTCTGTAAAGCAAAAAAAGAAAAATCCTTACCTTTTGTTCCTTGTTTCAAGTTAGGATAATTTAAAAAAAATGCTTCTAACTGCACCTCAGCAGGAGTGTAGAGAAGTTCGTTAGTACTTTTGAACCATACTAAATTGATGTCATTTCTGAGAAGATAAGCACTTCAGATGCTATCAAGGTATACATATGGCTACAAACTAATTAATGATGGTAAAGGAAGTTTTTGAATACTCTTATTATGACCATATGGCTCTTCAAGATTAGTCTACAAATGCTGAGCAGTAGAACGAGGTGTCTGGGTTGAGTTAAGAACATGAGACCTTGGTATATTCCAAATTTTCAGAATTTTCTAAAAATCCTTTTTTAAAAACATATGCAGCAGATGATGAGCCTGGCACTGAGGAGTGTAGTGTCACGGCAATCATGCAAAAAAAACCTTGATGGGATGTGGGTATTTAAACCTAAGCATGCAGTTCTCTTCCAGAACTCCAAGGTATCTGAGACAACTCAACCTCCCTGGGAACTCCAACATTTCTGCTGCAGCAGCTGAAAGCCAACCAGAATACCAAAGGGCATGAAGGCGTTAGGAACTCAAATAATTCTTCAGCAAATATTGCTACCTTGAGTCATCCAGAGAGAGATGGTGCTAGGAGCAAACCTGGAATCCATTTCTTTGCTCCCTTGTGCAGGTTACCATGCAATACAGGCAAAGGTGTCCCTCTATCCAAATTTTGGGTTGTCACTTCTAACACCTGAACTTGTACATTGCTACCAGTAAGGAGCTCCTCCCCAGCTGCCAAGTCTCCAGTGCCTGAGGATGAAGAGAAGGCATCCCAGTGCCATCCTGGCTCATTGTTTGTAACGCCACTGCCATCTCAGGCCTCCCATCTCATGAGCAGAACTACTGATCCTTCCCACACCACACCTGCCCGTGGAGCACACACTCACCTGACATGTTTTACAAGGCCCCTCTTAAAGCAGGGTGACACCAAGGAGCATTGGTCTCAATTTCATAAACTGCAGCTTTTTAGGAGCTGATTTCCAGGTTCAGCCATCTCAGCACTGCAGACTGAACCAAGAACAATGCTGGCCACTCTAAGCTGTGATGTCCTTGCTCTGAATTGGAGCCCTGGATTTTAGATTTACCAAATCCCTTATCTTAAACATGTCAAGAACTCTGTTGGAACCTGATTGCTGGCTTTCATGATCAGCAGTGGGCACGAGTTTATGCACCTCACTGAACATGAGTTCAAATGATGCCACTGAACAGCTGTGTGATGTGAAATAAATCACTTCATAAAAATCCCTGGTGTTCTCGCTAGTGTAAACTGAGATCTGTCCCACTGGCACATTTTGAAAAGCACCAGAAAAATGTTTTTATCTGAATGGCAAATAATAGATGAATTCATGCTTAACTTGCATTTTTCCGTTTTAAAAAAATTAGCTTAAAAAAAATCTATCATAGCAGCACAGTAATGATAATTGCAGCTTAATTACCCATAACTGATTCTTTATGCCTTGAAATAATTTATTCGCCTTTTATACTTGTCTCTGATATCCATTAGAGTCATTACAACTGTGAGTCTATAATTACATATTTTGCATTTTAACAGTCTATGCCAGTATGTGCTCTCTTCTTATCTTTCAGCTAATTTCATTACCGAAACACCAAGAAAATTTCCATATGAATTTTCCTGAAAGGTTTTGGGGTAGGTCTAGCACTTAAAGAAGCCTAGAGGGACAGTTCTTAGGACAGAGCTTTTGTAGGTGCCCACCAGTCTGGCTTTGCCAACTGCTCTGTGTAGGCTGCACCATGGTGGGACCATCATGGCAGGAAATCTGCCTTCAGGTTTGGGATTACACTTCAGCTTTAGGTGGAGGTTAGGACACAACTAAGTGCTTGGGAGAAGAGAGGTTAGATTGTGTCTATGTTACATTTGAAGATAAAGCTGAGAAAGTTCTTGACAAGGCTCTCCTAGGAGGACCCAGGTCCACTTCTGCCTGGTGGCAACACCAGTAGGAGACACAGGATTGCCAAAAGCCAGGACTTCTACTTGCTGCAAGTAAACATGCTCTGTGCCAAGCTACATGGACATGTATCCTTTAGCAGTGGTAGAAAATTTGGTAAAATCATTGCAATAAAGCAGAAAATGTGCTCTTTGCTCTCTCACAGATCTCACCTTGCTAAATGCCTTCCTGTCTCAATTGCCAAAAGGTTAGACAGCATCTGGCCCAGAAATGTGACTGTGTGGGCCACACTCTTATTTCCTTCACCAAACACCAGGGAGATGCCATACCCAAAGGGGCCAAGGTGGTTTAATGGTTGACTCGAAGAATCTTAAACTAAAAACCTGTTTTCTAACTATCCCTCTTACTCACTAAAAGCTGCCAAACACATAATTTACTCTCTTTCAGCTTTGCCTGTTTGTAAGACTAGACTCTTGCTAACTATACTGACAGGCTTCTACCAGAAATTCTCTGTAACCTCCCCCTGACAAGAGCCAATGCAAGTAGCATTTACAATCCTTTCACTCAAACAGCTGTTTCAGAGACAGAAATGTATTTTTTTTCCATAGGTAACATGATCTGGGCAAAATTGTTTGAGAGAAGCAAATATTAAAATAAAATGGAAGTATGATAATGCCTTTTAATGGACAAATTAAGCTGAATGACAAACACAAGATTGTGCAATATAAATTTCACACAGAGGGCAAGTAAAATCTGAGCCTCATGCAGCAATTGGAACAAATTAATCTGATTTTCCCATGCCATATATTTACCCCACAGAATCAAAAGTGCCTGAGAATGAAACATTAAAGTGAATGTCCTGCTAGAATTTAACAAAGAAAGTACCCTGTCATTTCCTCAGCTGGAAAGGGCATATTTTTGATTGAGTCAGGGATTTATTTTCTTAAACAATGAAACACCTTCCTCTCTCTTTCTCTCCCAAGTTTATTATTGTTCAGACCAAGAGTGGGATAAACAAGTGAGATAAGGAGAGTAACGTTATCAGTATTTCTGGGGCAGAATTTTTACCCTTTAGAAGCATATGCTGCATGGAGCCACATGAGCATGGAGTGAAAATTAGGTGACTGCAATTATTACCTGATGTTCATCTTTAATTCCCCCAACCAGTAACCTTCACAGCAGTCCAAGTGGCTGTAGTGGCTGTGCTGACCCTGCATTTTCACACCTCCCCAGGCAGCACCAACACAGCAGTGTGTTTAAAAAAAAAAAAAATTAAAAAAAAGTTCAGTCAAAAGAAGACAGTTGTTACCAGCTTTCCTGCTTTTAATGGGTTGGAAATAGGCCAAAAGCTGGGTGCTGGAGCTCAGCAGTGTATTTGTACATACTGGAAGACAGCTACAATTGAACACTATTACAGCTGCTGAGCACACACAGCTCTTTGAACCTGCATCTCCTTCCTTATACACCCCAATATAGTCCAGCAGGCAAGGAACACCCCTCATGTACAGCTGGAATCCTGGCCATAAAGCATATTCCTCACAGGCTGTCTTCTCCCAGTTAAGTTCCCAGCATTGTTTCCCTGCTGGCCTGGTTGGGACTCCCTGGCAAAGGAAGAGCCAGCAGCAAGTAACCCAGGCTGGCCATGACAACTGCTCACTGAATACCACTTAGGCAAAGTGGCACAATTCAGTGCTAGTATTCCTTCAGTGGTTTTAGAAGAGAGAAACACCTTTGGGCTGACATGCTGGAGCTCACAAGGCACTGTGGAAATTCCACTAAGGTGGAAATACAGTCCCATTACTGTGACTGTGTTTGTTGCCATGGAGCGTTTTGAGACCGCGGAGTCCTGCGTTGAATGCACGGCACCGAGTCCCCTCTCTGCCTTCAGCTCTTTTCTTGCAACTTCTGTCTCTTTTCAGCAGTTTTACAGTCCTCACCCCAGACCACAACATGAATACAAGCAGAAGAACTAACAAGGTCTCTGCACAAAAGGTAGCAGCTCACAACAAAGGACTTTCCCACCTCCACATAGAGTTCTGTGCAATCCTACAGCTCTAGCACTTGACTTCCAGCAGAGCACCCCGCTGAAAAAGGCTGGTTCTTGTTATCTTTTTCTAATTTGGATTTTTGTTGCTTCGATCTCCTGGGTAAGTGTTCTGCACTTTACTAATATTTAATTTGCATTTTTAAAAGCTTTGTAAAAAAATTGTTTCAGTTTTGACATTTGATCATTTCTTTCTCTGGTTTGATTAATTCAGTTGTTAATTTTTAAGATGCACAAGTTTCTTCGCCGCACTGTTTGTTCTCTTCTGCTCCATGGACACCTCTCTCCCTCCCTTACAAAGTAAAAATTTGTGTCAGGGTGTGTCACTGCTACCTACACAAGTCCCACAGAGGAATGAGATCTGCTACATGGTTTCCAGTGCTCTTATCTTTTTTATTTCCTTCTTACTGTAAGTCACCTTAATTGTGCCTTTCTTCACAAAAGCACAAAGGTTTTCCCTGTTCTCCATTGCCTCTATCAGCACCTGCTCCAAAACTCACATCTGCATTCAGCTACTTACTGCACACTGCAAGGAGCATCAGCTCACATGTCTTCACAACCAGCTAACAGTGCTCACCCAACTGCACCTAAGCTTGTTTAACAATGGGTCAAGGATGATTGAGGAAAACCCCCAGCTCTGAAGCAGCAACTGGAGCAGAGCCAGCAGGAACCTGACCAGCAGTTGGCTGGTCCCTGAGGTTTTTTTTTATAACCTCAGTCAGTATCTATCCTTGCAAAAGTGGAAAAGCTGTGAGGCTCCTGGATTTCAGATACCTTTGTCTATAGGAAGCAAATGAAACCCTAAAATATTTTTCAACTTACACATCCCATGCCTTCTGCAGATGAGAGTGAAAGGAAAGGCAGAAGTCTTGGGACCACAGACTTCCTCCTTCTCCTCACACAGAGACCAGCCTAGTCGGAAGGAAATGTCTACTGCTTATCTCCACTTCAGAAAACAGACACAGCCTGTGATGGAAAAACACGGCAAAGCCCAAGAGAAACCCTGGGGGGTGAAAACAGCAACTTTGCACCAAACCTCCTCAGCATTTGTGGCTTTTGGCTCTGGAAGCCTGGCTTCTTTGGAGCCATGCTTTTATGCTGTGCAACACTCCGGCTCAGGACTGCTGCTCGTTGCACTCTTGACAATAAGCAACGCCAGCTTACAAAAACCACATGCCTGAAGGCAGCATGGCAGGAGGGCACGTTCACAATGAACCCAAGCTCTCCTTGTGCAACTTCTTTCCTGGCCCACACTTGCATTTCTAAGATTTTCACTCTCCTTTCTCTGTAAAAGCAAAAACTGCAATTCTCAAAAGAGTTACTGCACTAGGATATTGGGACTTAGGAAAAAAAAAACAAAACAAAACAAAAAAAAACCAACTAAAAAAGCCCTCAAAAGCCCACATTTATTGTCAAAGCCTCTAAAATTATGAGATTTGACAATAAGTCTTTTGTTCTTATGGTAACATGCAACTAGGCAACATGCAGCTTGATTTCTGCAGCCAGTAGATATTCAAAGTACTTTCCACATACAATAGGTGTCAATTTGACTTTATTTAAGGAAAAACGGGGAAAAAACAGTAATTTCCATAATACACAGAAGACAAGTTAGATAGCACTGCAAAAAAAAGGCTGAGTGTTTTACTTGTCACCAGTCTGCTTTGCAGCTCTACGATTAGTAATTTTAATGCAGTTTGTCATTTTGTATTATTGTTTAGCATCTTTATAATCAGCAGAGTTTGGGGTTATAAATCACAAAAAGTGTACTACTACTACTATGAAAAACTAAAAAACCCACAAAAATCACTTTCAAATAAACCATAAATATGTGATGCACATTAGTGTAACAAAACCATTTTTGTAAACATTTTCTCCAACATAACATGTGCATAAGATAAAAAATAAAAACACTGCAGTCATACAAGTTAGGGTTACTTTGACTTAAAGATACAGAAAATTATTACTTATTAAAGCTTAAAACTAAACCTAGGAGCTTTTCTTTTCTTCTTTGCTTACAAAAGCACTGTTTGAAGAGTTTGATGTTGGTATACGAAGTGGTTTTCTAATACTGTTTTTACCTTGCCATGCTGGCACTTCTGCAGAGGCAGAAGCTGCCAGATGGGCAGACCCACTGGAGGAAGGAGATTTCCACCCTCCCCCGGAGCCTCAAAACTTCAACAGCACATATCCATGACCTGGGCATCCCTACAGCACTGGAGCATCTTCCTCTAGGTGAATAGCATCAGCTTTCAAGGACTAGATTAAATTTGACCACATAGCACTGGAAGATCTGAATCACGCAGACTGACATTCGATCGAATCAGCTTCGGCAAACTACACTACAGGGCAGCTCTGTGATTACACCCATGTCTACCATCACGCTGCACTTCCGAGCCCCCTTTAGTTCATTATAGTACAAAAGGTTGATCGTTCTTCTGGCTGACCACAGCGGGCCTGAAAAGAACACATCCTTCACCTTCAACACTATCCAAAAGTCATACAATTAAAAAAAAATAGTTCTGGGTATTCCTCCGCCAGCAAATGTAAGGCTTTCTTGAGTTGTGATTCTTTTTGGGGGGTGGGGGAGTGGGGGTTGCTGTGTGCACACGCATGCGCTGGAGGTACGCGTTTACCGCTCGCTTTTCGGCCATCTACGATGTTCGAAGGAGAGTCCTCAGCAGCAGCACTGATCGGGGTTGAAGGATTTACAGCAGTCAGATCTGACACCAAAAGAAGGGTCTGTTGAGTCTGAGCTTTGCACACTTGGTGCTCTCGGCTCTTAATTGATTGTGTGACCAGTCGCTCGAGCCATCAGCTTGACTGAATTGAAGAATACGTGTTCAAAAAGCCCTACCTGTCATGCCATGAAGGAAAGTTAACCACAGCAGAAGACAAAGCCCATGAAACACTGAGAGCCTGTTCACTGAATGAACAGCTTAAGGCAGCTGTCAGCAAAGTACCCCACCAAAGGAATCAAGAAAAAAAAAAAAAGAGAAAGAAAACAAAAAGGAAAATGGCTGAATCGTGACACTGTGCATTATTACAACACCAACAGATTATTATACACTCAAGATTTCTCAAGTAATGAACATGTAGCCACTAAACAAATTATTACTCTCAAGACATTTATTAAAAATGTCAGAACTTATTCATAAAATAAAACTGACTTAAAAAAAAAAAAAAGAAAGGAAAAAAGCCAGAGCTGGGATCTTACATCTAAACACAGGTATACGCTGTTTTTATGAATAAGCAGTATTAACTACATTCTTAAAAGAGTTTTAGTGCATTGCATTCTTAAAAAAGAAAAACATCACCGCCCCAAAATGTTTCCTACAACATTTAACAATTTATAGAACTAGCCTAGTTACTTTTACCTGCCTGTTTACTAAGCCCATGTGTTAGAAGAGTGAAACCTCTGGTTTAGGCTAAATTCAGACTTCTATTAAGGATGAAACTGGTTTAAAAAATGCTTGCTTTACCAAATTTTGTAAGCAAATTACATTAATCAGTGTCTCACTGCCATACCACTACAACTATCTCCCCAACGGACTACTCTCTCCTCCTGCTGAAACTTGCTATGCAATAACAGTCAGAAACCTTTCAATCTGGTAGTTTTGGTATTAAGATTAAATTAGACATTAATGGTTTTCTTCTAAAAACGTATAAACTAAACCACCTCTTTTATTTTATGCATTAAAAACAATGAGGTAGGCACAAAAAAATAAACATATGTAGTTTGGATTTTATTTCTCTTTTTTTTCTTTTTTTTTCTTTTTTTTTTTTTAGTTCTGCGAGTGCAGACTGTGGTAAAACTGTTGTTGCACTTCTAGGTTTAAACAAAAATTAAACCTTTAACTGAGGCAGTGCTAATACTGTGACATAACCAAGTTCTGGCCTAACACAGAATCATTATAGAAAATGAATTTTTTTTTTCCTTTTTTTTTTTTTTTATCACCTGCACATGTTTCAGGCAACACCTGGTACACAGAAAATGACTAAAGTTATTGGCCAGGCCAAAATAAAACTGCAGAAACAAAAAAACCCTAAGAATTCCACCCCAAGCCCCTTCCCACCCTCCCTGATCCCAAGAAGATATCCTAGTCACTGTGTCTTTCACATTTTATAAATATTAACTTCTTAAAACCTGCACCTTCCTCTTTGTCCACATATTGTCACATTACAAAAAAGAAATGTCAATTAAATACATTGTTAACATTACTAGACTAGATCTGCCCTCTGTTTCAGCCAGTCTGACTCTCTACACCACTTCTCACCTTCTCTTGCCTGCCTCCTGTCCATTCAACAAACAGCATGTTCATGGTAAGCCTGGTTTGTTTTAATTCCTTTTTTTCCCCCTCCTCTGTTTCAACACTAACAAACAGAGTCCTTCAAATCCGAGGAATACTGGAGCTGAAGGGAAAAGAAGACCTGTAGCTTTCTAGCGTGATCCCAAATCTCAAAGACATTGTAGCACCTGATGGCAATATCTTTACAGCACCAGCTGCGTTGCAGCCTCAGTTGAAAAACATAAAGAAACCTAACACCAGTGATGCCTGCACACACATTTACACAGAGTGCTGCAATCGTGCAGGTCTGTACTCCAGTTGAAAATAATTCCAAGTTATGAAGATCTCAGACTCTGGATGTCAGCAATTCCTCTCCAAATCCCACTGCTTCTACCAGCTCAGAAGTGAAGTCCTGCCAAGGGTCATGAAATAGACTTGACTGCTTCCACCTGACCGCACGGAGGCAAAGAAAACCTGCAAAGAAAAGAGATGAGCAAATTCAACCCGTAGGACAGCAGTGGTTCTAATGTGCCTTCCCTGTCCCCGTATTTGCAGTGCACTTGCAGGGCTGCTCTGGGCTGGAGGGGATGGAGCTGATGCTCCTCATAGCTGACTGTAGGGTGCAGGGCTCTGCATCTGTGTTAAACAGCGTTGTTAACATATCAGGGTTTTGGCTACTGCTGAACAACACTTGCACAGTATCAAGGCTTTCTCTCCAGCTCCCTCACCCCTAAAAGGCCAATGGGCTGGGATGGGCAAGAGTCTGGAAGGGGACAATGCTGGGACAGCTGACCCAAAATGACCAAATGGATGTCCCATAACACACAGCATCATGTACACCAATAAAAGCTCAGGGAAAGGAGGGACACTAATGATGTCACCTGTCTTCTCAAGCAAGCATTATGTGTGGAAAACATATGTCTGGACATCCACCTGCCCATGGGAGACTATGTATTAACTCTTTATTTTGTCTGGCTTGCATGTACAAGCTGTCTTATTAAACTTTTGCTGTTTTCTTAAACTGTCCATATCTCGATCCATGAGTCTTTTTGCCTTCTGACTATTTTCCTTCCCTTTCATGGGAAAGGGGAGAGAGCTTGAGGCTAGCTTGGGCTGCTGGTCAGGGTCAACCCAGCCTAAGTACCCCAGTGAAGCACATTTTTATCATCCTGGCAACAAACTTGGTGGGAGGGAATGTACCTTGTCGTTGCGTTCACACAAGAATTTGAGTCTTTGTGCCCTTTTGTGCATGAACACGCCATCCAGGTGTCCAGTTTCCACCGACCGTATTTCGATAGCTTTTTCTCCCCAGCCCATGATCTGGTTAGATCGGATGTATGCTTTGGAAAGAAAACAGCACATTAGGATGAGCAGAGGGCAACAGGAGGAATGGAAAAAGCACGGAATATCCTGACACACTCTAGTTAAAAATTACCTGAATGTGCGTTATTGTGGCTACACACATGTTCAGAGTGCTATTTCTGTCCTCAGAACATTCAGGATGCCTAAAAAATACCTTTTTTTTAAATTTTAATTTCTTTTGCGTGTTTTCTATGCCACATACTTCTTCCTTGAGCATTCATAAGAAAGGAAACTTTATAACCTTTAATTAAAGGGAGGGAACATTGAGTTTTTACACAGGCCTTTTCTTGAGTCTGGGACAAAGAGACATACTAATTAGGTGTTGAGTAGGAGAAAGCAGAAGCCAAGGTTTAAATAGACTAAGCCCATCCACTACAGCGTGTCCCAAGCACCAGTTCTATGTCTTATGTGTTAATTTCCCTCCTTGATGGAGTTTGTCAGCAAAAACAAAGAATGAGAGGGAAAGGTAAGATTTGAAAAAAATTACCTAGCCTCTCTTAATAGGAGTAATAATTGAAAAACTGATCTCCTTGAGAAAGCCAACTGAAAATCATTCTGTATATCTCACAAGAGGTTCACATTCAGCTCTCAAAGTCGAAATATTATTACATGACATACTGTGTCCCTTTGTGCCCAAATAAATCAACCGTTTTTCCTTAGAGTGTCACAGGTAACACAGATTAGTAGTAGCATGAGAAAAAAAAATATATTTTTGATAGCAATAAGAAAATTAAATAAAAAGTAAAGTCACCAGCATTATAAAAAGGTATATTCACAAAGCAATTTGATGGACAGTCTTAGGAATGCTGTCAAAAATAACATAAGGGAACTTAATGAAGACTGAGCTGTTGCCTCTGATTTGCATACATACTTAACAGAAAAATAAAAAGGACTTCCTAGCCAGCACAATTTAAAAATATTTAATTTTACAGTACTTTCCTTTTACGTAACATATTCATACTTGTTTTCAGTGAAATTAAATCGAATTATCTACTACACTATAATGTACACCAACAGTGCATATACCACCTTGATGGAAAATTATTTCTTTTTAAATATTCCACTAGTGCTAACTGGGCCAAATAGTTACTAAAAATTGCCAGAAGAGATGTTCAAATGGTGTTGGCTGCCTCAGTGCCATTTACTACTTCACGAGCATTCAAGCGTCCAAAGGCTCTGGAATTTGCCAGCTGATACATTCTGCTTGCTTTTAGATCTAGTCAAGAGTTAATCAGCACAGGAGGGAACATGCTGTGCATCTAACTGCATTGTTGTTGCTGTTGCTCAAACAGCTATCAGCAGTCATCTCCCAATACGTGCAGCCATCCCACAGCCCATAAAATGCAGTGTGCTTGCCCAACAAAAGGAGGATGTGACTACAGCCCATGCTTTGCCCTGCACTGGATTACAGTAGCACAGGCAGGAGGGATTCTGGTGTGCACTGGTGTGTTGCACCCATTGCTCTCACTCTCGACCTTATTTTGAGCTGGAGAGATGAGGGAGAATGGTGCTAGGAGAGATGAGCAATCTGAAGGTGAATTAAAGATATCAAATGAGGCACACCTTTTGTTATCTACATAGACTTACCCATAATATTTTACTCATCTGCCACTTCATATGCCTTCATACTAAAAGGTTTCCACAACTTTGTGGCTGTCTAGCAATAATTCTGCAGCAGCCTACAGAGGTCATGGTGAGTTTCTTAGTCATGAACTCCACAACCTGGTTGTTTGGGTTTTATTCACAAAAACTTCAGCACAAAGCAGATCCATATGATTACTCTTCACTTTGCACAGCTTTTTTTCCAGAAATAATACAGCACTGACTTCAGATGCAGAAGCAGCACACTTGATGCTCCCTCCTTCTGCCCATGTGCACAGAGTCACGCTCCCCAAGAGCACGTTGTACACGGCTCACACCAGAGGCACTTACCAACTGAGGTTGGCATTTCTCCCCACTGCAGAACCACATCCTTGGTTATCCTTCCGTATGTGTTGACGTAAACTCCTTCATCCTCGTAGCAGACCAGCAGCTCCATCCCATCCGTGTTCGGGAGGATGATGATTGCGTGAGGTTGGATACTACTCTGGATCTACAGAGACAAAGAGGGAGCGTTTCAATGCTGCACAGCCCGTGCTAGAAGAAAGGGACGGGTGATTTCTGGTTTTGGCTGACACATCAGGAATTCACGGAATCATAGAATGGCTCGGGTTGGAAGGGACCCTAAAGATCATCTAGTCCCAAATTCACTCATTTTACAAGTGCTATATCTGCTGCCCTCAAGCTAGACACCAGAGCGACCAAGACCTTGGAGCAGAAATCCTCTCATCTTAAGGCAGACTTCTAAACCGAGGAAAGATGAATTTCTCTGTAGGGATGCCCATTTCTTTCCATGCACAGAAAGGGAGCTGTCAAGCAGAGCAGATGCAGACCTCAGATCTCTGCACTGCATTAAACAGTGCTAGGGGTGGCCCATCTGACAGCTCTGTGTACAATGAACAGGAAACCTTGGTAGCTAAGGTCACCTGGTCTTTGCCAACCCTTTTAAAACCCATCCTCGGGCTGTTGTGTCATTTGTGCTGCTGGACATTTGCAGGGCACTCGGCCATTTAGCTGCCACCCCTGAAACAGTCACACTGGTCCTCATTAGATCTGAGTGGGCAACTCCAAACCATAGGGACACACTGACTATGAGGTGAGGACTGACAGTGAGACACAAACTCCATAGCACATGTGGCCATATCTGCTCAGACCCCTCCACCCTATTTACCACTGCAAACATCTGGCAGTGATCCAGGGACAGCTTGATGCACTGGTCATTTGGGGAAAGGAAGGGGTTGGAGGTGAGGGGGTGATCCACCAGAAAGAAAGAGAAAAACCCAGACACAGCAGCAGCTCTTACATGTGTTGGTAGATAAATATCATAGACCGATCCTGAATCCACATCAACAGCATGGAAGCCAGCGCAGGAGCCATAGATCACTTTTAGCCTCTGACCCTCTTCTACGGTTAGATCCACCAGCAATGGCTTATGTACCAATTCTCCAAATGACTGTGAGACAACCATAGGTGAGACTTACTGCTTAGAACAACAATGGGGTTTATAAAAAAATGCTCCCATGCACACATTGTGAGTTTATTGCTCCACATCCCTCAGGTCCCTAGACACCAGACCCATGAGGCTGACGCTGCTCTCATGAACAAGGACAGATTACTCTGCAAGCTGCTGCATTTCAATCACCCAAGCTATTTTCTGTAGGGTTTACTTAGTCCATTTGCTTTTTTAGTAAGAATTGTTTTCCATAAAGTTCAGGGCAATTTGGCACTCTAGTACTTCGATCTGCACAACCCACAGTAACTGTCTGTAAAGCAGCCTGACAATTATACCAAGCCAGCTAATTTCATTCTAGCAGTATTCAAAAACAGTCCCATAATATTGCTGAATATCACTTCATGACTTGTTCTGCTCAGACAAAGAAGTTTAGACTCAGTCCCATGTTTTATTAATAGAGAGTAAACAAAGACTTGTGACATTGTGTCATTATTAGTTTATGCTGAGTTACAATTTAGACCTTTAATTGTATTGACTCCTAAAATTAAAAAAATTCCTAAATTAAAATATAACACAAATGGAGATTTATCAAATAACTTGGAATATGGCCATGATACAATGTCAGAATATTTTTGGAAAAGAGATAACTGCAAATGGTTATGAGAAAATCCTACCTATGGCTGAAATATACTGTTACCTTAAAGGCCATAAATTTATGGTATGGCTTTGGTGCCCATGCATAGACTTCCACAGAACTCTTCAATGCAATGACCAAGAACTTGATTCTTTCATATTTTACTGAAATTAAAGAAAACAAAAAAGAATTCAGCATAATTCCAAAGTCATTCCAGTTATGTCAAGAAAGAAGACAATTTATGTAAGCATGATGAAATACTGTAATTTTGAGAGTTTAGTAGCATTACATTTTAGGATTGCTATTTCTATGTAGTTAAGCTGTTTGATACATTTGTGCTACAAAAGTCATTACTCTTATTAGCAACTGACCATGTCACTACCTTTAGAATTAACTAGTCAGTCCACACTTATTTCCACTTATTTTTTTTCCACGTTGGACAGTGCTTTAGTCATCAAGACAAGAAAAGCAGTTTTCAGGGACATTCCAATAAAAGAAGGCCGTGACTGTGGAGGAGCCCACTGGCAGTGCTAGTTTGAGCTGACGGAAAAATTACCCAGAGGAAAGGAGGAATAAAAGAAAATTACAACATAATTCAATTTCAAGAGCAAAAGGCAAGCTTGACAGTGGAGCACTTTCCTTGGTCGCTAAAGTCTGAGATAACTCATTTGAGAAAAAGAAAAAAATTCACATAATTGATCAGATATAAAGTGTCATTATAATAGTGATCCACGCTACTACTTGCTCTTTTAGCTGTGCAGGAAAGCAAGACTGAACTGTAAGTGTTAAGGGACTTGACACTTCTTCAACAGACAAAAAAGAGTGTCTCAACCTCCACAGCTGTACTGACTAAAAACAGTGCTTTTGTTCAGTCTTGTCTAGCCTACAAGACTTCCTGGAATTTTTTCACAGGGAAGAGGGGGGTGTTGAACAAAACCACCTCATCTGTGAAAGGGGACATTTGATAATTCTTATTATTTGCTCTGGATGCTATCTGGGAATTCACCCAAATACTAAGTTTCAAAAGAGCAATTTCTCATTTAGAGGAGCCAAAAGTTGCCTGAAGCAACAGAGATGCACAAATACCACTTCACCCTGACATCGGAGACCCCTGTTATATCAAAGAGACAAGGAAGTGATCAGTGCCAGCTGCCTCGGTGACAGCGTCCAGACTGCAAACCCAACTACTGGCAGAGCTCAGCTTCTTGGGAACTGAAGCGCAGCTGTCAAAGAGGCCTCTCACTACCTGAAAAAAATCTACTGTATTTCTGTGTTTCAGAGGGAAGTTCAGTGCCAGGCTGCAGCCCAGGCTAACAAACCCCTCTTCATTTGGAAGAGAATGCTCTTTGTTTCAGACGCTTCCCTGCTGGAAAGCCTCCTTTCAATAGCTGTTGATGTATTGTTAACAGGCCACTTCATTATGCTGCTGACACCCTGGGGTATGATACCAGAGAAGTGCATTATTAATTGTTTTCGGGGTCAAGCTCCTGGTTCAGCAGTCACTTACTGCCATTGTTATTGATTACACCCCATTAGCAGGTTTTTCCAAGAGCACACGCACGACAGGAGGAGACTGAGAACAGTTTGATTGCTGCTGCTCCATACTGACTGACACAGCTGGAAAGGAACTGAGCTGGCTCCTGGGAGAAAATCAAATCACAGGCAACATCCAGTGCCCATTAGGATGCACCATGAAACCGAAGCAGCAGAAAGAGCTCTTGGTTCATATTCCCACCTGCAGGGCAGCAGGCTCACTGAATATACTCCACTGGCTGCGAATGCTACATATCTTTCACCAGCTTTGGTGGAAGTTTCTACAGCCAAATCCATTTAAATTACTTAAAACCACTCAAAGTGCACCTGCCTGGTGAAAACACACTTGATTCTGTAACTGTACTGCAGCAGATCTGAGATGGCATTAGGGAATTTCATGAGCTAAGAAGAATCAATGAATCACCCTGAAGTTACAGACATGCTTCTGTTCCTAGATTCTTCCCCAAAGCTCATCTGCTACCTGGGCTTCCTTTCTCCTCACAATTTTTTTTTTTTTTTTTCTCACAGTCTCTAAAATCTACATTAAAGAGAGACTTTTTTCAATCTATTTCAGCATGTAAATTCATCATGGTAAAAGATATGGGAAACTTGTTAGTAAAGAAAACAGTTGCTGCGGACGAGAATCCCTCTATTACCTAAAGAGTCTAACAGAGGTGGTGAAATGTTACCAGCTCTCACTGCCCATATCAGCACCCTTCTGGAAGCTGCATCCATTACAGGAAAGAGGCAGATGGGATTTCCACACTTTCCAGTTCCCAGCCCATCATCCCACCACAAAACCCCTCTCATCTTCAATTTAACCCAGTAACTTGCCATCTATTTTGGTGCTTTGCTATCAACTTCACCCTGAGAAACAGATAAGACAGCTAGAAATAAAACCAACCAAACCATAAACCCAATAGCTACATGCACTGCAGTTCCCTTTCTCAGCCATCCTTCATCCCAACTATTTGATTACTGCATTTGCTACTCACCAACTTTATAGTGCACACAGCCTTCCAAGTCGCCCACTGTTGTCCAGCCCTGTTTCTTTTCTACTTCAGGATCATTGTGAAGGATTTTATTCCTTAACCACGACAAATAGTAAACTCGCAACTTGTTCTTCTTACCTGACCACAAAAGTAAAAAAAAAAAAGAAAAGGTTTATCTCCATACGAAGATACTTGCAAAACGCCCTACCCAGGCAAACAGAAAGCTCTGCAAAACAAACCAAAACAACAGTGAAGGAGAAAATGCTGCAACCGCAGAAACCTCCCTCGGTTTTTCATCCACAACAGCTTCACTCCAGACTCCACCCAGACACGTGCTTTACCGATAATCAATGACAGATACACATGGTAATACCACACGAACATAAATTACAAACTCAAGGGAACAACTCTTCAGCTATCTGATTCTTAGACCTAGACAACTTCCACTAGAACAGAGAACTCTCACAACAAAAGCACAAGAGAGTCATGCACTGAGATTAAAAAAATATATATATAACTGAGGCAGAACGGCGCTTTTTAACACAAAACTGTAGGAGAGCAGCAGGATGGAATACAAGACCTGAAACTTCATCTGCTTGCTAAAAGCTGATGACTGCTTTGTCAGCAGCCCTTCCCTTGAGCTGCAAGGGTGTAAAACTTACCAGGCTGCACACAGAAACTGCTTCTTCTCCACAGGTGAAAGAAGCTACCTGCCCCGGCTGCCCTATCTTCAACTGACAGCGCATCTGCCATGCCATCGAAATACAGCTCAGACTTTTAACCCTCAATATGAGAAGGCCTCTTAGAATGCAAAGCAAGGTTCATGACAAACTTTACCAGTGATTCTTTAACAACTAATGGCCTACAAAGCATTTGCTGAGCTAGTGAGAAGATGGCCCTAAATGCACATACTCAAAGCTTGCATCCTCCTTTCTGCAGCTGCTTAGCTGCTTGGAACCATTCCAGTTCTGATTAAGCTGCGGCTGAGGAAGGGAGATCATGCCCCCTGCTTTGACTAGTAGCCATTTAACACGGCTCCATAAGGTTTCTGCAACAGGAAAGGAAACAAGAGATGCTCTCAGGGACCTCACTTGTCAGCAAAGGAGCTCCATGCTCATGCTGCACCAGCCATCATGAGGAGCCATGTGCCTGTCCAGTGTTTCTCAGCCTTTGGAGGTGAGAGGAGACAGGTGACCTGCACTGCAGGGGTGGCCAGGTGACACCGTGCTGGTCTGTGCTGTCAAAAGCCACTACCTATCAAGATGGCACACGTGGCACACATCTAGCAGTGACCTGCCAGATCCAGCTATAGAGTTCAAATAAACACCTTTAATTTGTGGTTTGAGTTTTCACACAACACCTGCTGACAGGTAAGCCCACAGGTGGCTGCTCGGGGGATACTGGATGCAGCAGGACATGAGGCCTGAGCACTGAGACCATCCTGCTATGCACAGCCAGCTCCACACAGGGGTGCTGGAGCTGGCACAGACCCCCTGCCCTGATAGCAAGGGATCCCCTAACAGAGCTAGGCTTGACAGGAAAAGCATCTGCAGGGGCTGGGGCAGCAATGTGGGGAAGCACAGCTTGCAAACAGGCTTCGCCATGAATTCCAGCACCACAAGCCATTGCATTAAAAAGACACACAGTCTAAAAGATCTTTCTATGATTACTTGGATGGGAAAGGACAGGAGAAAAAGAGGAGGGAGTTTCAAAGTAAAGAATCTGTTCACTAAGCTTAAATTTAAAGTGGAATTGGAGAGGTAATTGCAAATACCGGATCTGCTACTCAATTTTAAAAGCCCTTCTGTTCTCATGCCTTGCAATGAAATGTGAAGTAACCTTACACTATCTTTTGTTTATCTCCTTTACAAATGGGACTATAGATTTGGCAGTAAACAAGTACCCTGGATTTACTTACTGACTTAATATTTATTAAGCCATGTTTCATAAAGGGGTAAAGCCCTACCACTCCCGTAGCTTTCTCAAGATTTGGAGGACTAGAGCAGGAAACAATATTTCCAGAAGTCCCACATGTAACCAAGAAAAGGTCCTTCCATACACTGCAAACGATAGCCACAAGGGCTCTTTTAAAACCACTGAAAAATAGGAAACATAGTTCAGATCAGAAGCCAATGCAGTTCTGGGCAAGAATGAGCTCAGAGGCTCAGGGTCTCTACAATATACTTTCAAAACCATGCTGAGTCCCTACCCACAAGGAGACAAATCCTGCCTCAGATATTTCCATGGTTGTAGCTTCCTGAGTAGCTTAGTCAAACTTGAAGACTCAGAACAAACAGTACACACGGGAATTTCCCAGCATGCGGCTACTTTTTTTTCCCTTTTGGTTCACATGATATGCAGCAGGGTATTTCTCTCCAACCAGAAATATTTTTCAAAACAACTGAGAAATATCTTAAGTGTGTTCCCATTGTGTTTTGGTGTCTAGACCACAAGGAAAAGTCACAAGACAGGAAATTCCTCTGCCTTTTTGCAGCCTGACATGAAAAGAGCAGGACCAGTTAGTTATATAAACATGGCTATGCATGAATTTCAACAAGTTGCACTACTCTTAATGTTCACATTTGGAGTG
This sequence comes from Phainopepla nitens, assembly GCA_013400175.1. Taxonomy (NCBI): domain Eukaryota; kingdom Metazoa; phylum Chordata; class Aves; order Passeriformes; family Bombycillidae; genus Phainopepla; species Phainopepla nitens. The sequence continues at coordinate 367,399 of VXBQ01011416.1, read as the reverse complement.
GGGGAGATTAAATCCTTTTCCTTGTAAAGCTCTACCAGTCAGTTTAAACAGCTCTCAAAATTCTGGCCTTTTTTATTTTTTGCAGGGATCTAATAATTTTGATCATGAAGTAAGAAAGAAAACTCAGCTTCAGCCATCAAATGAACTAATCAGACAGCAAATGCTATGAGAATTCTCAGCTTGGATGCTCCCACAGATAGTTTCAAATGCAAAGTCCTTTTTCCTATATTGAGTTTTTGTTTTTATTGTCACTGTGGTTTTTAATTATTAAAAGCGGGCAGATCTCAACCAGTTCTTCCACTCTGCCATCTCTTCCTGCCTTCCTGGTGCCACCATCAGCCAGCTGGGCTGGCAAAACCCTCAGGGAGCCACAAGTGGAGCGTGTTCTGTATGCACGTTGCTGCTCTCTCCTCCAGCATTTTTATGACTCTGCACTGTATCACCTGACCAGACTGAACTATGCTTTGTGCCTCTCAACAGCATGAACTGAAGAACCAATCAACTGCTCCTGCTTTACCTGCAAGGCATTCTTGTACCATTTCTAGCAGGCTCAGTATCTCAGTATCAAAAGCTTTGTTGTCAGAAAGTTCTGTATTTCAAATGTAAATTGGGCCAACAACTGATTTCATATTTTCAGACTTAAGAGTGCGTCTGTTAAAAGCAAGTTTAGGTGAAAATCCTCTCAAAATCCTAACACACTGCAACTTCTTCACACAACATGGTGACACCTTTCAAACCCTACCACCATCAGCACATCACTTACCAAAAAACTCAGGGGAACATACGGCTGAGTGCACCACAGTGAGCTGAACAGTGCTTTCAGCAAAGCTGCAGTGCTGGGACAAAGCTCAGAGACAGTTCCATTACTAATCTGCCAAAACACACCATTTGCAGAAACATACCCTCACTCCCGTATTCCAATTTTGCCTGGAGAGGTGAAGCAACTCATCACAAATAAAAAAATATTTTGGGTATTTATTTAAATAAATATTTACCCCCCC
>VXBQ01011416.1:235852-366387 GCA_013400175.1 Phainopepla nitens | reverse complement strand
CCCCCAGCATGAGGGTAGAAAACTGAGATGTGCAGCACAGAAGACAAAAGCAGGACATAAGGGGAAGCTTGGGCATAACAGCATTATGGTTTCACTGAATATGCTCCCCCAGACCTGCCTTTCACTGGGCAAGGATGCCTCTTCTGCCTCATACTCCAGTAACCTCCCATAAAACACAGGAGATGGCACAGACACAAAGGCATAAAACAACTAAAGATCAGCTGACTTCTTAAGGGTTAATGTAGCGTGTCTCCACAGAGGAAGCAATAGTTTTGAAGGAAACAAAGAAAACGGATGTGTCAGGGTACTCCAATTGTGACTGACGCAAAAATAAATAAACTCAAAACAATTATACATTAGACTGAATCACAGACACTTCTGATTTGTGTAGGGTATGTTTCAAACCAACAGATTTTACACAAGTTGGATTATACAGTATTTTTGTTTACAAGGTCTGTTATAGAATAAACTCTATCAAATGGTTCCTTTCAAACAGCTTATATTTTAACATACAGCATTAGACATCAAAAGGACACATAGCAGGTTGTATATTTTTAAAAGCTGCTTGATTCATCTTTTTCTTTTTATAGCTTTCACAGCATAGCTGTATCTGAGAATGTAGCAAATGACAAGCCAATAAAATTCAGTTGTTCCAGACAGAAAAAATCCCGTGTTGATGACAGCAGCATGGGCATGGTTCTTTGGATCTGTGGTAAAACATTGCTCATGCATTAAATTCTACTAAATTGTCTAATGTTTGTATTTTTGAACAAGTGTTGGGAGAGCCAGAGAGCTCCTTCAGCAGACTTAGAGAGGTTCCAGAGCCCTGAAAAAATTTAGGTGGGCCTGAATAACAACAGTGAATTCTGTGAGAAACCTCATGTAACATCCTCTCCCTGTCACACACACACAGCATAGCAAAGCTGATTTTCCAAACAAACCAAAACAAAAGGTAAATGGCTGAACAACACCTGTGAAGAAAGACTAACAATGCACTACATCAAATTGTCTAACAGCAGGTTAAACTTATCCCACAACTTTGTGGAGCCAAAGAGTCTGGAACCTCAAGCTTCATGAAACACATTTTTCATCAGCATACACAAAACAAACACAAGCATCACCACTATCCTTCATCTCCCACTGCTCTGCCATTCCCAAACTGCACCCAGTGAGAGTCCAGGCACCAATCTGCCTTCTCACTCTGGTTATTTCCACACCATGTACACACTGTACTCCTCTCTCTCACACTCGTACTGCACATCACTCTTACTTCCCTATTTTGCAAGAGCTTTCCCCATTCTACAGATTTTAACACACAAGAAAAACATCTTTAAACCCAAGCAGCACATTGTGTTTTGGTTAGAAAGAGGCCAGGTTGAAAGCAATCATGACAGAGGGAAAAAATGCCATTTTCACAAACTTCACAAAACATTAACTTCCAGCTCTCAAACACTGAACAAGGAAACAAAGCCAGGAATTTCCCACAAACTCATGCAGCATTTTTAAAGGTCACCCCACAGAAGGAAGGACAGGGAGCAAGCAGGCATGGGTGTTGTGTGGAAAACAATTCACTTGCAGAAATAAAGTGTAGACTCAGAGGCGAAATGATGGAAAACCCACTGACTTCAGTCAGGACTTCCCCCTCAATACACAGGCTGCCAAGAAAATCTTTCTGCCATTCCATGCCAGATGGAGGAAAAATGTAACGTTCAACAGTTAACTTTACCAGAAATTGTCACCAAGACATTCAGCCCTTCAAGTACATCCATTTGCTGGAATCGTCTTCGATTGATGAGTGGATAAACCTTCCCCTGCCCACTTCTGTCTAGCAGCATCAGACCACTTTCAGTGCCCACCAACAAGTTCACTCCTAGAAAAAACAAAACCAGAGATCCAAGTTAGTAAGCACCTTTTCTACATATTCTGAGGAACTGATGATTGATGCAGCAACTGTCTTGTTTCAAGCAGGTCTAACCACTGCTGGCTGGGTCTCAATTTCCTGTAGCCTGAAAGATCTGATGATGTAGAGACTCTACACCACCTGCCCACAGTGACTACTGACACCAGTGTTCAATAGTGTAAGAGACTGGTAGACCACAGAGAGCTTTCCAGAGCACCAGTTCCCAAACAAAAGGCACGCTAATGTTGGAGGAGGGGTGAGGCACCAAGTGGTATGCAAGCCTATGTATTCTAAAGATGCACTAGCTCTTGTTAGGGGCGTGGTAGCAGGATGTTCTTGACAAGGACAAGGCAATAAAAACAGTTCCCACTGGGAGAAACAGGTTGTGTTGCAGCCCTCCCACAAAAGGGTAGGCACGGGGGTTTTTCCCAGGTTCACAACAATCTTTTCCATCTGAATGTTAAAACTAGAGGAACTACAGTAATCTTGTGTTTCCACAAGCTTCTCCTAAAGATCAAGCAAATATAGACGAGAAAAGCCAGTAGGCCAGTTTCCTTAAGTTCCAAAGGTCCATTGGAACACTCCAAGAGTCCATAAAACCTTACTATTTAGAATCAATTATGCTTTCTTACATAATAGATATATATGGGACTAAGTTTTAAATATCTATTAAAATATTATCACTCTTAAACTTCATAACTATTTGCAATAGTGTTTAAGTCCAGAAGGCCACAAATTTTGCAGAGACAGTTCAGGTATAGTACAGGAAATGGAAATTAAGCCAAATGTATGACTCACTTTATTAGACTTCCATGTTGCAATCCCAATATAAAACTTGCCATGCTTTAGCACAATAAAATAATTAAGTAAGAAAAGCGAAACTCAAACAAGATGGTCATAGTTACACTGCTTAATGGTCTTAATCCCTAGTCAGCCAACTAACCCCCACATACAACTATACTGGTGCCAGTGGGCCATGTGGGCTGATCCCGTAATGACTCGTTTCTGATAGAGCAGGTGTGTGTGTGTGTGTCTCAGAGCAGTCTGCACCTACAGCAGTGACATGCCTTCTCACAGTACTGAGAAAGGGCATTACTGCTCACCTAAACAGCCCCCTGCATACCAGGCACGGGAGAGGCTTGCAAAAAGGAGGGCACATTAAGCCTGACCCAGAGGGCACAAGGTGTCTCTGAAAGGGGAGAGGGTGTTAGGGGGAAGTAGAGCTCCAGCCAGGAGGAAATAATGATGAGGAGGGGACTGAGCTGCTGGTGCTGGAGCACTCTTAAAAGCCTCTGGGTGGATGAGAAAAACAGGTAGCCCATAGTGAGTTCAGAAATCATCACACATGTCTCCATTATCCTCTCTCTACCCTTTTCAGTATGAAAACTTCAGAGGTCCCAGCAGTCCTAAGGCATCTTTGCTTAGATTTGCTGTTCTGCTACTTCTTGTGGGAGGCCTGCAACCCTTCAGGCTCTCCTTCATCCACTGACACTTCCTTCATCCCTGTGCTGCCCACCTCTCACCTCTGCATCTCCCACATGGTTTGTACCCACTGGATCCCATCCCACAGCCCCCGTGGGCAATGCCATTTCACCCAAGAGCACTTCACGCAGACTGTCCCTCTTACTGGGAGACATCCTCAGACTGGGAAGTGGCAGAAGGAAACAAGGAGAGCGAACCACACACGAATCAGGGCTTAGCACAGGCTGAAGTGGCACCAAATCAGCCAAGGAAGTGCCTAGCAGCTGGTCTCCCTCCTGCAGCTCCAGTACCCATTGACTAAAGCTCTAAGATTCAACTTGCATTTCTGCACTTTTTCCAGTGTGGGCTACAATTCAAAGCAAGCCACATGCAAACTGCTCCCTCAGGGTCCCTTCCCCTCTTTGTACATCAGGACTCCATTGCTCCTGCCTCCACCCTCACATCTCCTGCTGCTGCCTTTCTGGTGCAGTTGTTCCTGCTTTGAGTTCTCATGCACACCTGTCCCCAACCCCTTCCCTGAGCTACATGCACTTTGAGATGAAACTATAGAGGTACTACACTGGTGGCAAGCAGTGCTTGTATTTTACAGTACAGACACCCTCCCTACTCACAGACAGCAGAGCTCTTCTACTGCCATCCTACAGTTAAGCAGTTCTGTTTTTTTCAAACAAATGGAAACGCTTCCTGAAAAAGTACAGGCTGTCTGTGGAGGCTGGGTGTAAAAACCTGTGTTACTGCATCCATGTCATTAACATTGACTTTCACCACTCAGAGCTAGAAGAAACAGCATCAGAGACCTAATGCAACTAGCAGCTTGCCAGATACTCCTGGCATTACCACTGGTAAAGGCAAAGCAAAGCGCAGCAAGTCCCCCTCTTTTTGAATAGAAAGTATCACCACGAAATGGTTTAATTTTTTTAAGGGTAAAGGAAGTTAAATGTTATCAAGAAGTAAGCATCGGTTTGGCCCTAAATGTTCAACGAAGGGCTGTGTTACAGCTGCAAAACACCTCTAGGATTCTACACCTATTCTTTAAACCACCCTAACAGACAGATATATAGATCAAAGAAATATAAAACCATTAACACGAATTGCTTCTGGCAAAACAAGGCAGATCAGAGAAATTATGAGTCATCTTTACTGACACTGTGTGATTTCTCTCTGCCTTTGGTCTCTCACAGCCTGAAAGTTTACATTTGCACAAGTCTTAACTTTATCAGAGAATTTTACACAGGAATTCAAGCAGAAATAGTGTTGGGGTAAAATATCTTGCCAGTAAATTCGGGAAATAAAGAACACAGCAGATAGGAAGACAAGGTGTTGGGAGAGCTATTTCATTGACACAGCTTTCAGGCAAGAAAACTGGGACAAAAGTGCTGTTTGGAGAAACAGGAAATGCTGGAAATAACCCCAAAAGAGAACTAAAGCCTTGGAAAGAGCTATAAAAATGTAAAAAAGAGAGGGGACTGTGTTACCTTTACAAAAACCTTGTGCCTTGGGGGAATGGCCAATTCTCTTCCTCCTAAGTTTTTTTAATGACCTGCACGTGCATTTATAATTGCCAAATTTAGGGATACTAGATAAGTATGTATGCAACACACACAAGCATCAACTATTAACATTTAGATAATGAAAAAATCCATGTGCCCCCATAGATTCTGGCCAGGAAACAAACAACAGAGAAAAGCTTTCACTAGGTGTTGCAGTAGAGATTCTACACTGTAAGCAGGCAACAGGCACTGCTCTAAGCCTGATGAAGTGTGGGATCCTGACTGACAGCAGCACAAATTATCCCTAGTGACAAGAAGACCAGACACACTTGGTCAGCTGACGTCTCGTTCCCAGCATCTGTCTGCAGTAGTCACTCTTAACAAGGCTAAGTCTCAGAATGGAAAATGTTCCTTCTATCTTTTTCTTTTCCATCTTACTTTCTATATAAACTGATGACTGAGGCAACAAGTCATCTTATGCAACACACCTTAATCAAGCCCTGCAACAGTACATTAGCAAGAGCCTCAAGAAGATGATTATGTTTCCAAAGAATACCCTGTGTGCACCAGGTGTACACTGCAAGGACTACTAGAAGCTCCCAAAAGCTGCAAGAGATGTACTAGCAGTGCTCAGAAAGAGCTGAAAAGGACATCCTGATCAACTGCATGAAGCCTCTCCCAGACAACCTAGGATAGGAAAAGAGGACAGTCTTAACCTATGCCAAAGCAAGTTCAGGTTGGATACCAGGAAGAACTTTTTCACTGAAACTGTGGTTAAGCATTAGGCTGCCCACAGAGGTGATAAGAGTTCAAGAGTTCAAGTAATGACTGGATGTGGCACACAGTGCCATGATCTAGCTGATCTGGTGGTGTTAAGTCAAAGGCTGGACTTGATGATCCCAGAGGTCTTTTCCAGCCTTAATGATTCTGTCATTCTCAGTCTAAACCATGCCATCAAAAGCATGTATGTACCAGTGGGAAATTATACCAAAGTAGAAGCAACACACTGCAAAAAGAACAATAATAATCAGGTCTTGCAACAAGAAAGATGTAAACAAGCACTGAATAAATGCAGAGAAACAGCTACAGTTTTGGAGATACATTATCAAAGGCTGAAAGCTCCTATGCATGTCTACATTTCAGGAATGGCAAAGGAGGAACACGTTTGCATTACCCCATAAGGCTGCACACAGTATCTCGGAATTGAATCTCTTCTTGTATTTGCGAATCTCAGGTGTGTCGCTCTGCGGCCGTGTATTTGTGGGATTCACATTGACAACTGATCCTTTCCGTGTAGGGTCTTGCCTTATTGCCTCTGATCTCATTGCTTCACTAGAAAATCCTACTGAAAGAAAAGAAAAGTAAAGTGCATGTAATTCCCTTCAAGTGCTAGATTCTGGACATATATTTTTTACATCATACAACCCAAATCAGTAACTGAGAATACTGAGAAAGTCCTTATTTTTGTAAGAAATGTAAATGGAAAAAGAAAATAAATTATGCAATCCACTGCAAAACAAATAAAAAGCATGATGGTAACATTCTTAAGTACTTTAAAGAGCCACTAAAGTCACTGAACCCTTTTTCAGTTGTCATCTTCAGCTACTTTACTTACCCACAGAAGTCACAGTTGTCCCACTAGATGGAGAAATCTGTAGTAATCTGGGGTCTATAAAAGGTGTAAAGGAGGAGGAAGATTTGTGTTTCTGGAGTGTGTTACTAGCGGACTGAGTCTGCAATGTAAATTTCAACTTTATTAATATTAATGACAATAAAAAGCATGGATAACAAACACCAACATTTTACAGTCACTACAGAATTATGCTAGAGCCTCCCCAAGCTTTTATACTTCCTTTATAGATACACAAAGCACTGCAGGCACCACACCTGAACTAGATACATATGCACATTGCACACGTTACAGCAAAATGTAATTAGCTGAATTGTCCTCCCTGAACCTCAGCTGCTAGCGAAGCTTTTTAGTACAGACCACTACAATCAGGCACAAAGCAAGGGACTGTTTCTCCTTTTGAAAATCTGCTTAAATGTATATATGCTATTTTATCTGCAAGCTGTCCACTACCTACAATCTTTGAATTTATGAAGCATCTCCTGAATTAAAGTAGTTAATTAAATTATGAAGTTTGATCTCTTGGCTTGTGCAACAAAATCAGAACCATCTGAGATCAAGCATTTACTTCTATAATGGACTACATTTCAGTGTTCACTCCTGTTCATTCTCCCTGTTTTATTTAACCTGAGCCTCTTGCCAGAAAGCTGCAGCAGATTCTTCCACCTTTATTTGACAAAGCAACATATTAAACCTGTATCGAACAAAGGGGCTCATTAGTGTGGAAGGTGTAGCAAACAGTGACATGACACTATGAATATGTAGTGGATAAAATCACTGGTGCTTGTTGAGTTACGAGGTCTAAACATGAAAAAACATAAAGAAAGAAAGAAGACAAGTGAAACAATGAACTGTTAAAAGTGGAAATGGAACAACTTAAAAACCCTTGCCAGTTTAGTATTATAGTGACAACATATCATACTGAAGCAGAATGGGACAAGTGGAAAAAAAAAGTGTATCCAGAGGTCGGGTGTGCATGTGCTAAGTTATACCTAGCAGTACTGGGGTTTTGCTCAGTTTTATGCTTTTGTTTTAGTTACAAGACACTTCTTTAGCGTCAACTAATCTTCAATCTCTGATCTTCCTAAGCCTCTATGGAAAAAAACAGCAGTAGGTCTTTGGAGTATATCCTTCCCCTGCACAGCCCAATACCAAAAGGCTCCTCTGACCAGCCCTCATTTCCCAAGCTGAGTTAACAGAACCTGCTTACGTATTGCTTAGATCAAAGTAATGAGCAAGCGTATCTCTGGATCAATCAACTGATCTCTATAACCTACAAGAGTGCACTTTTAGAAAGATCAAAGACCAGTGAAGCATTGCTGAAAATCATGTATAAAGCTAAATGAATTTCCAGGAGGAAACTCTCCCTCCCACCCACCCTCCTGCTATGTGGTTAAGAAGCATTTTTGATTATGTGGTATATGTGTGCACTGCCATAAACCTACCCAGCTCACTGCAACCTCTCCTCATCACAACACTTGCACACCTACATGGCAGGACTCTACCCTGAGAAGCAGCAGCTTCTTTTTACCAAGTTTAGCTTGCCCTGTACCACCCCCCGCTTGAGAGGCTCTCCTTGTGAGGCAGGCTGGCCCCCCAGCCAGAAGTGGAGACACCAGACAAGGCTCCTCGCTCGCTCACTGCTGGGGCTGGCAGTGAACGACCCTTGGCTCACTCACACGTGCGCATCTCCTCTGCTGCGAGGGGTTACACGCACGTGAGGGACCGGGCTTTCCCACCTGCGCTCCGTAAAGGAGGGCACCATCCTGGCATCAGCCCAGGACAGCAAGAGGGAGCTTCCCCCGTGGTAAAGCCTTCTCCACCTGCACACAATCAGCGCTGGTGGAGAACAGTCATCTTAACACAGCTGCTTCTCAAAGTACGCACATACTTGGAAAAAAACCCTAATATTTTCCCCCATTCACTATTCCAAAATAAAAATACCTCAGGCTTTTACAACCCTCCCAGGCAACACCTGATTTGTTCACCCAGCCCAGGTGGCAAGCTTTAGTCAGCAAAATCCCTCCATGGCCACTTCCTCTCCCAAAGGGTGAGTTTCCACAAGCAGCTCCTCATACGTGTGGCAATACTAGTCCAGCCTTTAGTGACAAAGCCAAAATTAACTGCTAATTCTGAAGAGGCACACTGCTTGCAATTAGCCTGCTCCCAGAATAAAACAGAATTAAAAAAGAGTATTGGCTCGAAAATGCAGTAGTCAAGTTTAGTTTAAAACGAACGCCATGCAATTATTGACTCACTAAAAGGAAGCAAAAATAGTAAACTGGCAAGTTTGGCGTGGGACTGCTCTAGAGTTAAGGGCTTCTTTCACAGAACTGAAATGTGTTATTTGGGAGGTGGGAACAAAGGTGACAGAAAAAAAAAAGCAGGGGAGATTGGCTGGAGTTCCTTTGCAAACTAGCTACTAGGCAATGCTGCTATAACCCTATGAAAGCAGCCAGCTGTGGTGTAAGACATACCTCATTAGTAGTTAGCTTGTCCTGGGGTGTCTGTGGGGACATGGTGGGTGTCGGCTGGCTGGAGGATGGGGAGGAGGAGGTGGAGGAAGTGGAGGAGGAATGGCTTTGCTGTAAGAGATCTGGCAAGAGGTGAATGCGACCGGCAAAGCCATTGCTCTCATGATGGCTGGCACGCTTTTTGTCAACTGTACTCTGTAGAAAAAACAGGCACACTTGTCTTGCTCAAGTGCTGCTTAAAGGTCTATATCCCTAACAACCTCTCGCCTTCTCTCCCTCACTTCCTACCTTTTCACATTTATTTTTTTATTTATTTTTTAAAATAAGCTGATAATCCGTGCTTTGATGCCTGCATGGAAAGGAAAAGTGGGCAGAGCTACTAGAATTCATTAAATTCCCACCAGCAGGCAAAAGTTTGGTTCATGTGGTTGACTTGCACAGCCAGTTCCACCAATTAACAAAAGAACAACTGCGCTGTTAAGTCCAACACCACAACAGGGACAGGCACATTTTTGGGAGTGGGGTGAGGGGTTTTTTTCCCTATTCTTTTGTTTAAAACTAACTTAGACCCTATATAGATAGCAGTTTGGACTTTCTGGAGAATCTCTTCAGCTAACTGTTTAAAACAATAACCATGAAATCTTCATTTTCAAACAAGAGGACTCAATTAAGAAATTGGCATTCAGTTGTGAAACTCAGAAATGCGATTACTGAGGAAACTCCTATAAGCTAGCATGCTCATTAACACACAAGCTCATTTAAAAACAGGGAACCATTATCTTTCAGAGGCACAAGAATGCAATATTTTCAGAATCAAAGAAACAACACAGCACTCTAGCTCTGTCCACATTCTCTGCCTCACCACCTATTTTGCTTCTTCCCCACACCAACTGTTGTGTGACTTTGCATGTACGTGTATGTGTATGTTATCTGGGTGGTCTGTATGCCCTAAACTAGAGTTTCAAAACAATTTTAAAAAACCTTGAGTGCTCCCACCCCAGGGACCTCCCAGCCTCACTCCTGAGACACATAGTGGGTTCTGTGGTAAAACTAAACTAAGGTTTTGCTCCAGGTACTTGCTCCGCACACCTGCAGCTTTTCTACCCTTCTCTCCCACAGACTTTGAGATATTCTGCATGGTGCTGCCATGAGTGTCACTGGAAAGCATGCAAAACAGAAGCAAGGGGTGAAGGGCTACTCTCCTCTTTGCATGCATCAAACATCTTGCTCATCTGAAATTCACTACAGCTGCACCTTGATAATACAAACAACAAATATAATGTAGAAACAGCATGGGTGAATGAGCGAGTGGGTTAATGAGCACAGAAAGGGTGCAGCACCTGCACAGGGAAGGAAAAGCAATACCTGTCGAACAATTAAGGTGCCCTCCTTAGAAGGAGTCAAGGCAGGTTCACTCTCCACATCATCATGGACAATCATGGTTTTTACTGACTCTGTTTCACCATTGCTCAAGTTCAGCGTTGACCTATTTGTCAGACAAGAAATAACTGGAGTGAGATAACAGCACTAGTACCCTGGTTGTCACTGCCCTGCATCATGATATACTCAGAATTAATTTGTATTGTGGCCAAAGTCGAATATTTACACAAGCTGCCTCGAAAAGCCTCTCTATCAAAAGAAAAAAAAAAAGTCAAGATATTGTTAAACAGTTTCTTGTTTTGTAACAAATGAAGAAAGGAGAGGGAAAGGACATTGAGAAGACTATCCTCAGTGTTGGAATATATGAACATATGAGGCTGCTATGTCTTGCTCATAGACTGTAGTAAGCTGAAAGAACTAACATTCAAGCCAAAATGCTAACATCTTTTTCCTTCAATCCCCTATAAGGCAAAACAGATGCAAAACACTGTTAGAGGGACTAACACTGCTCGGACATCATCTGGTCCAGAAGTAGATTCATCTGCTCCTTCTTGTTCCATATCATCATCTTCCTCGTCTGTAGTCCCTGACTCCTCACTCGAGGATGAGTAATCCGTTACTTTATGTGGAGGTCGCACATCCTCTACGGCTCGCAACTCCTTGGCCAATGCAGTTAAATCCTGATGGGAGAGGGAAGAAAAAAATGTTACAACTGATGTTGCTAGTAAGAGAGGAGGGTTTGCAAGACAAACTCACAGCATCGGCACCCAAGTTTGTTCACTTGTGCATTTCTGTGTTTCCATTGCCACAGCAGTACTGTTTCCTTTGACTTACTCATTCCTTAACAGTTACCAAAACTCACTTTCTCATAAATTCAACCACCAGAAGAGTCAGCCTAAGGGGTTGCCATATCATAGAAAAATGTGCATGCTCTGAAATTCAACTATCCTGATTTATGACTAACTGCAGTATCATAAGAGATACAGCTACTGAAGAAAGTTTCAAGGAAAGATAGAAATACTGTGAAAACCCATTGAGTTCCCCAAGATAAAACTGGACACAGAGCTGTAATCAGTAGTAATAGCAGCCAGATACAGAAAATATCAGAAATCTTTCACAGAAAGTAGGAAAAATTTAAGGTCTTACCACTTCTCCCTGCACCATTCAGCCCAGCATTGGCACATTCAGGTCAAATGCACGATCATTGGTCCAGCCCCAGGAAGGAAGCAAAAGATTGAAAGAGAGAAAGGCATGGATTAGGAAGGAAGAAGACCAGAGAGCAGAAATCAATCCCGAAGCAGTGCAAAATCTAATGTTTGCAGTACTGATGTGCACAGGCAATTGCACAGCCCAGAACATGCTGCTAAACCCACAGCTACAAACTCAGCTCCAGCTTATATTCACCCCTGATGGCACTGAACGAAGCTCTCAGTGTACTTTTTGTGCATCTACCTGAAAGAGAAGGAGGACAAGGGAGGTGGATGCAACTCACAGCAGGCTTGATAGGTCTGAAGACTTCCTTTTTCTCTTCAGGCTTTTTAGGTGCACTTTCATGGCGCTGTGATGGCGAACCCTCTGATTTGGATGATGCTGCATGTGCCAAGACCCAAAAGGAACAACAGAACAAAGCAGGTTAAGCAGGGAGCTAAAATATGTTTTCTTACTTCACTCTGGAGCGGGGAAGAGATGTGAGATGACTGTTAGGGGTGTCTGACCACAAGACCTAAGTTTCACTGGTTCACTAATTACATTAGTGAAGGACTAAAGGACTGAAGGACTACACGAAAAACACCATAAGCTGTGATTCATATGGGTACAACTGACTTATGTCTGAAGCCAAAGTAAATGTTCACAAAAAGTGTAAATCAAAGACTCAAGTGTGGCCACAAGCTGGAAAACCTCCATCATCATCCAACACAGCCCACCTGAAACCTATCCATTGCAGTCTGCACCCTGTCTACAACCACCAAAGTGACAGGCAACAAGTATCAGAATGTGCCCTTGCACACAAGTGGAAGGGAGGGAGCTGTGAGGGCATGGAGACTGGGGCTGTTTGCACATAGGAAAATGCAGCTGTGCCTGGATTGAAATTGGAATTAAAGAACAATGAAATAAACAATTTGACAATGATTTCTGTGTCTATTGCCTTTCCCAAGCCAGGCTATGAGGGTACAGGAAGCCAACCCATCTCTGACACTGCATGCTGAAAGGTAGTTTCCTGTGATAGTGACCATGTTTAATTACAGAAGGCTTCAGAGCTTAATAAAATTAGAAACACGATGTTACAAAGGGCAGGAGAAGGACTTACATCTCATCCTGAACCGCTCTCCAGACCCGCTCTGAGAGCCAGGGTGGGAGCCAGGTTGTGAGCCAGAGTTACTTGAGCCAGAAGAACTGCCACTGCCTGGCCTTGGTACAAGCTTCTCCACCCTTTCCCACAGCAGACGAGGCTCTATATTGCTGTATCAAGGGAGGAAAGAAATTCTTTGTCACACACACTTCAGTCCCAGATTCCCAGCTCTGAACTGGGAACATCACTCTCTCTCAGTGTTTTGCTAACAACTCAACTGAAATAACACTTTAATGCTGAGATAAGGGCATTGGTAATGCTTCACAACCCAGGCAGTGGGTGTCTTTGAAATAACTATTACCTTATTTATGATGGTTAAAAAAAAAAAGTTTAGGTGGGTATAAGCTATTCCTTTTATTTGGAATTATCTACCTGCCATTCTTGTGCATATAACCTGAAGTGGACAATTCCCTCAGCCTGCATGTAGCAGGTTTAAAATTGGGTCAGAAGTGTCCAAACCAGGCACCAAACACAAGCCAGAAAGAATATCAGAATACCCTCACACCTATCCAGTGAGCTAATTCCATAGTGGCCTGCCCATGTTGCTGTGCTGAGTTCAGGAGTCAGCTCTCTCCTCCTGCTTCCTGACCTTGGGTGCTCTGTGTCACAGCCCATGCAGGCCTTTTTCCCTCCTTAAAATCTAGTTCTGGCTAAGAGGCCAGAAAGTTTCTGAGGTCTCTTCACTTTGGATGTTGCAAGCCCTTCTGCTGCCAGTAATCCCCACAGTATACGTGTTGCACCAAAAGGCAAGACACTCATAAATGGCCACATTTTTTCCAAAATTTGAAGGATGTTTGAAATTATTGCCAAAATTACAGGGCAGGCAACTCAGATGAGAAGAGGAAAGAAGAAATTTTGTCAGCACTAGATGACACAGCATATGTGCCATATCAAGAGAAATTAATCATTAGTGAAAAGGGATCCAACATCCTCGTCCTCTCACATCCTACAGGCACTGCCAAAAGCTGGAAATGCCTGGCTTCCCATAAGCCTTTTCCTTCCAGTTCAAGAAAAGCAAGGACACATCGGCTCACAAACCTCGTGGAATTTCTTTGACCTGCTTGGTTGTTTTGCTGCCCACCGCCCTGCAGTGGGGAATCACGGCGGGACAGGACCGGTGATCGGGACGTTGTTCTCACAGGTACCTTGGGAGAAGAAAGGTTGTGTTAAACCCATGAAGAGGATGGAGAGGACAGGAAGATAAAACTTCTCCTGCCACAGAATATACTCTTAAGATCTTAACAACATGTTCTAAGTACAAGCTAGCATCAATGACCAAAAGCAATAAACAAACACCCACAAAACCAAAAGCCTTAGTTGCGATGCTGTTCAGAATTTGAATAGAATTCAAAGTTTAGTCTTAACATTGAATAGTGTTTAACGTTTATCACACGAACACGTACACACCCCGCTACCCTCCCAACTACTGAGACATTTGAGAAGAATATGGCATTTTGACTGAAGCAGGGGAGGCACAAAGCAATTTGCTGAAACAGCATGAGAATTAGGAGAATAAGCTCAAGGGAATGCCCACGAATGGATCAGCAAAAGGCAAAGACTGGTGGGGGGGGAGCAAGAATATACTCAGAAGAAGCAAATCCCAGTGGATGGGAGGGGGGATGGAAGAGGGAGAGGAAGAGAAAATATATTGAATGTTTCCTTTTTGTTCAGATCCATCTCAATTTTAAATAAGTGTATGATTCATAGTTTGGGTTGCGAACAGATGAAGAGGAATATTAACTCTGAGCAATAATCTCAGGGATATTTTGAATTCTTTCCTGAATATGGTAATGATTAGTTAACTTTGCATAATAAATTGTTTCTCTGAAATAGCTGCATTCTATAAATAATTACCAATTTTATATGAAGCTTCAATATTGTACTTCAGGTTGATTATCATTAACCCATTGCCTGAAAACCTACATTATGATCTGCCTTCCAAAATACTGAAAACAGTGCTGGCACAAGGGCACGGTCTTCCCAGCGCCTAGGGTATTACATCCTTAAGAAAACTGTAATTAATAATAAAAAAATAGCACACATCTGTCTTTCTACTCCTTACCCTTGGAGGCACCTCGTCACTGTCTGATCTAGCCCAAGCCTTTTGGGTGGGGTCGGGTACCTCCGACTTAGAGTCAGAACTCTGATTAAGCACTTCACTGCGTGAAGGTGGATATGGGTCCTGGGAACGAAGATGGTGATGAGCAAATTTGGGAGAAGGGTCACTGAAGGAATGGGATCGCGAGACAGGGGAAACATTGTTCTTGAGAGATGCCAGATGGGACCACTGTACCTTACAAGAAAACAAAACATAAAACATTCAATGCGCTCAGTATAACCGGCTTTCCAATTAACACAGAATAAAGGCAGGTGGGGCAGGCAGAGACAAATTGGTTATGGCATTAGGTAAGCGTGGGGTGGAATTGATGCACTTCAAAGCAAGGCAAGCGCCCAAGGAACGTAACAGACTGAAAATACAGCACATAAGCACTTTTTGTGTGATACGCTCTCCACATACACGTACACTGGTGCCCAAGGGAAAAGGGGATCCAGTATCTGCACCATGAGCCTGAGATCAAAGGCCACTCAAGACTGAAGTCGCCTTCTGTCCCCTGGTCTTCAGTGGGCTTTGGCCAGGTCTCATGGTGGGCTGGGAAATTTGAAGTGGACATCCAATTGGAGCAATGTACAAAATTAAAGAATGCTGCAAATTGGGCAAACCAACAGATATTTACATTTCCTAATAAATTCAGGGACTGGATACAGCTCAAAACTTTTGGAGAAAGACCATAACACAAAGCCTTTATTCCTTTACAATAACTGCAATATATATAAAAAACCATAATATATATTGTATATAGTATACATATGTACAGTGCATATTATACTTACACCATATATGTACCATATACTGTACATATATACATATTTATACAGAAAGTACACACACACACTTACATGCAGACATATTCAATTACACATACTAAGAAGGCATAACAGTGACTATGGAGTTAAAACTCCATTAGGATTTCCAGTGAAATCCATATTGATCCTTCAGCCTACTTCCTCTTTGTGCATAAGCCTGTGTTTCAGAGTTAATTTCTGAAACTAAGGAGGAGGAAAAGTCATAACCGAGGAACATGCTATTTTCACACCTAATGATTAAGCAAAATTTTGCTTTCAATCTCAGTTTCAGTAGGCTGGCGGTATTTGTTTTTATATTGTTATTATTTCCTCAATTTTAATACACACAGCTGTTGAAGAGCCTGATTATCCTTAATATGAGTGGAAGACACACACTTTAAAAGTAACTGGCACAGAGTATGAAGATACAAGTCCAATATTTTGAAATAGTCATAGAGGTTTGAATAAAAGCCAGGAAATAATGAGCAAGAGATGAAATTCTGTCCTGGTTTCTCCCACTCTTCCGTCTGTTCAAATTCTCCTGTTGTCCAAAAGAGTGGCAATACCTAGTCACAATCAGGGATGGTTTTAGCTTGCACTGTCATCAATAGACTTTTTTTGAAAGAAGAAAATTCTGCATGGAAACAGAGGTACTAAATGCAGAACTGTACTGTTTAATTTAGCATACCTAAATTGCTCTGAATTCATGGGCTATGTCTTAAGTTTTAGACAACAGTTACTTTTTCAATTCATGCCACAACTCCTATGAGATCAGGTATCAAGATCTGGAGGCTCTTTGTTAGAAAACGACAGAACAATGGCTACGGTGCAGCTCAGTGGTTTCAACCTCTTCTTGATTTTCCAGGGGTGGTACAGAGTTTTATTTAGCAACTGCAGGCCTACTGACAACAAACTTGCTTTTCTTAGACATGTTTTGCAAACTCTTTGAAACAGCGCTCGCACTATTAAAACCCACTTGTTTAGTTAGCTTTTCTCTGCAAGAATTTTAAAAACCAAGTAAGTGAACTTTTTTTTTTCCCCAAGCATCCTTTTTAGTAGTAAAAATCTTGCATAGAGCAAATTCTGAATTGTAAAATGCTCTGCAACTGCCACCAGCATTTAACCCACTGTGTCATTGCTGCACAGATAATAATGGGATACAACAGTTCTAGTGTAGCTCTAACATGAAAAAAAACACCAAAAAACCCCACCAAATCCACAAATCCATCAGTTTATCAATAAAATACGCAAAAATAGATAATGAGTAAATCTACAGAATAAGCTGTTTTGTGTAACAGTACTACCCTTTATAAAAGTTGCTTTCTAAGTGCAAAGATCTGCAAATAGGAAGGAAACATGTTAGGACTTCTGCATTCCCTCCAGGCTCACCAAGATTTTCCTGGGCACTTACCTGGGGTTCCATTGGCCTCTGCAGGGCAGGCTGAGCAGGTTCTGAGTTTCCATTGGAAAAGGACTCTGATCTTGAAGGCACTGGTGGCTCCAACACTTTGCCCATCTGTTTAGACTGTGCTTCAGGGGAGCCCTGATTAGTTTTTCTAAATCTCTCCTCCACCTAAGCCAAAATAAATGGAGGTTAAGCCTTGAGTCAGTAAAACCAATTACAGTAGAAATACAAAGGGGAGTACCACCTCTTCTTTACCACAAAGAAAGCAAATACATTTGGGGTTTGGCAGGGTTTTTTCCCTACCACTTTTGCCAGCACTGTAAGCTCACTGAGTGAACTACACCAAAGCTCCAAGTATGGATAATGTGGATAATCCATACTAGGATGAGAGGAGATACAGGAGGTAGCAAGATGTGAGATAATATGATGAAAGACCATTATGGGCCTTCTTTCTGCCTAGACTACTTATCCATCAGTACTTTCCTCACAGATAATAAAAAGGATATTCGTAAACAGAAACAACTTTACAATATAAAAGTACATTTCCCACTGCTATCCCTTACTTTAGCTGCCCACCTTATGCAACCAATGGTTTTGGATTATCTGCTTTCCTCCCTTCTCTCTTCAGCAACAGAAGAGGAGATAGGAGGATATGTTTCTCTGCCAGGTAATACTGGAGTCTGTTCAGCTTCAGGCACAAAAGTGTAGGACTTATCATCATCTCTCTTATCAAATACTCCCAGCATAAACTCAAAGGCTGTAAAGGACAGTCCCATCAGCTTGTTTCCTGTTCTCAGGAAGGTGTAGAATTCATCATATGTTAACCTCAAGAGCTTACTGAAGGGAAGAAAAAATCAGAACGTGCTCAGTCCTCAAAAGAACACCAAACAAGGTCCCCATGCAGAAACATCACCTCTTTCAAGGCCACAGCACTGAAAACAAAGTGAGAGGTATGAAGGACAAGAGATAGAGGGAGGCTACAGGAAGAAAGGAAATAGGCTTTCATTTCCTAAGAAAGTCTGTTGCTAGAACCAAGGCAGCATGTGCCAGGTAAGCTGCCTTTGAGGAATGCTAAACTTTCAGTATTTTATCAAAGCACCAAAGACCAAACTGGAAGCTTTGGGATGATTTAATTTGCTTTAATGCTTGTGCCCAGAGCACAAAACCAGTCTTGGGATGATTTCCTAATGCTCCCTAGCAGTGATGGTCTGGAGAGACTGGCTTCTGAAGACAGGCAAGTTTCCAGACTCCTCGCCTCAGGTGGGTTCCTTTACAAATCCAAACTGCTTCTGCATTCCAAAATTTGAGGATAGTAACAGGTTGCCTAAAGGGACAAGCAGACAAGCTTCTGTAAGGTCTACACAAAACATACCACGTCTTGGGGAAGTACAACAATAATGGAGGAAAGCATCTTCACCATGCAATCGGTTTTACCACTGTGTTCAACTTCATAGAGTCTTTCTTTAAATCTAAAAAACAGGCCAGACTCCTTGTTATGAATAGAATAAGGAAAAGCCTCAAGTCCTTCTGTCTGAAGAAACAGGTTTTCACATCTCTAGCAGTAGATGATAGGAAGTTTCTTCAACAAAGCACATAAACTTCATGAGTGACATGTCCTCAAAACCAGACAAGAGGTGGCAAGGAGATAGAGTGGATTCCTGGATAGAAACAGGTCCTATTGCAGTCATCTGACTGTCTGGACCTGAAAGTGGTATTAAGTTCTAAGCTCCCTGCTGTTTCCCAAAGCCAGTCTTAGAAGTCCTTTTCCTTACATCCTCATTGCTACTGCAATGAGGAAAAAAACTAATCACCATTAAACTTTGCCAGTCAGGAAAGTTAGTCCACTTCAGCTTACCATCCCAGTGGTCAGTATCTCTGTAGGTGGACACTTTCTCTGGAGAGCAGCATGGCTAAAAGTATGAGGCACAGAACACTCATTCCAATTCACTTTTTTTTAATGTAAAGAATGATGTCAGAGTCAATGCCTGCTGTTAGGATTAACTGGTGGCATTCCCACTGCCAGGTGTCAAGACACTATGACTATACTTCTATCACACTTTTTTAAAAGATTATTACACAACAATCTCTGGGAAGATCTGACTACTAACCAATTTTTCTGTCTTTACTCTTTTGGGCTAGAGCAATCACAAAAGAAAGACTACAACAGAAAAACAGCTGAGTCAGCGGTTCTCCTAAAGAATGTAACACTTGAATCTTTGTGAGTTTCTCTCCTTTTCAGCTCTGAAAGGAAAATGAAGCAGATACAGCTCTGCATCTCTCCAAATCCCAGCCAGCATTCAGGCTGGACAGAAGTGCCAGACTGGCACTTTGCTTTCACTGAGGTGGACCAAGAGCATGCAACAAGGACAAGAGGGCTGTTTTCATGTCTGCATCATCACATACCAGACAAGTCTGAACTTCTTCCAAGTAAGAAAGACGTATCAGATACTTCAACCATCAAGCAGAATGGACGAGATAGCACAAACACGGTTTATTAAGAACTTGGATAACAGCATCTAGAATAAAATTAGTTTGTGTCCACCAAGCCCAAACAACAGTACTTCAAAGACTAAGAAGCACTGCTGGATGATGAAGCTGAACCAAGAGCTATTTCATCATGTTTAGCAGGCCTAAATATATTTTCTGTTCTTGTTCCAAAATGTATTTACCTAGTTCCCACATGCAGCTGATGAATGCCATTAAGAGCTTGGACTAACATTGCCCAGTCTGGTGGTTTGTGGGCAGTATGGCGCTCAAGGGAAATGTAAGAATAAGATCACTGAAAGAAAGCCAAATATACATCAAAGAGGCCTTTACTTGCTTAGCAATGTTACTCATGGTCCAGTGAAGACAGGAGACCACTCATTGAAAGAAACAGCACTTCAGATCAACTTGTGAGTGCCTGAAGTCCAAGAAGGCAGCACCACAGAGTTTCAAAAGAGCCGGACATGATCTTGGAAGAGAATACATAACATTTCAAAAATTAAACTAATGAAATTCAGGTTCATGTTCATGAGAAGGAAATTTTGAAAAGTGTAAGTTAAAATACCAAATGTGTAAACATGTGCTGAGTGTTAACATCCATCAAAGGTTTTTGCCCCTCAGTTTCAAACCAGCAGTACTTGCCAGAGACACAGAGCACCGCACCAATGCTTCTTAAGAAAACATGTCTGATGAAGCACAGATCTAACTTCCTGATATGATACTTCCAAAACCAGGTCCTCTTAGTCTGCCCTTTCTAGACCTTCTTTCCAACTTTACACCTCAGAAAGTCTGAACTCCAGAGATCGCAGCAGAAGTACTCAGAAGCTGCCCTACGGCTTGAAAATCAATAACCAATAGTTTAAAATATCCTGTCCCTTACTAGTGGTGCTTTGGCCTCCAACTATACTGCAGCAGAACTGCAGTCATGCTGCTGCCAGCAGGAAGAGAAGCAGTCAGCAGACTCTAGTTCGCAAGCAGGACTTACCTCACGTGCTCTTTCAGCAGGCTCATAGTGGGATTTTGGCTCAGGGGTATGATAGCTTTGTTTATTTCTTTCTTGCTGCTGCTGCTGCTGCTGCTGTTGCTGCTGCTGCTGCTGCTGCTGCCGCCTGTGATCGTGCTGCAGCGACAGGAGGTAGGCTTGCTCCTGCTGCAACTGGCGCTGGAGTCGCTCTGCCTGTCGGTGCTCCTCCATCTCTCGCCATCTGTATTCCTTTGAGAGAACAGGTGAGGAATTCAAGACATGACACTCCACATTTGGTGGACGTGTCCCTACCAATCCCATTAAAAATGCACCTTTCTGGTTGCTGTTGCTTTTTTGTTTCTTTGTTTATTTCATTGTTAATGTGTAACCAAGAGCTAAGTTAGACCCATATGACTTGTGTCTTATGTTGGGAAAGTCATGAGTGTACTGCTAAGCTTGACATGATTGGAGAGTTATGTCAAAATTGATTTTTATTAGAGGGAAAAAAAAGAGTTGTTTATACTAAATCCAGTGTAAAGTTCACAAAACAATGATTTAGACCAACACTAGGCCATTGTATCCTGGGGTGGATTTACATATCATGTGTGCTTTTGATCTGCAACACAAGCACTCTAGTTCTTCACTGAATGCCAAGGTCTGTTCAGAAACTCGACCACCACACCAGAACTGTTCCACTTTAACATAAAGCCTCCTCTTATTGCCCAGAAAGCAGTGTGACCATACAGCACTTCTCATATGTGCCTGTCAGCCCACAACACTAGCATAAATGGCCTTTTAATCAAACTCCTTTGTTGTCATACTGTCAGTGCAGCTGTGCCTGACTGAGGGAAGCCTAGGACTGGCCAGATAAACGGATCCTATAGCTACTGAACAAAACAGATACAGTGCTTTACCAGTAACATGGCCTGCTCCTGGAGCAGCTGCTGCTGTAGAATTTCCAAGTGCCGCTGCTCCTCTTCTAGCTGTCGCCTGATATACTCCTGTCACATAGAAATTACCCAGCAATAAATTTATTCAAAAGGAATGCATCAGAACCCCCTGGGTGGAACACCACACGCTACTTCCCCAGTTCAGCTTTAATGAGAAATGCACTTCAGGATGGATTAGTGCCTGCAGAACAATTTAGGAAGCCCTGCCTCCTGAGCATTAGATTTTGGCCCCTTCTGTTCTGAAATTTGCACTCCTGCAAATGTTGCCGGCACAGGCCAGAGCTCATTTATGTATTTTGGAAGTGGTTTCAAGAAGCAGCAAAATGCACCTGAAGGTTTTGGGAAGTTAAAACACAGCAAGTCTGACTCAACACAGCCAATACAAAGTCACATGCAAGTTGTATTAAACATTAGTGTGTTGCACTGGTGCGATGAACTGTTAGCAACAGCTAGAGCCAGGCATAGTGTAGGCAGAGCTGGAGCAAGCTCCCACAAACGGGCTCTGCCAAGTGCAGTTGGGACCTGCCCTGCCGAGTCTCCCCTGCTGCCCTCACCAGAAGCCTCTCCTGAGCAAACGCTGCCAGCCTTGCTGAATTATGCGATGGTTATGACACAAACAAACATCCACCAGGAAACAGATATCAGACCAAACTCGCTTGCTCTCGCCATCTAGCCATCTCCTCACCTGCAGCCTCAACAGGTCAAGACATTTACCCATTGCTTCACCTACCCCCTAGAAGAACTCAAACTCTGAAGCACCAAACCCAAGCTGGTAACATCCTATCATGCAATTAATGGAAGTATGTAGCATGTGCATGCGCACACCCACAAGCACACGCACACAGTTACAGTGTATGCATAAAGAAATCAATGGATCAGTGATACAGTGATGGGAGTTATAGAAAGTCTTGTGACAGACTGATGAGATACACCATACTGCTGTTACGCACATTGGCTGAGCCACAGTTTGAGTTAACAAAAATTCTAAGAGGGAATATGTCTTTTCTTCTAAAAAAAAAAAAAAGGAATAAAAATTCAGAGTGGTTCAGCTTGGCCACACCAATTAACCATTTGTCATTACTGGCACTGTGCGTAATTAGCATTTCAACAGTTTAAAAAGCAGCTGGGGGAATACCCGGTGTCTGCCCAAAAGCAAATTGCTATGCTGTAATTACAGATTTTCCATATATTTATTCCCACTGGTTAGTCTTCTCTCCTTTTGACTCAAAAATCTTGGAAACATACACAAACACAACAAAATTTCCCAGTAACACAATCATCAATGATCTCTATACAGTGAATTTACATAAGAAAAAATCAAGGTATGTCAGGCCAAACCCAGCATTCCTGAAGTTAATGGGAAATTTGCAATCAATCAGCCTCTAGGAAAGAAGTTTTGGCCCTTTATTTGCAATCAGTATTTTGCAGTACATGCACAGTAAGTATTGCTCTGATTATCGCCCTGATTAAAGTTATTAAAGGATTTTAAAACATGCAGATTTCATGCATAAATATAGCAGCTGAATTTCACAGTTTAACAAGTTTCTCAGTTGTACTTTCAATGTATTAAGGGCACAATGGTATAACTTAAGATATAGTTGTTGCCTGAATGGGCATACATTACTGATTTTAAACGGAGAAAGAGAGGGAGATTGCATATTGAAGTTTCAGGATGGAAAACCCTCTGCAGCTCAAAGATTCCATCTCAAATTCAGAGTATTCAAAGTTCACACCAATGACCAATTCTGTGTGCCAGAAGTTGACACGCAACAGAGCTGCCCTTCTCTTAGGAGGCCTTCTGAACAGGGGCATGTCCTGCAAGAACCACTGATCCAGCAAGACAAGCCTAGAAAGAGTTTTCAGCCTCAGTGATGATTTTGCCAATTCTGGTGATTTTAGTCCAGCCCAGGGGCACGAGCTGAATTTAGAATGAGTACTGCAACAAGACTTCTTTTTTTGAGAGAATATTGAGGCTGCCAGAATTTTCCATAGAGCCCTACAATCCTATGTTAGTACACTTGCTGTCAAAAACAACAAAGATGAAAGAGTTAGTGTTACATTGCCTCTAAGCTGATTTAGCCTTACTAGTTTTTAAAAAATTAAATTAGAACTTAGAAGAAACAAACCTATTGACATATATCTGTATCATGGACTCACCTGCTCCCTTTCTACCCTCCTCTTTTCCTCCTCTGCTCTTCTTCTCTCTTCCTCCTCCTTACGCCTCCTCTCCATTTCTTCCAGACGTCTTTTTTCCTCCTGCTCTCTCCGCCTTTGCTCACGCTCTTGTTGCCTTCGAGCTTCCCTTTCTCTTCTTTGTTGCTGCAAAAAGGGAAAGGAAACCACAGAGTTTTACTTTTGTTGTTATCAAAGAAAGAGGTGGAGTTGTTTTCTATGGGGAAGAGCGGGATTTACCAGGACTAGCAAGCTCTGCAACTGAGTGACAAAACATTTTATGCAAGTGTTCCACCAGGAAACTAAACTCATATCCAGCACACATCTATCCCTAAAAGCAGTCTCACTTGGACTCTCTGGTTTCTTCATGCACACACACAAAGTCATGCACCATACTCCTGAAGACAACAGATGTGTGGAAACTCACTCCTCCCTTCAGGAGAGGCTAACGCAAATCCCAATCTTCGAACAACTCTTGAACCCAGAGATGACAACTTCCTTGGCATCAACAATCTACTTGTTACCAAATGGGAATGACGAGCCCTACTGAATCAGCTAACTCAAATGCCAACTATCTGAACTTTCTGTAAATAGCTTGTCTCTTAAAACAGTTAATGGTCTGCTAAGAATTTTGTAGTGTTGGCCCAACAATCAAGCTTAATTTAATGTACTGCCCAAAATTTTGCCTAAGAGAGAAGGAAGCCCGACCAACAGCACCTCAGCTCCTCCCAGAACATCAAAAGCACCTATATGAAAAAGAGGAAAAGCAGCTGAAGTAAGATTTACACTTACACAGATAAGCTTCCACACATGACCCAAATACAAACTGGTGCTGATTAGGTCTGCTCAAGTCTGAAAAAAAAAACTGGAAAACAGCTCTAGAAAGCATGAACTAACTCGTTTATATCTATGGAGCACCATGTATGACTTCAGGGAAGACATTTTAAATGCCCATACAGTCGTGACTGATTCTTCCTGCACTTCAGCATAACCATCCAGTAACTCCACCTACCTCAAAATCCCAGGCAGCCTCCCACAACTGCCTAAGTGTCAAAAGACCCAGCTGTCTCCTGTTCAACCATCAACTGGGAATATCACTTCATTTACTTTCTTTATAGGTTTCTATGATATGCTAAAAAAAATATGGAAGAAATCTAAACCAAAAAATAGCACACACAAATTTAATCACAAGAACAAAAATGAAAACCTACATTGGTTATTCTTTATCACATTTATGTTAAGGTTAATACTATCCCAAATTTCTGTTGAAGCAAAGCTGCCACAGATTTGCCTGTCTCAAGACACTCCAAATAGTCTTGCAAGAAAGAGTACTCACACTAAGCTTTAATTTGGGTTCAGAAATTCAGTTACTGGTGTGAGTTTCATAGTTGTGCTCAATTGAAAAAGCAAAGGCCAATCTACACTCGCTGTGTTACTTCATGGGATGAGCTTTCTCTGCTTGGAACATTTTCCTGCATTACTATGAAGTAACTGAAATATCAACAGCCTTTCCATCTTCTGGAATCTATACTGACATGACAGTGGAGATGAAATACTAGGCGTCAAAAAAAGATGGTTATTGGGGTTTTCTGAGCTTTTCTGCCAAGAGAAGTTGTGGATGTCCCATCCCTAGTGTTCAAGGCTAGGCTGGATGGGGCTTTGAGCACTAGAAGGTGTCCTCTGCCCATGGCAGGGAAGTTGGAGCTGGATGTTTTTTAAAAATCCCTCCTACACAAACCATACTGTGATTCCATCAATTAGTAGCACTTAAATAATACAGGCTGCTTTCCAATTCTCTTTCATTAACTACAGTTTAGGGGAAGATGTGACTTTCCTGAAGACCACCATTGAAATACACCCACACTGTAACTTTCATGCCCTCCTTCCTGGCCATAGCATCATCCTGGGTTCACTACCACCTTCCTGTGCCACAAGACATAAGCTCTTTTATCCCCCACACTTTCTGTACCTTCTCAGAAACACAGCTACCTTGCTCTTGCATCTCTTCTAACTAAATCTATTTACCAGTCTTTTCACTTGTGCTTAAGCAAGCTCTCTTCAATGAATGTAGA
This sequence comes from Phainopepla nitens, assembly GCA_013400175.1. Lineage (NCBI taxonomy): Eukaryota > Metazoa > Chordata > Aves > Passeriformes > Bombycillidae > Phainopepla > Phainopepla nitens. The sequence continues at coordinate 340,730 of VXBQ01011416.1, read as the reverse complement.
TATAAAAATAGCAAAAATGCTGCAAGGCAGCTACGGCACGCGGTGCCTTTCATAGGTTTCACTGCTTCCCCTCCCTCATTTTTTAAGCACTGTAAAAGGATTAAGTAGACACTTTTATTTCTGAATATATGCATCAGTGTCAAGCAATTTCTACATTTAAGTCAATATATTCAGGTCCTTCTTGGCTAATCAAGTCTGACAGGCTTTTGTTTAAGAAAACTAAGATGTGAAGTACAATAATTCTGCTGCCTTGAGGATGCAAGAGACAGCACACTGCTGACTGGTTAATATAACACACACATTTATCAACTCAAACAATATTGTGTTGACATTGTTAAGTGGATATATTGCAGATCTCAGGATGGCATCATTCTCGCTACAAGGAAGACGGGCAAATTCATCGCTTCTTGAATTTATTCAGAAGTATTCTGAAATAATTATAAATAACTGAACTTAGTATGAGGAAAAATAAGCTACAAAACTGATTAAGAGAGTTGGTTTCCCATGGCAGCACAAAATAAACAAAATCAATTGTCAATAGATGAGATTTTTAATGAAACCTTGATCTGGATATCTAACTCAGCACATCAGCAGATATTTATTACCCAGCAAAAGAATAGGGAGAAAAAAAGGATTTAAGTCAAATCTCACAAATGTGCTACTGTCTATGCCCCTCAAAGTAAGCAGGGAGATCAGGTTTCTCAGCACCACTTCCACCTTCCCATCAGATACTGCCTCAGCCTCCTGCCAGGTGAGTGGGAAGGGAGGTACCCAGCACTGCAGGAGCCCGCACAAACACACTGCATGATCCCCTTATTCCCAGCCCTAGCTGTAAAAGAAAGGTTTCATTTCCTTTGCATTTGGTCTTTGAAACCTCAGCATCAAACCAGTACTTTTAACATGCTCAGGGAGAGGAAACCTACAGTGACAACCATATCTTGGGTCCTAGTGCAAAGCTGTCAAAGCAATGCCAAAGGTATTTGTTGGTAGCACGTTGGGTTGACCCAATCTGGCTTCAGAGCCAGCCCTACAGCTGACTTTCTGGCATCCATCTGTTGGCACAAGGTTGCCCTTCCTGACAGGCTCTAGCAACTCTCCTATGAGGACACCAAAACCCTGATCACTGTGTTCCTTAGGCTTGCCCAAAGGACAGGAAAAACCATTAGTTAAAACCAATGTCATATTTCTACATATAAATATCTGCCTACTAAATCTAGTTTGTGGGATTCTCAGATACTGTAATTTTTTGTCATGTACTACAAAAAAGGCCTGACATAAAAACAGTTACCAATAAAAAGCAGGTATAGATCTAGATCCCTGAACTTATGGATACATATCCAGATCTACTTTAGTTTGGTATGGTATTACCAACCTTCTTGCACATGTCAGATGAAAAGCTTATTTCCAAGGAGCAAACTGTTAGCTAGAAAATAAGGCAAGAACTCTTCAAGGAAATGTCAGACATGCCAAAACGGAATTTTGACAGAGCCCATACTGCCTCAAATTACTGCATTTCACAAAATGGGCATTTACTGTGCAAACAACATTAAAAAAAACCACAAAGAAAATACAGTGTCAATATCCTAGCTGCTTATCTGGTTTTAGGGTGCAATAATGATGATTTCATAATGGAACCTGACATCTCCAAACTGGAACTCCATGCAGTAGAGCATGATTTACCAGGAGGGGGCAATGCAACTACACACGCAGTTCGGCTATACCAATGAATTCAGGCCCTCGTTCATACAGTGAAATGCTCAAGACAGATACAGATCCTTTAATTTTAAATCCCTAAAATATTATTACTGTGTCTCATATTCAGAAGAAGATTGATGATACCTATATTAATTATTTCTTTCACAAAGAATTAGGAAGCCTGGTATCAGCTTAGAAAGAGGACTGGCAAGATTAATAAAGAGATTTTTGCTTTGTCCACACTAGAGATAAACCAGAAGTAGAACTTCTTACTCAGTGCCAATCCAAGCTACAAGCAATTCAAATTAAGTAGATAAGCTCCCCTTCTGTAAAAGAAATAAAGCCCTGGCAAAAAATTGCCTGCAGGTACACCTACATTAGCATCTTGGTTCAGATCAGGAGTGCTCTTTTGAAGTGAATCATCCAAACATTTCCACTTATCCAGTTTTGTTTCGTATTTTGAAGATGTCTTGGAGTGCCAACCACACCTTTTGGATGAAATTAAAAAGGCTGATGCACTCCAACCACAAGCAGGCACAGAGTCTAGACCTCAGCCAGTCCAAAGGAATTACTCCTGTCTTTAAACACATGAAGTCTTCAGGTCCTCAGCACTTTAATTATTGTGCTCCACAATCTGCTTCTACAGGACTGTACTACTTGCCAGTGTAGATATAACCTACCACTTCAAAAACATCCATCTTAGGTTCTCATAACGAGGGACAGAGACACCATTTAATGAAGCTATCCTGAACTGCAGAGGTCCACAGAGAATGGGATTCCACCATAACCAATTCTAAATTTCCTCAGCCAGACTCAGTTTTGCAAAGTACAAATTCAAATGCCTTCTCATACTCAGCAGTTGTCTCCATGTTGCTGAACAGAATCACAGAATCACATTAAAACAGCCAGGAACAGCTCAGATTTCTTGTTTAAACTACCCAAACACCTACATAGTTGACAGTTTTTATATGTCTTTTAAAGGAGGGTTGGGGGTAGAACAAAATCCCCTTCCCAAAATTCTCAAGTAATTTTCTGTAGTTTGACCACAAGTCATTTTCACCTCCTCACAAGCTACAAGGTTCCTGCAAAAACAACTTTTAGAAGTCACCTATATGCCTTTTAAAAAGCAATCTTTTCTCTAATACTGCTGAGAATTACAGTTTTTTGGCAGATGTCCTAAACACCGTTCCTGTTACAGTCTCGGTCAAAACTGTCTAGGCTCTGTGCCAGCATTGTAAGAACAAGCCCTCAATTTTAATTTAGGAAGTAGGGGGGGGGGAAGTATATGCAACTTGTTCAGGAAGATTATCTAATGCATAAAATTCTACCAAAGAATATTAAATAGGTATATGCATGCATACTTTACACAAGTAAAAATTACAAGAAAGCAAGTCTGGTAAAAATATCAACAAATTTATGAATGCCCTGAACTTCAATGCCTGACACTAATCTTGACTCCCATTACCAAGCCCTTCATTGTTTACTGGCTTCATCAAAACAGGGGGGTGAGTTAAGGACAAAGTGACAACATTTCAATATTTTGGCCTTCAGTTGTGTCACAACACTGATGTTTATCTAAATTTGTGTCTACCACCCTTCCCCCATCTGAAAGAGCTTGTTTTGGCTGCTGTTTTGTTAGAAATCACTTGGGATCATACAGTTTTCCAACACAAGATTCAATGAACTAAGTGGGGTTTTTTTGAAAGCTAAATGTGAGTCTTTTTTTTTTAATGCACTTGATGAACAATATGCCCACATCATCACCTGCAAAAGGAAACTTTTGTAACTCACCATTCCTATTTATGCCTCCAAGGGAACCAGGCAGAGGTTACAGACTCATACAAGGTAAAAGTTTTGATCTTACAAATTTTACATGTTTTACCATGCAACCTTATTCCGTAATACAATCTACATTACATGCTGTCTTGTGGTTGTGGAAGCTGTCAGTTTTATTTTGGATTTTAAAAAGCTGGACTGATGAAACATAACTTTCAGGTAACTGGCTTTTCTTGCTACTTTCTCATTCAGCTGTAACTGCAACATCCCCAAAAAGTTCAACCCATGCAGGGAAAATGGTGCATTGCTTTGTTTTGACTACTAGCAGCAGCAGCTCCTTTATTTTAAAAAGAAAATCCAGATTTTAAGAGTTGCACTGATTACTAAAGTTAAATGACCTAGATAATTTAATTGTAATCCTCTTCCTCAACAAAAAAATACTGCCTGCAGAACCTTAGAGATTAAAGGGGCATTTAAAAGAAATCATGGACTCCCGTACTAAGAAAAACTTGAGCGGTTAAGCAGTAGCTCAACTTTTTCCCACCTTTGACAATACTGGGTTTTTTTTTTCATATTTTCCTAGTATCTTTTTTTATTACTTACTCCCCTCACAAGCAGTCTAAAAACAGTTGGAAGTGCTATGAGGTTTATCTCAGCATTCTCTGAAGGGTGGGGAAGAAACAGAAGAGAAATGGGGTTTATATGCCTTCCCCTCATCCCTCCTTAAGGATTCATGTGTGGCTGGATCTTAGCTACCAATCCCTCCTTACAGCAGCACTAAACTCATTTGCACTTTGGAAAAGAGGGATAAGGAGCATAATGTGACCTGGAAAGGTATTTGGAACTTTGTATTACTTGTTATGCAAACAGGTCACGGGATGCAAATCAACATTTGGTCCTAGTTGCATCCTCATTAAACGTTACCAGGATTTGGAAAACCAGACTGGGTGTAGTTTTTCCATCACTGCTAAGTAAAAGGTTGAAACAGACTCAAGCAAGAGGTCATTTAAGGACAACTGGAATTTGACCCTGCACTTCCTGAAGAGCCAGAGGATTGGTTTCACTTCAACTCCGTGTCATACCCAGTTCTGGCCTGAAGAGCTGTTTTGAAATCCTCCTACCTCTGAAGCTCATGCTGCATATTCCATCTACATAAATACATAAATGCCCATGAGATCTTAGGAGGTAAAAAGTATGACAGAACAATATTGTCCACATACAATCTCTTTCTTTTATCTTCCAGTAGTGTACAGAAATTGCATGCTTACTGTATCACAAAAGTATGATTTACATATTTGTAATTCCTGCACAATTATAATTTTAACACTGATTTACAAAACATATTTATAGATCCACCTTTAAAGGCCCCTTCCAATCCAAGTGATTATTTTATGATCTAGGTTGCTTTTAGTCACTTTAAGCTACTGTGCATGAGAGAGTAATACATTAAAAACCAGGCTTCTATCTACCATGAATGAGTGCCAAACACAGATATTTGAGAAAGCTTTAAAGGGAAATCTGAAAAATGTTATGGCCCCCCAAAATGTACTCTTGAGAGAAAAAACCACCTGGGAATGATTTATGTTTCCTCTTCTCTACACCTACCTAAACCTAGACAGAGACCAAGAAACAGCCTCTTCCCCAAAAAACACCTTCAAACAACCCAGCTCTGGCTCCTGTTGTCTTCGTAGGAGCTGCTGGATATTCAAATGCTTAGGAAGACATATTCAAGTAGCCAAGCATGGATTTAAGTACTTTGCTCTACGTTTGCTAGTGGATTTTCACATGATGTTTTCTTTCCTGAGATATCCTGGGGCTACTAGGAATTCTTTTTAAACGGGTGCAGGAGTGGGAAACAAAAGGGGGAGAGGGGCTTCTGTCCCCCCCAAACTCCAGTCTCCTGTTTCTACCTCCTCTAGCCGCCTCCTCTGCTCCTTCTGCTGCTCGATGCGTTTCTGCCTCTCTGCCAGCAGCTGCCTCTTGTACTCCTCCTGCTCCCGGAGCTGCTGCTCCTGCAGCAGCTGCTGCCTCCGAAGGGCCTCGGACCGTTCCTTGTTTTCCTGCTGCAGTCTCAGGAAATCACGTCGGAGGGTTGATTCTCCAGGCACATTGACAATGGAACTGCAACAAGAGGAAGTTAAAGCCTTCTGTATGATAAAGCCTGATGGGCCATTAAATACCTTTGCCAAAGCAGGGGGACATTAATAAAATATATCGTGATGTTAAAGTTTAATCCCATTTCTTTCGGAGCGAAGACACTGGATGTATGTCAAATACACACTCGCAGTGGAAGGCGTGAAATGAGGCCAAGCAAAGTCAGGATGAATGCTAACATTGTGGAGAACCTGATCAATCATATTTGCCATAAATCTCCCTCCATCCAGAGTTTGTTGGCTCTAAGTCATAGGAAGGGGAGCTTTCAAACCTTTAACAGTCACAGCACAGTGACTTTGAGTGATTTGTGCATTCAATTAATAAGAGACAGAAATTTAGCATGCTGATTTATAATCACAGACCTTTAGAATTACTTGGCATGGACTGCCCAAAGCCATCCCAAAAGCAATGATTACCTTGGCTCTCCTTCTTGTTCAGGCACTTCCTCCTCTTCTTCCTCACTTCCACTATATTCATACTCCGTCTCATCTAACAGGAAAGAAATGAAGGCCTGGATAGTACTTTCATTTTAGGGCAGTGGGGAGTTGCAGTAGCACCTCAGTAAAGCAGCTCCTGTCCCCTCCAGTGAGAAGAGCTCATTCTATATACATAAGCTCATCTTCCCAGCGGCACAGTGGTTTGGGGAAGAATTCCAGCAAATTCCCTGAACAACACCAGGTTTTACACGTACAGACATGTAAAGACAAGACACCTGGAGAACTTCAGCACCACCTGAATAAGGAGAAAAGGCTGCCCAAAACATTTGCTTCACAGCTTCTGTGATGGGTTATTTCCTGTGAGTCTGATTTATGGCATCGTTCCAGGAAATGAACCTACCACAGACTAAAGAAGGGGAAGGCATATATGCCAATATCCTAAATACTGTTTAATGCATCTATGGAAGAGCCAGTGGCCAACAAGCAAGTAAATTTATTGTATCAGAAAATTCAGCACTTGAAATTAATACTTTCTCTGTAAAGGACAGAACAAAAAAAAGCCTTCTGATAGTCAAACCGTGAATTAAAAAGAACTTTTTAAGGATTTGGGCTGCAGGAGCTTCTCCTGGGGTGGGTATTTAGAATGCAAAGCAGGACAAAAATATGCATTTTTGACAAGTTGCAAAGACTTGATTTTTAGAAGCTGCTTACCTTTCTCTCCTCTCTTCTTCCTGGTCCTGTCTATATGGTCCTTAAGCTGGATTCGGACTTGCCTCTCATTTGGCTGGTCACGTATAAAGGGATGTTTCAACAGTTGTTCTGTAGAAGGTCGCTGCATGTAATTCTTCACTAGACAGCCTTCTATAAAGCTGAAGAACTTTTTCGACCTGAGAAAGCAGGAACGAAAAAACAAAACGAAGCAAAAGATGAGAGGTAAACCTCAGCTGAAATATTTTTTCTGTTCTTCCTCAAATTCATTTCCTCAAGGAGCATCATGTCCCAGAGGACAGTACAAGTGCTGCCTGCAAGTGTACCTCCTAAACAGATCTGAGTGTGTTCCAGCAGAGCACTGGGCTGAAGCGACACAGGGCGACATGAACATACTTGGAGCACTCAGGCACAGTAATGTGCCCTCTTTCATAGGCATAATTGCTCTGAAAGTCAGGATCTGTGAGTGAGGTACATCATGTAAACTCAGCCCAGCTGCTTCTGGATCACAGCTGGGTAGAATCCAGCCTGCTTGGAGAAGAGGCAGGGTAGCTCTGGTGTGCCTCCACCTTCCCATGCTACAGACAGCCATACCCAAAGTCAGGAGGACTGTGTCTGCTGTTCTCCTGACACAAGCAGCATCACACTGCTTTTGCATGCACCCAGGCTCATAGAGTTAGATCTGCCAGAATTTAAGATTATTTTATTTTTTACCTTAAGAGTCACACACAAAAAAAAATTTATAGGACAATACCAGAGTGTTGGTCAGTGTTGTCTGCTCAACACAGGCACTTAGGGTCAAATTCTCCCTGACACAATTTAAGGGCATGAACTAAACTAAACCCCTCCTGCACACAGCATAAAGTGACAGGGTATGGGAGTTATCTAAGCTGCAGCACTACCTTCCAAAATTTGCACTTCATTTGAACTCTTGAAAGAGGATCTCTCCAGAAGGAAGTCACCAAACAAACCACCTGCCAAAATCCAGTAGTGGAAATACTCAAAACTGCAGTGAGGCACTGGAACAGGTTGCCCAGAGAACCTGTGGATGCCCTATCCCTGGAATCATTCAAAGGCAGGTTGGATGGGTTTCTGAGCTACCTGAACTAGTGGATGGCATCCCTGTCCGTGGCAGGGTTTGGAACTAGATAATCTTTAAGGTCCCTTCCAAGCCAAGTCATTCTATGATGATTCTACAACTTTGTCATCATCTGGCCTATCTTTTCATAACCTGCCACTGAGCACAGTTATCAGAACTATCAGAACAGCTGAGTGACAGCAGCACTGCCTTGGACCAGAGCTGCTTTTTAATTCGTAGGTGCTCTCAACCTGCTCCAGTGCTTGGAGAGCAAACATCCTCAGTACACGGTTAAGAGTAAAAACAATGATTTCCATCCATCAGTTAACTTCCCTACAGTAATAAAAAAGGCTGAATCTAACATAAGTTGGTTGTTCAGATTTTTTTATTCCTTACATCTTAAATGTTATTATTTCACATAAAAAGGTTAATGAAAGGCTAATGCAAATGGCGTATATGCATCTCTATTCCCTTAATATATGCAGAAGGCATATAAGTCCAGGTAAAGAACAAGCCCAGCAACCAAGCCAAGTTTATACTATGTTGATATTGAATACACAGTCAAATCACTTCATTACTTTGACAGGATCATAGCATCCCATGATCACATTCAATCTACAAGAAACCTCTTTCTAGGGAGTATTTTTGTTTCATATGTGCTAGTTGTAACCAGTAACTGGGAGGAAATCCTCTGATACTAATGGATTCTTCTCAGCTGGCAAGAAGCAGGCACTCAATTCCAACCGTTTACAATAATTATAGTAAAAGCCTTCATTAGTTTTAATAGCTCCTTTCTATTTAGCAACTAGAACACCATAGTAGTGTTCTGTTTCTGTGTTATGATACATCTGAGAAAACATACTGCATATTAAGTGTGCTGCAGGAGTTTATATTTTAAAACATGGATCCATTTGTCACCTTAATACAGATGCTGCTCTACCAAAAAAAAACCAAAACCAAAAACAAACCCTTGGTATTTATTTTCACACAATTTGAGATGGAATTTCTCTGGGACAAACAGAACTAAATAATGCATGCATTTTATTTCATGCTTTGATTCAGAGGCACAAAAGATAATGGAGATTTTTACTAACTTAAATTGCTTTACAATTCTGTGGAAGGGGTAACAAAACTGTATGAGATACGAGAAAACTTCATGCTACACAAGGCTACAAGCAAGATATAATTAATACATACCATTTCTTGGATTTTAACCGTGGGGGAGGGTTCCTGGGTATCAGAAAGAGTGCCCTCATGGGATGCATGTCACAAAGTGCTGAAGGGAAGAAAACAAAACCAAACAGAGACATACAGATGCTGGTTTAGTTGCTCTCTGTCAATGCCACGACTTCAGCTCCCACAACCACTCCCACCACCCAAACATCCATGCACCAGGTGCACACAGCAACACAACTAAATGGAATTAGCCCATAATGACAACAATTCTGTAGCTCAATGTGCCAATGGCAGCCCAAAAAGAGAAAGAGATCTAGGAATGGATCAACCTCCAGAATCCACCTAGAGGGGAACATCTGAGCATGGCCCCCCTCCAGCCCCAAGTCATCTGGCTTACTTTCCAGTCAATAAAATATTGGGAGATGATGATGGTGGAAGGGAACAATGAGAGTTACTGATTCACACAATCTTCCCTCTACCTGCCCTTCCCTCTCATTACGGAGGGTGCCTCATTTTTACTTTCCAGACCTAGATATTTTCCTTACTTCAAGGCATATGGGAGGATCTGTATCACACAAAAGGACTGTCTGCAGAACTGAAATGCAAACCTATAACTTTTGTCCAATGAAGTCTTGTTTGTTTCAGTGGACATTTAGTGGGAGTCCAGGATCAATGTCGGACAGCTTTCCCTCCTCTTCCACAGCAAAGCAAAATGGCAGAGCCAACACAGCGAAACAAGGGAGCAGGGAGAGAGGCAGTCCAAGAAAGGTCTCTAGGAGCAATGTTTTAACCACCTTCCTATGTTTGATCTCTTACACCCTCAGTTTCAGCCTGAGTGATCACTGCAGGATGAGGTGACATTTACCACACAACAGAAATTCAGGAGAAACAGACTGATGTGGAAGAGAATTCTGCCTTCAAAAATAAGGGGCCACAATCTTGGCAAAGAAGTCCCTTGGATGCCTATGGATCTCTGCAGACCACCATACACAGAGATGGACTCTTCAGCTCCCACTGGAGGAGGAGGTAAAGCCCAAATACCAGAAGACAAGAGCAGTTCAGCACTTACAGAGGATCTTTGCTCATTTCTAAAATGCCGCTCTTGTGCTTTTACACAAAGAGGGGCCAAGCTCTGCTTTGGTTTAGAAATGAACAAAATATTATTATCCAATTCTAGGCTTACAAAACTCACAGACACAGCTTTTAATTGAAAGCCCTACAGGCAACCCAATGTGCTGAACAAAAAGGTATGGCAAAAACGAGGTAGTTCACTTAATAGTGCTGGCTGAAGTGTCCTGGGAGCAGCTCTCATTTGAACATTCATGCAAACATGCAATTAGGAAGGAAAAAGAAAACAACTCCAAACTATCAGGCCTCTTAAAACATGAATCAACACATAACTGTTGTAATTTTTAAATCTTACATTAAAGTCAATAAGAACAACAACAAAATCATGCAGCAGCTATAACGAAATGACCAATTTTTAGCTGGGAAATGTCAATACTTTATTTCAACATGATTATTTCAAAGACATTTCAAGCTGGGCTGTGTTGTGGTGGTAGATTTTTATGTGCAAAAAAAATTAACTTGCTTTTAGGTACCTTAGGCTCTCATTTTTTAAACAGAGAGCTCCAGCTGAGGGTGAGGGTAAGTATATTTGCAAGATCAATAAGGACTTTCATTAAAATTATCATTAAAAGTCAAAACACCATGCCTAACTTCTTTTCTTTTCAAGGGTTTCTGTCCTTCTCACACATCTGCTGTTTGCCTTTCTATTCTGAAAGAACTACGTGAAAGGAAAAGAACCTATTAAAAAGTTGGGCATTTTTGGTTTCCAGGTTTTCCTCTCAAATCCAAACAAAATGATCAAATGATCAAATCCAAACTAAATGATCCCTGCTTGAGAATACCGAAGTTCAGGGCTTTGTCCTGAAGAAGGATTTACAGCTTAAGCCATGTCACTGCTAAGGAAGATTAACACCACCCACTGATGAGTGGAAACAAAAGGAGAAGCAATGTTAGCATTATCCAGACCAACAGAAAGCCAACACAGAAATAGCTACTACAAATGCTTTTTTCATTAAGATCTGTTTCCTCAAGGCCCCACTGACCCTCTCCCCAGCTGAGGTTTCAGTATTCCAGGCCAGTCCTTAAACAAAGTGGGACACAACTCCAAAACACAATATACTACCCATAGGAAGGAAGTCAGACACTCGATTAGCTTCCAAATATTCCTGCTATAGAAATTAAATGACTGCAGTCTGCACTGTAGTGTTTAAACACAACCCTATCTTTATCAAAAGCATTGCTATTTATGAGATTTTATATTTATAGAGCACGCAAAACCAAAGAGAACAGAAATAACATGGGGATACTTTCAGAAACCTCAAGACTAGGCTTAGATTACAACCAGCATGGCCCAAGTATATGTTTCAGCCTTAAGGAGCCCACGGGAGAAGCACAGGTATCACTTACGGGGAGCTCCTTCTGCCATCTCTATGGCCGTAATGCCGCACGACCAAAGGTCACTCTGCAGAAAAAGAGACACACCATATGTTAGTAGGTGGATTTACCCATTCACACAGTAAGGGAGTGCTATTTAGAGAGGCCCTGTAGGTGAGGCTGAAACCAAATACCACGGCTATTTGAATAATATAAGCCTCTTTTATCTCGTAACTGTACCATAAAATCCTGCTTTTCACATAATACATATGTATATGCAGAAACACACACGCATGTATTCTTACTGAGTGAGCAAACAACAACCCTTTCCAAGAGCACATAAAAATATATTCACATTATGACAATGGGAAATACATTTGCCAGAAATCTAAGCCTATGAAACAACAGAATTTTCAATATTCCCTTGTCAACAAAGAACTGAAGAAGGGCATTCCCAGGGTGTGTAGAGATGCAGTTATAAAAGCAAAAGTTCAGCTCAAATTTAAAGTGGCCAGACTTGTCAAAAACTACAAGAAAGGGTTCTTCAGGTACATAACAAACAAGCAAGAACAAAAGGAAAATACTGGCCCACTGAAAGGAGAGGTGAATTAGTCACCAACACCACTGAAAGGCAGTGGCTCCCAAAACTTACACCTCTGTCTTTACCACAGGCTCCCAAAATTTACACCTCTGTCTTTACCACAGGCATGACTTGCAGCCAAAGCCAACATTCCTCCCCTAACATCTCAGCTTTGCTTAAAACACTACAGAACCGAGTCCTTCAGTGGCAGCTTTTCAAGGTACCACCTCTGGCCAGCACCTCTGACTCGGGAGAGACCAAACAAGAGCCAGGAAGATCAAACACAGGGAAGAGATGGAGGAGTCCCGGCAAAGAACCAACTTCAGAGACTGACACAGCATAATGGGCAAAATATCGGAGGTGACTGCTGTGAGAGAGCTGTTCTTGAGCAAAGCAGTCTTCATTTCTGGTCATAATTGTGATTTTTTAAAAATTACTTAAAACTAATAAGCTCTTCATGCACTACAAGCAGAGAAGCATTTCTAAAGATCATTTTTTCAGACCCAGCAGTCTCTTCTCTTAGTCAAAGGCAGCCACTTAAGCTAAATTGCACATCCTCATGATCCTACAGATTCTTTCAAACATTAATTTTTTCTGAGCGACCACCCTAGAGGACCCACCAGGAACAATAAACAGGGGTTTTCAGAGGCCAGAGGAGTTACTTTTCACATCACGACTGCATTAATAAATATTGCAGGGAGTTTTCCTGCTTTATAAAATCATTTAATAGTGAACCTTCCTTATTAATAATAACAACCCTATCTGGAAAGATATAAAATATCAGCTTTAGTACAATGAGATGCTGAATGTAAAAAAGCAATTAAATCAAGAGATACAGGATCAATCTGATCAATCTTAGTCAAAATGTATAAAAACACTAATTCATATAATCTGGGTGTTTTATAAAGATTTAGACACACACAAATATACTGATATCTAACACTATCAGTCTCAACAAAGTGATATAATTGACATTCAGCTCTACAATTCATTGTAAGGCCTTAATCCCTGGCTTTCTGATATCCTTATTGTCCTTGGTTAAAGTTGGAACAATGCATTAGTCTAAGTAAAGATTTCTTTAAAAGCGTATTTTTACATTTTTTTCTTTTCTTGTGCTCTCATTAAAGTCAGCTGAGAGGAACTTTCAAGATTACAGTATGCTTTCACTAGATATATTTAACTTTAAATATATATATCTAATATTCTTAAGGCTAGTGCAAATACCATCAAGCCAATTATGGTTTTGCAGTAATTAAATCCTTGGTTTGCAGCAAGCTATGTAAAGAATGATCTCTGTTAAGAAATGTTGTGATGGATAAATTTTTATCAAAAAAACCCTGTATACGTATCCTGAAATCAGAAGTAGTTTTAAGAGTTCCTTCTGTACTTGACCGGCTCTCCAGACGGTGGTTCTATTTAAGGCAACACCTAAAATGTATTGTTCTGGGTTACCACTGTAACTAGGACATAGTGTAACACAATTTAAAGTACAAACCATCATACAAATCGAGAACACAAGCATTTCCAGGTAAACTCTTTTTTGCCTTCTCTGAGCACCTCCAGCACCCTGAAGTCCTGTATTTACCTCTCAAAGCTACAATAATTCAAGCAGCAGAAACTGTTAAAGGCCACAGTCTGATAGCATCCTTGCCTTGTACTTTGGTAATAAGAATGTAACTACACAAAATAGTTATTACTCCTACAAAGCATAGGAAGTCTCAAAAACTGCTATCATAGTTCACTAGACATTTATATTACAAGTGTACATTTTGGGTTTTTTCTTGGAACAGGACTCTTACTCTGTAATCATAAGTAGCATCTGGATTCTCATCACAGGCGATAACTTCTGGAGCCATCCAGTACGGAGTCCCAATAAAAGTGTTTCTCCTGCCAACTGTCCTGTCCAGCTGAGCACTCACACCAAAATCCACTGTGGGTGGGAAAAGAGTAAAATGAAATAAGAGCGGAAAAATAAAGCAATGATTACTTTTGCAAAGCGATTTGAAAATAAAGCCCTGTGGATGTCCCACGTGGGAGGACCATGCTGAAGAGAAATAAGATGATTAATCCTGAGGCAAGTGAGCCCTCACGGTTCACACACAATGTGCTTGGGCACAAGTGTCAAGGGACACAGCAGCATACAATCACCTCTCCTGTACCCTTCGCTGGTCTGCCTGGACAGAAGAGAGAGCACAGCTGCAGAAGTACTGCCTGGGAGGCTGAGAAAGGGCCATTTATTCCCTTCCCACATAGTGAAGCCAAGCACCTTTGCCTATACAAAAACAGCCACTTCCCAAAGGTACCTCTCATGCTATAGGAAAATTGCGTGCATAAACATATCTCTTTCAGCTCACCACTTTCTGCTCTAAAATTGGACAGTAAATATAATCTGTTGTTCAGCGAGCTGCTCTCTGCTTTAATGCATAGAGCAGAAACATCAATGAGAGCAAAAGATGAGGACTGTTCAGGAAGTGCTAACTTTGAGCACACACGCACACAGGCTGAGAAAGAGATGCCCATTTCACTACAAAGCAATTACATTACAAAGGAGTTTTCTGCCTTTCACTTTGCCCTGCTCATGACCACAGTGCTACATGTCTTTCTATATCAATAACTGCATCTACCCTAAGAGGGCTGTGTCAGCTTCACTGCATCCACCATCTAAGTGACACTGACAAACTGGTGAAGACAAACTCAGTGGAAGCAATGGTTTGGAAGCTACTGTGCTCCATTTTGGACCAAACAAGGGAAAACTCTCCCAAGAGCTTCCTCCTCCAGCAGCCGGGACAACTTCTCATGCCTCATGCTGCAGGAAGGTGTAATGCAAACCAGAAGGGATGTGGGCTGGGTGGGAGGGCTTCAGCATGGCTCTATATTTAACGAAAAAAAGGTGGCGAGTGTAGCATGATACAAACACAGAAGGTTGACATGTGCACTAACTGAAAGAGACAAATTAGAGAGGAAATAAAAAAGAGTATGTCCACTTGGCAGGAGAGAAGAGGCCAGGGATGAGCACGATTTTCAGTAGGCATGCCAGAGCTGGAACTGCGTTTTAAATTCAATGCCACAGCTCCCTTGAGAGTGCTGTCCAGATCATATTTTTGTGTCCAGAACCTGAACAGCAGGTGCTATTTTAATTAAAGCCACATATAAGAGAGACTCCTGTCACTTCCCGAGTCCAGAATAAAGTGAATCAGAACAGACTCAAGTTACACACAGCTCAGTGGGGGAAACAAAATGATCCCTGCACTGATTCTGGCATGAAAACCAACATCTTCTAACCCAATTTAACAACAACCAGTGCTCAATCCTCTCCAAGCAGGAGGAAATACATGCAGGTTGTCAATCCACATGGAACCACTGACAGAGTACTCATGCTATAAAACATGTTGCAGGGCTCTTAAAGGATGAAATTAATTTGGGAACATCATAAAACCAAAGGCTGAACTAATGAGGAAGTGGACATGTGTACCTACTTACCAAGTTTCACTTCTGCATTCTCTGTTAACAACACATTTTGCCCTTTGATATCCCTGTGAATCACATGATGGGCATGAAGATGTGCCAACCCCTGCATTAAGGAGAAGAGAGGAAGGAGAGGATGTTCAGAGTTAGGCTCTTGGCTCAACAACAGACTACCCATACCCAGCAGCCCCAAACATCACAGCACTGTGCCTCGACCTCTTGCAACTGGGTGCAATGGGACCTGCAGCGCACCACCCACAGAGCTTTTGGTGATGGAGCAGAGACAGAGGCCTCAGATCATGCACACACAGTACCTAAATACAGCCCAACATCTGCACTGTGCAAACACCTTTCAGCGGTCCTGGGAAGAAAGTTCAGCTCCCACAAAGCCTCCATGCAATTACATTCTAATGACATCAGTGTCGGTGTATGCCACTGACTTCTGACGTGCACAGGGTCACACAGAATTTAGCTGGGAAGGGAGGTGGAAGGAGAAAGGAGGCCGCATCCACATGTATATATGCACCCCTGAGAAGGAGGTGAGGGGTGATGCACTGGCAGTCATGTTTGAGGGCAAGGAAGGACCAATGACAAAGACATGCTCTACTGCAAAACTGCAGTTCTCTTCTCTAGCCTCCATAAACTTGAAGCCAGATAATTGTACCTCAGGGGAAAAAAAAAAACACCAAAAAAACGTAAGTGTTATACTTTCCAAAGGAAACCAAACCTCCTGGCATAAGGTGCTTTTTGTTGAGACAGCACCTGGATACATGCCCCAAAGCATTAGCCATGTGGAGGGAGGGCTGAGAAAGACATATGTTGCATTTTACTCTCTAATGTAATTGGGAGAACAACAGGCAACCCTCTTAGCAACTGCCTGTATTCTGGGCTCTCCTCAGTTTTCTGCTTGGAAATTTGTAGTCTCCAGTGGGATCATCTTGCCTGTTCGTGTTGCCCTCATAGTCTTTTAATGTTTTGTGAAAAATAAAGAAATAGAACCTTTACAGCTGCAAGAGGTTAAGAGAGTAGTGGTTGCTGTAGAGAAGTATTTCCTAACACATGTTCTTCATTAACTTATCATTTACCAGTTTGCCTACAAAACCATTGGGCTGTTTCCCTTTTTCAAAACAGTTAATGAGTGTGACAAAAAAACACCATCCACAGTTTCTCTTCACACATAACAAGCTAGTCAAGTGAATGGCTGATGTCCCTGAGAGTCTTCACTGACTGCTAATGCTAAGTGTGGTCTTATTTTTCACAGGAATAAAGGCTTTTCCACAGCTTCACACAGGATATTTTTAAAGCCTTCTGCTACTCCAACCCAGCCAGAGCTAATCGTCTGTTCTCTACAGAGTACCATTTAACCTTACTGAAAAAACACATTTGGGGTTGCAAAGGGCTGGGAGGAGACAGAGCGGCATGTCTCCACTTTCCTGCAGTCCCCAGACCTTTCCAACCACACAAGGATCCACTGGATCAACCTTCACCTGGGTCTCCACCTATACCAATCTTTGGTACTTTAGCTCCTTTTAATTTTGTGTTACACAACCTCTCTCCTCCACCTCTGCCAAACTCTGTGTTGAATCAGGGTTTGAAACATCTCATTGCAATGTGAGTTTAGCATTCCTTTTTTCCAGATACTCCAGTTCCTCATGGTCAGTAATCAATTTGCAAATCTCTCACTAGAATGAGAAAATAGTTGTCCCTAACTCTTTTCTCAGGTAAATAATTTTTTCCTCTTCTCAGCAAGTGTTTGACTGCTTTGTGTAAGGAGGATCTAGGATGAATGCAACATAGCATGGATTCCCTCCAAGCCCACATCTCTCAAATCAAGAATAAGATAGTCCTGCAAAAGTTAGTTTTCCTCTTATTAAAGCATGCTAACCATTTGTTTTGAAATACAACTTCTCCCTTGTAAACAACTTTAAATGTGCCAGTCAAACACCAGCAACTGGACTCTCCTCTAACATTTGAAATTGGAGCAAGAGACCAGAACTATGTGTCTCCCTCCATCCTCATCTTAAAAATTGCCACGGCAGAGCAAATGTGTAACACAGACAACAGCAGCATTGATTTATGCAAGAGCCAGTGCTCATTTCCTCTAACATAAAGCCCTTCAGACCTTCATTTATGATTAAGCAATTGAACAAACATACTGTGTAGTGCTATGGGTAGGAGGCAATTTGTTTTACAAAGAAGCACGAGGAAAACCATCCCAGATTTACTTAGTGAAGCAAAACAAATGCCAATTCAAAAAGCACTCAAACTGTACCAACTGGAAATTAAATATTAAGAGTAATTAGTTAAGTTGCAATTTTAGAACAACTGGTAAGCTGCAGCCCCTCTCCCTGAAAAACTTCTGCAGCGCTGCCTGCGGGCACTGCACAGGGCAGAGCCACTCATGACAGAGCTGCTTGCTGCTTGCACAAGATCTTGTGTTATCCCTGCACAGACAGACTGCAGGGATAACACAAGATGAGAGCACATCGCAGCACAGAAGTCCTGACTGCTGGCCTGAGCCAACAGCTCTTCCGTGGACTTGATTAGGAGAGAAAAAGGCAGCTGCAAGTAGATTTGGAAAAGCCCATTCTATACGCTACTGTGCTACCACACTGTCTCAGCCTCAGGTCTTGTGGACACTGTTTCACAGCTTCTGCAGTAGGTAAGGTCACTGGCTCCTCTATTGGCTTCTCACGACTAGAAATTGCAATTTTCTGCAAGGCTTCTGCTACAATACAGTACAACTCACACCAAGTTAAATGATGTGGAGCAGACATCTATCTGCTCCCACGCACTCTCCAAGTGATGACATGGCTAATGGGATTGATCAGAAACAGCTTCTTGCAGAACCTCGAGCTAGGCTACATCTCTGTAAGACTTTCTTAACAGTGTGGGGCAGACTATTTTCCTTACCCGGAGGATCTCTCTGGAGATATATGCTATCCAGTCTTCTTTCAGGGTATTCCCTTTTGTGTTCTTCACAAGGTCTGTGATAGAGCCAGCTCCACAAAACTCCATAACAAGCTGCAAAACAAATATCAGTGTACAACCAACATTAAACACAGGTCTCAGCTGTTTAGCGAAGCAAAATAATCAGGTTACAGCATTGATTTGGGAAGCTCTTGTGAAGCAGAGAATATATTTTACATCTCTGCCTGGAAAATGGATTCAACCAAATGTCTTCAATGTGTGTCAGACATATATGGAATATGTCTCACATTAGTTACCACATTTTCAAGGACTGACTTAATCACTGTAATTTAATGCTGGGAATCTGGATTTGCTCAGCTATGCAAAATGCATTAGCAGTAAGAGCACATCCAATTCTGAAGGAATCAAACTGATCACATCACTGCAACACTTCTTATCCTTTAAGTTCCATTTATTTATGGAAGAACATGTCCCCTGCCATTTCAACCTGAAACTTCAATCCTCTAGAGGATGTAGATGAGGTGGGATGAAAAAGTAATGGGTACAATCACAAGTGCAGCCTTGTTTTTACAGTTGCACACTCTTACTGCTCAGCTCAGCTGTCTTGTTCCCATGAAACATGTTACTATCCATCTGGGAAACAGGGGGGAAAAAGTCACTTAAAAAACAAATCCACTGCTTACAGCAAATCTTGGTTCAGACATCCCCTTAAAGATGTGTGATTAGCCTCTGTGATTCACTTATCTAGCAGCTCAGGCAAGCACCAAACTCCTTTGGTTTGTCTTTCCATAAAGTGATATTTCTCTCATCATCAATCTATATCCAATAGGAAAAGACTTCAGAACATGTTCGAAAAACATCTGCTTACCCACAGTTGGTCATCATGTCCTGGGGGACTTTTCTTAATGAAAGCACCATAATAAGTTGCAATATTTCTATGATGAGAGTATTTCTTTAACATATTAATCTCCAGTTTGATTTCTTCTTCTTCATCCTTTGGAAAGAAATAAAACAAACCCCCATATTTTTAATATACCACATGCATTATTGATTTATTCTTCACTTTCACACAAGTAGATTTTTTCTAAACTTCAATTTATACCAGCATCATGTTCAGTAAACTCCTGTGATGTGCATGCCATCCTGTCTATTGAGATGGTCTAAAACAAGTCTTCCCTGAGTTTTCAGTAGCACAAAAAAACAAATAAAAGATGCAGTGTATTTGACCCAGTGATGGAACATGACATAATCTGTTTCAAAAACACTATGTTTGTAATACCTTAAGCAAATCCATAGCAGGCTGGGAATTTATGACAGAGGAGTATTATTTCCATCTTCCTCATTTTTTCCCCTTTAATTTTGGAAATATCAGCCGGTTCTATTTAAATGCCAGACAGCAGCTTTGTGAAACCAGCTGCCAAAGCAGGCTCCCATCTTGGTGCCAGCATGGGACTGGCACAGGAAAACAGAGGTGGGGATCAGGAATTCCCCTTACTGCAAGAAAAAGGCATTTGCCTCGTGCACAAGCTTCCTTCTCCTTCTCCATCTGCCTCTGTGGAGGAAGAGCAAGTGCATCAGGAAGAATGGGCCAGGAGCCCAGGCAGTAAACAGGATGCTGAGACACAAAGGCAGAGGAAGGATTTCCCCTGGCTCCCCCCGCTCCAGCGAGGTGCCAAGCAAAGAGCAGCTCAGGTGAAGGGAGGTCATCCCTCCAAAGAGCTGGAATGGGGAACATAACAAAACCACTCCTTCAAACACCCACAGCCTGCTTTTGAAGTGACAGTGGGACATGTTGCAGGGAAGGATCCACACACGCTTTGAGGTGGTGTCTGAGCAGCAGCCAGCAGGTAGAGAAGAAGGAGCAGACACCAACCCACTCCCAACTTTCTCTTCCCATACCTAGGCAGCAGGAGTCTTCTTCAAGTACCTAACAAGGCAACAAATTAAAAGGCAGATGGATATCCTTTTTTGCTCCACAGCTTTATATCTGGAGATATCCAAGCAGAAAAACTGCTTTAAGTCTACCTTAAATTGATTCCAGGAAGAACCCAAAACTTCTCCCTAGGGTTGCTGGCTGATGGGAACGGTAGCACATATTCTGCTTATCCTGTGATGTCAAAGCTGATTTTACAATAAAATTTTAAGCCTTAAACTTCCTTGCAATTTGTACCATGCTAGCAATCAAATATGCTATTCATGACACACACAGATGTTAATACCAGCTACACATTAACTGGTACACAGGGCTTGAACAAACCGCCACTCTCTGCTATAGAAGCTAACAACTATTTGAAATACTCTAAAACTGGGATGCAAGGCTTACTCGTAAATTATGATGACAGAATTCCCAAAATGCACCAGGGATAAACTATTCTTATATCTTCTCATGATGCATCTTTGAAGTAAAATACTGTGTATTTCTGGAACACTGAACAAAATAGTAAAAGAATCTTGTAAATCAAAGTTCCCAGTGAACAGCAGCCCTGGGAGAAAGCGTTGTCAGAAAACCTTTTTGAGCCAAAAGCTAATTTGGTGCTTCCTCAGCTGCTTATGTTGTCCTTGCTGTTGAATGTTTTTTTTTATTTATTCAGACTATATGCAAAAAGAAAAAAAGAGAGGAGGAATACATGCTTATATTACACCAAACCTCTGAACAGTGCATTTAGGGAAAAAAAATTAAACAGGACCACTGTTAAACTTGATGCTCTGGGACTTAATTGCTGATAGATTAATATGTATAATTGGATTAATCTGCTATTTTGAACTGACTTTTTAGATAAAAATTACTTCCTACCCTCAGCACATGAAGACAATAGCTTTTACAATACAATGGGCAGGATGTCCTAAAGGTTGTTTGTGTTTATTTATTGTAACAGCAGCCAAAATGGCAATACTTAAACAGGATCTATTTCTGAAAAATAAAATAATAAAAATCCCAGCCCCACTCCCTCCCTAAAATAAAAAATCCTGAAGAACAAACAACAAAAAAGGCACACACAGAGCCAGCAGACTGTAGACAGTTACTGCTCTTTCAGCTCTCCACTGAGTCTTGTGTCACAGCACCCGCTCAAAGGCCTGCAGCAATATCTCCCTAAATATCTCCCCAAACTACACCTAACAATGGTCCTATATTCGTATTTCAGCTGCCTTTGAGCACTTGTCCACAACACAAATAGCACCTCACTTACAGTTCCATCCAGTACAAAATCCAGTTTACAATAATAAATGGATTCAGTAATTTTTGGCAGGCTTTGGAAGACTTCACTGACTTAGTGTGGATCGATAACTCCCTGGCAATGAGTCCTGAAGACTTTGTGGCGACAGGAACTATTATGAGGATTAATCAGCACAGAAAAGACTGAAGCACCAGGGTGGTACAGTAACTGGTGGAAGACTTAAAAAAAAAGAAATTAAAAATAAAAGTTGGCCACACCAAAATTGTTCTGTTCCAGATTCAGGGGCATTTTTTTTTTCCCAAGGTACAGGTCATTTCATCCCAATGTGGACATCCGAAAGAGGCCAAACAATGTGCACCCTACCGGTGTTTACTTCTCCCCATGAACTACAAAAGGAGGGTGAGGTCATTAGCCAAGATCCAGCCACCAATCTTGCAGATGTCTTGCATCAGGGCGACATGAATCCCACCCAAAAATCCCACCGGATAAGGCCATTTCCGCACAGATCTGCTTATGGACACACGTGCCTCGGGGAGGGTTCGCTGCAGCCTGCAGCACGCATCCTCCTGAGGAGACAGAGGTGTTTCGCAGCTGTCCTGGGATTTGGACATGTGAGCCAGCCTCAGAGATGGAAGGTCTGTCACCTCCTCCAGACAACACATGCACTGCACCACCACCACTAATAGTCCCTCCATTTGCAGAGGCAAGGGTATCACAAAAGCAGAAAATTAAAACTGATTGAGGCAAGGGACTGTCATTCTCATGAAGTAATACAAAAGTACATCCTATTTTCTTGAAGGAGAGAGGCAGCTGGTGAGCCCTTCCTAGTGATTTTATGCAGCTGGCATCAATTACCACTTTAAGCCATTATCTGTGAATACAAACTCCCATTGAAACCCTCTTTGTCTTCCCTCTGATGGAGCTGGTGGAAGTGTTTTATACTTATACATTCGCTGTCTGTTTGTGACAGCACGTCTGATTACCAGTAATTTTTGCAGTAAGCTATACTTTTGCAAGACTCACGTGGTTAAATCAAGCTTGGAGCAGCTTTCCTCTTCCTTTTCATGTGTTTCCCTTCAGCGACTAAAGGGACATGCCAACATCCCTAGGGGGTTTCTAACTGCAACAGTCTTTTACCAAAATAATCTTGCCTGTAAGATTAAAACCTGCATACGACTCCCACACAGAAATCCACCTATGTACATTCAGATAATTTCTAACCATTTGAATTAGGACACTAAAAATAAACCCAGGTGTGTTACCTCTCAGCCTACCACCCAGCAGCACCTGATCAGCTTGCTTACTGCTCCCCCACAAAGCTCAACATCCCTTGTTCTTCCATTCATCACTGCACACGAAATATCAGTGTGAGGTTTTCTGCATGCAGATGGCAAATCAATGACTTGTTGTTTTTATTACTTCAGCATTTACAAAATTGTGATGATTTAAGTAGCTGAAGATCTAAATATCTGACCGTGGTTGCCACTGGAGAAAACAGCAGTCAAAAAACGCTACTAATGCAGATCCACGTAAGGAGGATTACCAGTTGTTTTCCAAAGGTAACACTCCATCCCCTGCATCATTATTGAAAGAAAATGCTGCTTATTTGCACAAACTTTTAGAAGATAAGGAATTCAGAAACACTTTGATGGACATTTTTGAGGGATGGAAAAGAAGAGAACTAAGCTCTAGAAGTGTCAGAATCAGGGAGGACATAACCAAAGGAAAAGAAAAATCACTTCAAGTCTGTCCCTAAATATCACCGTCTAGATGCCTCAGGAGACCAAGCACAACAGTCCTGACCTGTTTTAGCACTAAAGATGATATGAGACCCCTATGAGAAACTGTCTCTGAGAAACACACCTGGAGGAGTAAGTGGGAAATAACACTGTTTCCCAAGCTCTCGAGCACAATGAAATTATTTCAGGAGCTGAATTTTAAAATTAAAAAAACCCCAAACCTTCCAAAGGTAGAGCAAAGACATGTCTCAAGGCGTGTAAGTGTTGACTTTCCATTCAACCTCCCTCACCTGGAAGATCTGTCTGGCTACTGCTGTTGGCTGGAAATTTATTCTTCCAGCTCAAGAAGGAGAAACTCAGGACTATTTCCAAAGGTTTTATTTACCCTAGTAATGTTATGAGGGGAAATGCAAATGAGAAAATGGAGTCCAGCAAGGTTAAAGCAAGACAATGTTCTGTGATAAAGGAGAAACCAAGTCAACTTATCCTACCAGAGGATTTATATGCTGCTCTAAACCAGTGTGAAGTAGAATACAAATTGGTCCATTCAGTAACTTTGCTTTCTGATTTAAGAAATGAGACAGTGACAAATCTTGGTTCTCCCCACACAAATGGCATCCAGTCATTTTAAGCTAAAACAAAAGGGTTTTTTTAGAATTAATATCACTACCAAACAGTGGAAAGTCAAACACCAGCAAAATGGGATAGAGTGAGGGAAGCCTTCAAATCTCCTTTGCTTTGCTTTCCCAGTACTGCTCACAAAGCTTTGCCTGCCTATACCCGTGGAGCTGCCCTGCCTGGAGAATGGCAGCTGGCATACTCTGCCTGGGGCTTCAGAGTAAGCTGAATTCCTGAGGATCACAAGCTCCAGTGCTAGCTTCTGTAAGTCCGGAATCTTGAGATCATGGCAGAGTTGGGATATGTGCAGAGCAGCAGGCAGCAACCTCAGCCCAGCACTGGGAGTGAAAAGGCACTGCAAACCCATGGACCCCCAGAGGAGTGGAGAGGAAACCAGTTTGCCTTCACAGGCATCAAAATAATAACGCCTTTCCCTTTCTTTTACCGTCTGCCCCTGACCCATTAATTGAAGAAAAACAGAAGTCCAAAAGAAGCACAGTTTATTTTCCTTTCTGTTTCCTCTCACTTTTCATTTCTGCCTTCCACTCACACTAAAAAAAAAAAAAAAAAGTCCTAAAAGACACCGAAACCACAAACAAAAATCCTAGTGGATAAATAAAATCACAACACCAGCTTTTGCAAACCACCATTCTGCTTGAGTGTCACAACCTCCCTCCTCTTTGCACTCCAGACATGGCCAGGATCCATTTGGAGCAGAATGTGTCCAGGACAGAGAAAGTCTGAATAGAGCCTAGCACAATAGGTGACCTTTTCTGCTGCTGGAATCCATAATATATACACTCGTTAATAAAGTTCTCACACACGGGGGAGATGTTTTGGCGAGCAAAGTTGGGGCAGTATTGCACACAGCACAGTACGTGAACTGGGAGCTGTGGCGCTGCCTCCAAGCCGGGAAGGAGGTTGTAATTTCAGGCGGAACCAAACCACAAGAGAAACGATACTCCAAGTGGGTAAGCCCCTGCCAGCGACTGCCAAGGTAGGAAGTTTGTATAAAGCAGAGCAGCTTGCAGTGCAGAGAGAGCGCGACGTGGAAAAACGTGATCCCCTCCAACACCACAACGAAGTGTTGGAATTGGGAATATGACATAAAATAGTTTGTAAGAAAAAATATCACATATAGGCTTCTTTGGAGGGAAAGTCTAAACTGTTTTAAATAAAAGACTTTAATCAAGAGGTGCAATAAACATTTAACAAGTCCTTATACAAGTCCTCCTAAATCTTAACTTTCTTATTATGCCCCATCATTCTTGAGAGCCTTTTACAAGCCTTTGAGCTTTGTAGCCCTCAAGCTAAAGACCTCATGTAAGTTTATTTCCCATCTGTCTCTCTCCTGTGTTACCTTCTCCCTCCCAGCGTTCTCTGTGCCTGTTTCACTTCACATGCAAGGTCTCTTTTTCACAGACCCCTTCCCCACATACTCTTCCCACCTTGGCATCAGCAGGTTAATTTCTCTGCACTTTCCTTCAAGTCCTTCCCAAACACAGACTTTTCTGAAAAGGCCTTCAGACTGTACCCTCTTAAGGAAGGCATCCATCATGGCACACACTCAGGGACACTGACAGAGCACAAGCCATCCAGCAAGCAGTGGCACAGGTGGTGAGCATCCCCTACCACTGCTGGGAGGGTGCCTCAGCCTCTGCCCCTCGTCCACATGCACAGCCTGTGCAGAGAAAGGCCTTCACAGGCTTTAGTATTTGTGAGCTTTCTGGAAACCAGGCATCCTGTCACTGTGAGCTGCCCACCAGCCTGCGAGCTGCTGCGGCTGCCAGCACAGAGCCATGCTGCCAGGAACAGCAAAGCAGCAACGCTGCTGCTCAGGCACCATAATTGCAGAAGACGGCTGTGAAGCTTTTTCAAGGGTCAAAAAAACCTTACTTTTGTGAGGACTGGCTGGCAGAACAGCGCTGTCCTTATGATCACATTCAGTTACCTTCAGTGGCAACATTTCATCAAGCAGGTGAGAAACACTTCCTAACACACACAAAACAGCAGCTGCTTTGTCTCCCCTTGGCACAACACCCTCTCTACTGCATGCTAAAGGCACTGTTTGAAACAAGAAAGGAAGCGAGCCAAGTTGTTCACGACAGTGCCATCACTGAGGCTGCAGCCATAAAGCAACAGTTAAATTAGCTGGACAAAAAGGCATGAGGAAGCACTAGCTCCCTAGCAGGGTCCCAGCACTCCCCAAGGAGCCTGTGTAGCAGCATTGTGCAGGCGCAGGAGATGGGATCACGTGCAGGCAGCGAGGAGCCAAAAACCACGTGAAGACAATACTCGTCTGTTGTCTCCCCCCTAAACCACCTCCTCTGCCAGTCACTTCGACAACAATATTTTCTTTCTTGCCTGATGTGCCTCCGGTGCCTTCACTGGTCACTGAATGAGTTGCTCTGAAGGCACAGAAACCACTCCACTGCTGACCTCTCTCAGTAGAATCCCGGGATGCCATAGGCTTTTCCAAATACAACCAAGAGAGAAACCTCCTAAGGGCAAATCCCTTCAGCTATTTCCAAGGCTAATTCCTGGATCCTAGTCATGATTACTTAAAAAGAGTTTCCTGCTCAGACTGCATGTTTGTCCCAGCTATACAATTGAACTGTCCATTCTCATCAACCCTAAATTACTTACAAGTTACGCAACAAGCTAACCTTATACTGACATCTTCTGAGCTCTCATAAAACAGGGAAGGACTAGTCCCCTACTTTCATCTATTTACACTATTATTTACACTAAAAATGCCTGTTGCTATACAATTTCTACATCCAGTCTTAGGTTTCTTGTGATCAGAACAAGCCCTTCCTAGCAGATATTAAAATTAAGCCTGTGTGTGAAAGAAATGAATCTTTATGCAAAGCTCTCGGCTCAGATAATTAGAGGAGATGTAGATGCTGGAGAGAAAACAGGCTAATGCACAACTCCAAAATGTTGCACAGCTTTTCTACTTCCAATCTCACATGAATTTGATGCCAAGGAAGGCAGCGTGTCGGGGGGGTGACAGAGCCCAGGAAGGTGTTTGCCCACTGCCTGGTCCCTGCTCTGCCCTGGGCAGTATGAAGCTCCACCGCTCCCACCTGGAGAACAGATCTCCTTCCCAAAGGGATCAACAGTGAGTCCCTCCCCACACGTGCAGCCCAGATGCTGCCGGGCAGCAGTTTGGACCTGGGAGATGTAAAAGGCTCCCGAGTCCTGCAGGTTTCATGCAGCTGGATAGTTTCAACAAGAAACTGAAGTTCTGGCTTGAGACTAAGCTTTAAACTTAGAGGGAGGCAGAAGGCAAACATCTGAGAGAAGGGAGGAAACAAAAGGTTGAAATGACTGAAAGCAGATTTCCTATGCACCAAATGCCACACAGACATTATATTAGCAGAAATTCAAGCCGAGAAAGTAAAATACATTAAAAATAGCAGTTCTGGCATAACATTAATGTTCTTCTAGTACATACGCAGTGAAAACCTGTAATTACACAAAGACACTAATTTCCTTACAGGACAGATTTGTTCAATATACAGCCTCACACCCACACTGACCAACAAGTCTTGTACAAGAACAGGGAAGACGAATTTATTTACAACCCCTCTTTCATTTCATACATTGAAGGAAACCCAAATGCTACAAGACAAATAAAATATCCCAACAGTTTGGGATAACAAACACAGAAGCCATAAGCATGCACACTCAAACAGGAACAGAACAAATGAAAGGATGGAAAAGTAATCCCACTTGGGCTTTCCTCAGGGCTGTTTCACATAGGATCATTTAGCAAAATGAGATGGGGCTGGAGAAGTAGTTTACAAGAGAAATTCAGCAACTCTATCACATGCCACTGTTTCTTTCTTGAAGGGCCTGGCACTGCTTAGTACATCATATTATTTTGGCCAAAAGCAAACAGATTTGCAAAGCAGAGGGGGCAGACTGGCAATGGTATTCCAAAATCAATCATACATGAAGAAATAAAAATAAACAAAAATTCCCCAAACCAAAACAAACAAAAACCCAAAACAAAGCAAACAAATAAAACCACCAAAACCAAAAACAAATCCTAAACAGAGGGCAGCACAAACAAGTATCACCACAATTGCCAGCAGTGAGCAGCTGGTAGCCACAAAGCAAGTACCTCATACTTCCAGGAGACACAGTCCCACCAGTGACCTTTACCTCTCTACAGGACAAATACCACCTCCTCAGGTAGACAGACCTGTCCCTCACAGGCACTTTTCCCCCAAGTTAAATTTGCAGATTCCGGTCACTTACACTCCAGGCTTCAGCACAACCACTGTGTGCCTAAAATTAGACAGAATGAATCCAGCCTTTGGTCACTGGTAGCATCAATGGTTAAGACAAGCAAACTGCTCAAAGACTACAAGTTTTATTATGGTCTTGTCTTCTGACCCCAAATCAACTATTACGTGGAAGAAGAACTTTGTAACATATTGCCAATCCCTCAGCTGTCCACATTCCCTGAGTCTTCTAATGCTTATAAATACTGTCCTCATTAAAATGATGCAAGTGCAGTAATTTTTCTGCAACACTAACAAAGCCCTGCATTTTGTCAGACAAAGAGTACTAAGAAAAGCCACAAACCCAAAATTACTGCATTTTCTTTGCAGCCCACCAATCCACTTCTAGAAAGTGACATACACTTCACTGAGCCAGCTACTATGAAGAAATAGATTTAACACTTCTTTTCTAAAGTGGTCTGGCTTTGTCTAAGGTACACCTGCCAGGTGAAACTACTTCTAACAGACAGCCATCATATCCATCAAACACAGAAAGGAAGACGTTGGCTTAGGAATACCCATGCTTAATGCCCATTTTTAGTGCAGCCAGTAGCCTATGCTCTGTTTTACACCCACAAAAGGAAAACTCAAAATTCTGCACTATGCTACAGCTTCCAAAAACCTTCTTGTAAGCAAGGATTGGTGTGAGATCATGATCTGACTTATTCAACACAGGGTTTCTTTTGTGAAGCAGCCAAAATATGTAAATTGCACAGGAATAAAAGAAATCATCTGATCTGTACATGTGTCTTACAAACACGATTGAATGACACCGTGTGAGAGCACAAGTCCTCACAAGTTTTAATTTCAGGTAATCTTTGCCTAAAGGTTGAACACTTTAACTCCTCTGGTCCAATATTAGTCACTGCTCAGCCTCTGTTAGCAATGCACAACCTCCTCCCCTGACTTACGCAAAGAAAGGACTGCAAATCCAAAATGCCAATAGGGAGGACCCAGGAGGTTCAAAGGCCCATTCCTCTCTCCTTCTGCAAAGGGTAAACCCAGGCTCATGATGGATACCAGACTAGACCCAGGATTTCTGCTCCTCCCTGCTCTTCTTCACTCCCAACACCTACAATGTAACAACAGCTTTAAGGGTGAAAAAACACCACCATGCTCGGCTACTCTGTAGGAATAAACAGAAAATAAATAACTAGAAATATGTATGCTGAGAGCAGCTTTCCTGAAGCAGATCTCTCCAACTTGCTTATTCATGTATGAATGAGATCCATGTGTATAACTCTAGAGGTTTTCAAAGCAAGAAGGAATATGGATATGATATTTTACCTCTAAAATACACTTCTGCTCAAAAAAAAACAGCTCTTTTAAAAATGGGAAATCCATTACCGAATGATTTACAACTGACTGACAAGATGATGATGTCTCTAATTATCAGGTCCAAATACTCAAATTACAATTTACCAGCAGACACACAAACTATTTGATTCACAGCTAACATTTTTTCTTCAGCAATTGCCAGGTCCTTTCTAAAACAAGAGGGGAGACAGACAACCTTTATCAGTAACAAATGCAGCTGCTGACGAGTGGAATTCAGGGATGTCTGAGAGGGGCGAATTTCCCTTCATGTCTGTGCCAAACCCTCCCGGAGCACAGATGACAGCCAGGGCAGCAACCAAAAGGCCTTTCCTTTGTGTTCAGACAGGAACAGCTGTTAGACAGGTACAAAGGTACAGCCACGTCTGGGCACGTGCGATAAGCAAGTTCTTTATAAAACTGGTTGCTGAGGTTTTGATTTTCTTTGGTAGATTAACGCTGACTTATGCACAGCATTTAAAATCACCCTGCACTGCCAAAGCGTTATAAAGGCTGTGCACTTCAGTGTACAAGTTAAGTGCATTTGGCGCTATGCTACAATGTACAAAATCATTTTCATGCAGCTGCCAGCAGAAGGGAGCTATATTCTTGGACCAGATGTTTTTGTTGTCGGTGCTGCCAAGCACGCCTGGAAACCTCACAGCTGAGCAGGGCTGCAGGAGTGAATTAACAATGAACAGAGCCACAAGATGCTCATGTCCATCTATTAAATGGGGCATCACAGTCCCCTCTCCCTTACTCCTGCTCTCTCAGCAAGGAAGCTGTGGATGGCCGGCTAATTATTTACCTGTCTGAGAAGAATAGCCTTTCTGCCTCCATCAGGATAAATAAAAGCAACAAATGCTTGCAAATATTACACCCCAGCTGCATTTACCCTTAGCTGGGAAGGTGACAAAGAGACCTTGATTAACAGCCAGGAAAATAGGACTGGAAAAAATATAAAACAGTCCTAATGCTACAGTACATATTTGTTTTTGCTGCTGGGCTGTGAACAGGCAAGCATTTATTCAAAGGTATTTCAGTTCAAAAATCAGAGCTGCTATGGTATCTCAGTTTAAAAATAAACAGCTCAGATCCCAGCACAAGTCTCTCACTCTTGAGCTGAAATGCTGAGAGCAGGGGCAGGAGTTTGGGGACAGAAGCCCACTTCTCAGCCTCAACAGCAGCTTCCAGTGAGGCTCAGCTGCTTTTTGCCCTGCTGCTCCCATGCTGAAAAGCAGGGGCTCCTGCCAGACCCTACCCTGCCAGCCTTGCCTTATCTGTCACAACTGCACCACAACTAGCAGAGGGGACCTGCAGGGACCAAAACACTGAATGGCCACACAGCTGCTCAGAACTGCAGGTGTGCATGCACAGCAGGCAGCGAGCAGCCCTAACAAGAAGAGGGGAGTCAGGCACCAACACTTGGATACCGATGAGAAGAAAATGAGGTTTACTCAGTCCAAAACTCTCCTACATCAACCACAACACCTGTAAGAGAGACTGGAGAGGCCAGGCCACCTCACCCAGAAAGAAAAAGCCCTGCAATAGTCCAGGAAGAGGTGGAAGCACATCCACCACTCCATCCAGGCTGCTGCAAGCCTCCCTGGGCAGCGATGGGTAACAAAACTTCCTCAGACTTGTGGTCAGGGGCTCACTTTGGCTATTTTACTCACTGGGCACTGCACATGTTCAGAGAGGAAGGCAACATAGAAAGGGGGTGTGTGCATGTGTGTGTTATGAGCCTGCTGTGAGCTGCTCTGGAGGCTCTTTTCTCAAGCAGGCAGTTCAGTGTTAAAAAGTGAAACTCAGCAACCTGACTGTAAATAAATGCAGGCATAACATGTTTTACTGAAATCCCCCAATACATAAAATCGTCTGATCTCCCTCAGAAAAGGTATTGGTTTGGTTTCCCCAGCCTGCAGCAGCCACCTCATCTCCTGTCCCAAGAATGGCCCCAGCCTGCCCAGCTAATATGTGCATGGGAACTACACCCAAAGCAGTGCCTTCCTTAAGGATAGATACCAAAGTTCAGGGTTTTTAAAAGAAAAAGCCAACAAAAACCAAGAAACATGGCCTCTCTTGTTCAGATAAATAACTGGTCGCCTTCTCAGGGATTTTTCTGTTAAAAGTAATGCTATCACTGCAGAGTCTCAGGGGAAGATGACTCATGAGCAGGAAAGGGCCTGTAATTCTGTGCTCAGGGTATTCACCCCAACAGATATTACAACTCTTTACTATGCTAGTCTGGTGACATGATTAAGTGGCAGTCTGAAGAAATCTTCCCTTAATCACACTTGATTTGAAACCTAACTAAGAGCAATTAGCCTAGCCAAAATGTGTGGGGGAGACAGGGAAGGCATTTACATCCAAAAGGCGAAACCTAGATTGTTTGGAGAGCTTCAAAATTCAGGAGGATAAGGTTCAAGGCACCGGATTTGCTCAGAGCAGAGCTGTGTGACAATGAAGTCATGCACAAAGGGACAGCTGCAGCAACCCAGCCAGCTCCAGCTCCACGACCAGGGCAAGGATCCGCTGGCTGGTTTGAAAACATTACCAAGCAGCATGGAAGTAGCAGAAATCCCACACACAGCAAATCAGACCTCGCCAATAGCTGGAGAGAGGCAGCTAAGTGAAAGACCATTGCAGAGGTCAGCTTCTGCCAGACTAACCTATCTAAACAAAGCCCTTCATGGCTGAAGGCTCCTCTCCTGCAGTTTCCTGCAGCCTAGTCCCTCCAAAAGGCATATGTAGAAATCCCAAAGCCCAGTCAAAAAGAAAAGTCTTGCAGAAATTGATGGCTAAATTGGTTAAGCTTGTGTTTGCTGGTTTACTAAAAAATGATGCACCACTACAAAAAGCTTTTAGCTATGCTCCGGCTTGCATAAATTGAAAAGTGAGGTTCAGGAGGTGCAGAATAAGAAAAGGAAGACTAGAGAGGCTATTATAAAGATAGAAAATCATAATATTAGTACTACCACCACTGATAATAATAATAATAGAAAATTCTAAGGTTGTGGGTGCCTTTTTTTTTTCCTTTAACAAACAAACTCTCCCCAAAACAGCTCCATCTGTAGTCTCTGAGCATCTGGGGCTTTCTGCCAAAGTGATCAGTAGCAAAGAGCTAGCATTGGTCTTTGAATCGCAGCCATTATGTGCTCCAGTGTTCCCACACCACAGAGAAATTTGAGGCACTCACAAGTCTTCCTGGGCTAGCGCTGAGCCACTGATCCAAAGCACGAAGGATGAGGGCAGTGCCTGCGTGCTGCTGCATATAAAGGCAGGGCACGATGGAAAAAAAAAGGACATTGCTGGTTTTCATGACCTATAAAACTTCCTGACTGAAAGCGGGCTTGGCTGAGGGCAGCTCTCCAACTTGCGGGCAAGCTTCTTCAAAGCAAGACACCCAGCTAAAGGTTGTCTTTCACACAATACATCCCTTATTCCCTCACGCCTCTGGTTCCTGAGCAGACTACACTCTTCCCGAGGAACTCCACTACAGAGTGTACATCCATGCAACAGTCACAACCCAGTTTTGGCCACCTCTCCACAGTGCTGGCCTGGAGAGCGGGCACATGCCCATGCACACCAGCAACCTGCATGTTGCAGTCGCTTCCCTTCAGGGAAGTGCAGGGCTCTGAAAACCCTTTAAGTGGTGTCAGCTGCCCACCAGCCCTACTCGCCTCACACCTGTTCTACCATTCATCTTGTAAAGATAATTAAAAGAGAAGCTTAAAAAGGAAAACCAAAATTATTAAATAAGTTCCCTGAATGAAAGATGTAAAAAAACTGCTGAACACCAATAAGATCCTACTAGCGTAACTCAAAGGTCTCTGTTACAATGCTGTGTATTAGGTTTCAGAAGAAATTTTTGGCTCCTGACATCAGTGGGAGGCAAGCAGGTTTCTCCCTCTGAAGCCCTCTAGTGATGACCAAAAGCAGAGCAGTCACACATTTATTCATTTTGAGTGCAATCAAGAGGAAAAATGAAGAAAAACACCTGCACAAGATATAACTGCTCATCTGCCATGCCAGGTGAGGATGGCCATGTTTCAAGGAGCACAGAACAGCTCATGGAACCATGCTAAGCAGAGTGTTCATGACTGTTTATCCATGCCCTAAGTAGCCAATTGTCCTCCAAAGGCTGATGAATATGGGTATTTTTGTAAACAGTCATGGATTAGACCTTTAATCCAAACAGGAACCAATCTATACAGAATGCTTCTTAATCAAGACTCAAAAAAAAAAAAAAATGGAAAATTTGTAAGAATATAGGCTTGATACTAAATGGTTTTTTTCCCCAATCTCAAACACTGAATTCCAACTTTTTGATCTATATTGACCCATAAGCAATAGGCTCAATCTCGGCTCTCCACCGAATATACAGCTCCTGAATATATGAGTTCCCACAAGTATATTCATCCCATGCATTATCAAGCTGCAGAGAAAACCAGCAGAATACATATCTTCATTTCTACCTAAGAAAATTTCCTATTAACTGCCAGTCAGTCTTCATCACCCTCTGGATCCAGCACTGCCTCAGGGATGATAAGTATGCAGGCCCTTCCTATGAAAGGGCAACATGCTGCCCAAACCCACTGAATTGCATTCTTCTGCTTTATCAGCCAGCTGTATGAAATTCATTTATTACAGAACTAGCTGTATAAAATATACAAAAAGGACATTGAGGTGCTGAAGTGTGTCCAGAGAAGGGCAACAAGGCTTGTGAAGGGTCTAGAAAGCATGTCCTATGAGACACAGCTGAGGGAGTGGAATAAGGAGGCTCAGCAGAGCCCTCTACAACTGCCTGAAACGAGATGTAATGAGGTGTGGGCTGATCTCTTCTACTGTGCCTTCAGTGAGAAGACCAGAGGAAACTGTCTTAGGCTGACAAAGGGGAGATTCAGATTAGATACTAAAAAGAAAATTTGAGTGTTCAGGTGGTCAGACATTAGAATTGGTTGCCCAGGGAGGTGGTGGAGTCACCATCCCTGGAAGTATCCAACAGGTGGGTGGATCTGGTGCTGGGTGATGTGGGTTAGTGGTTTAGGGGTTACAGTGATAGTGCCAGGTGAGCAGTTGGACTGGATGATCTTGTAGGTCTCTTCCAACCTTGGTGATTCTTTGATTCTGTGATATTTTTACATGTCAGAGTGGCAAATTATTAGATGCATCATATGCAACAATGTTAAGATAGGCATTGTTTCCCACAGCAAGGTCTGCTCTAACACCTTATATAGCTTAAGAGCACTTTATTGACAAAGAAACTGCTGATTTAAATCACATCTAACTACTGTGTGGAGGAAGAATGAGCGACATTCAGTGAATTAGCACCAGTACCATCCAAGCACACACAGCAAAGGCAGGCTGGGCTTTTGACTGTGGGCTTCACTTAAAGTAAACAGATGCCTTTCAGAGGTAGATCTACTTTGGCTACCTGGATTAGTCCACTAAAGGGTTGTTTTCTTTTGCCATTCAGTAACCAAAGCACTGTTAAACTCAGGGTTAACAAGGCTCTTTGCCTGCAAACATGGGACATGATCCACAATGCAGTTCAGCTAAGCCAGCCTCCCACAGGTCACCAGGTCAGAGGCAGCTGGCATCACACATCCTCAGTACAGGTTTTCTGGCTCCGCAGTTGGAATTGAGTTTGCCACACAGCGATTCTTTGCTCTGCTACTTTTGTGAACACTGGAATTCAGAATCACAGTGAATGCTATGGAAATCATCCAAAGCAGAAAGTGAAGTAATTTCTAAGGCAAGCAAACAGACTAAAAATAGCCTGTTGCACAGTGGAAAGAATCAGAGGGTAGGGAAATCCCTGCCTCTAAAGAAGACCTTTAGACTCCATTCTTTATTCCTAAATCTGCAGGTTGGAGCACTACAAACAGTCCCTCAGCGGTCACTGCAGGTGGCTGAGAAGGATGCAGCCAGGATGTTGGAAAGGCGCTGCAGCCGGCTTCCTCCTGGATTTGCTCTGCAGAGGGATGGCTCTGGGCCCCTCACGCAGCCTCACAACTGTACCCTGCGGAGGTGCTGCTTGCAGGCCAGCTCCCAGAAGCTGCCACTTCCACTCCCCATCCTCCCTGGCCCCTCTCACCCACCCTCTGGCCAGCTTTAGCAAGGGCAAAAACAGCAGAAAGCTAATATTTATTTATTTATTTATTTTTATTTATATGTATTTCCTTGCCAGTGGAGCACAGGATGGGACCTGATAGATGCTGGTGGAAGGGAAACTTGGAAAGGAAGGCAAGAGAGGCAGGGCTGTCCCTGCAATAGCATGCAGACACCCAATTGTCTTTGTTGTATTGTGAAACCTTATCTCTAGGGAGAAGCAACTAGAAATGGGGAGACCACAGACACCTATGTCAGGAGGAAGCACTGTTAACATAACAGGATGCCATCTGAACTTTTACAAATAGAAAATGCAACTATTCCTCCTTTTTTTTCCTGCCAGTGGGAGAAATCCTCTCCTGAATTTACACACACTTTGTTTACATTCGTAGGCACAGAGTAGTTTGCATTTACATGCTGATCCATCCACTTTTACATGATCAGTGCCAACTCTTACAATTTGTGTTGCAAATCAAGACTAGACTAGGTAATTTCCCCAACTTTTTAATCAGAATTGGGGAGCAGCAGCAGTTGTGACATAGGAACAGACATCTCCCTCAGGGACTCAAATTTGAGTGCAGACTTGATTGACCATGCAACCCCCTCTGATCTATAAATCAGTGCAACTATCATTTTATAATCTATGCCAGGCTTTACATTTTAAATATTGCTGCTAAGGAGTGTAGTTAGAGAAGCAGAAAGACAAATTCAGAATGAAAACCAACAGACTCATTTATAAAAATGATTTTGTCCCACAGGCTCAAAGAGAGGCAACTACAACAAATGCTAGTGAGAAGGGAGCTGAGGTAAAATATGTAAGAGACAAATAAAACCTTCCATAATAATGCTGCCTTTGCATCAGTGTTTCCAGAGCAGTGACTCAGGGCTGCCTGTCTGCCTGCAGCCCTGGCCAGGACAGGCTAGCACAGGGGGAGCCAAGCAGCCACCAGGATGCTCTCTGTCCCTGCTGCCTCTGCTCTCTCTGCCCAATTACATTTCCATTCGATATAATATTCCACATGAGAAAATTATTTTCAGGGATCATGGATGCTCTCCTTTCTTACCCTTGCAGGCAGAGGCATGGTGCTTAGCCAGGACAGGAACAGTTATCCAAAGGTCTGTGGGCTGCTGCATTTACATGAGGATGTCCACTGAGTTCTTACCACATCTAGAATCAAATGCTAAACTCGGTTCAGGAAGAAGGCGCTACAGTGGAAGAGAAACACTGCAGAAACACCTCATACACCAACCAACACACAAAAGCTGAGCTCACTTCTGGAACTGACCCCTCCACTAGGCAGAGAGAGGAACACTTGTGAAGGCACCCATCATCTTACAGAATGAGGTGCAAAAGACAGCAGACTGTTGGAACTCCCACTTTTGGGCCAGTGATGTGCTAGGTAAAGAAACTACCATGTTACCTGGTGGATGTGAGGCAAACACAACACCCATGTGCTTGCTGTCCACACAAGTAGCACTTCTGCTGTTAGCTTGTTCACTTATCACAGGTTAATCTTTCAGAACACTGATGAAATGTGCAAGAAATAAACCCTGACGTTAAAAAAATCAACAGGTAAACATCACAGCAAAAAAAAAAAGTGCCTCTGTAGCCAGATTCCCATTGCTCTAATCATGCTTGAAACAGGGTCTTAGTAAGAGAGAACAAAACTAAACCATGTGCTTATTATGAAGCACCAGTCTTTGCAATTTAATGACAACACCTTTGCACTTCTATCCAAAGTGTTCTCCACACTTCATGTACTGTTTTCTGACAGAAAGGCCACTTTCTGTCTACAGGTATGTACACAGGAGCCTGGTTGGAAAGGATTTGAGGCACACAGGCTCCGGAGACAAACAGAATCTTCTCCTGCACTGATCAACTGAACTAGTTTGAACAGCATCTTCAAGGGTCTTTTAACACTAGCTCAGCTGTGTGCTTTCCATTGCATATTTAAGAGACTGGGCACAGGGGAAGCAGAACGTTTTAGGCACAAGGGCAGTGTTTATTGTGGTTACAAACCAGCTTAGAGTACAATGAATTCCCAGGTCCTCGAGCATTAGCACTTGCTACCATAATCTCTAGATTCAGGAGCTGGGCTTTAAGACTCTATTTTAGCCAACAATTCCATACACAATCATTCAAACTGTGCCTTGCAGAAGAAGCACTGTTGAGGGACTTAGAAAAAACATTTTTGTCTCATTAAATGTTGGAGAATAACATTGCTATTTTATCTTTATATATATATAGGCATGTTAAGAAAGGAGGGGAGAGAGAGAGATCACAAAGGATAATCTCAAATGTACAGTACTAGATTTGTGGATCCACAAACTAAAGAAAGAACCAGAGATTTTAAAATGTTTGAAAGTAGTTTGCATGTGCTACACTGCACAGAACTTTTTCCTTAAATAAAAAATTAAGTGATCTACTTTCTCCTCACGATTTACTGCAAAACAGTGGCCAGCTGACTGATAATGGAAGGTGGCTAAAGTCTGCCTACTGTTTTCAAAGCAGAGGCTATAAATTTCAGCCCCTCCCTTCCCCATGCAGCCTGCCAATTTTCACATAACTTGTCAGGACTTTGTATCTCCGGAATTTCTCCTCCTCATTAAACTTGGCTGAAGTCAACCAGCAGATCCAAATGGTATTTGGTGGAAAAGAAGGCAGGACACACTCAGTATCACCAAGAAGCCTCATTTCCTTAGGAAGTCAAGATAAAAATATGGAATGCTGCAGCAAAAACAGGAGGAGCCCACAGGCAGGTGCAGTTTATGAAAATACAATTAAACACAGTCAAGAGAGATTACATTTCAAGCAGATATATCCCCTTTAATATAAACAGAGAATTAATTCCCCTGACTTTGATCCTAATGCCCAACCCAGATTTTAAAGAGTATCTTTGAAAGATAGCAGCTTATAGTGGACCTGGGATCTTTTGGTTGCCTATGCAGACAGGAAGAATACTCGGCAGACCCAAGTTCAGCCTAGAAACCTGCTGAAATGAAAGCACAATGCTCTGTCACAATCCTTATTGGTTTCACTCTGCCCAAACTGGCAAGAGCACACATGCTCTAACACTGTATTGAGAGGGTTGCCTTGTTATCCTTGAGTAGACAGTATGTCTGACTCACTGGGGGTAAATTGAGCTGTGCTCTGTGTCTGATAGAAATGATATAAAATGCAGCCCCGTACTTTTTGCTATTATCTGCATGCAAAACATTTGTTTCCCATCAGAACTTGAACCTCCTTAGACAGCTGAGATAATCAGAGCTCAGCACTGGGGAAGGCAGCAGCAAATCACCTGCACTGAGGCCACCTGCACAAACGCTCCTCTCGGCTCAGAAGAAATGCTCCATCACTAGAATTTGCACAGGTTATTACTGCTCAAATTCATATTAGAGCAGGAATGACCGGTAAATATCTCAACTGTGAAAGCATCTGCATGCTACCCACATTGAGCCTTCACCACTGTTAGTATTAGGGTCCAGGACACAGACTGATGCTAGCAGCCATTTCTATACATATGAAGTCATGCATCATTAGTGACCTCTTGGTCAATGCTAACAAGCAGGCCTTCAGATGACTGCACATATCAAGCCTAACGACTGAAGAAAAATAGGCACAGTATTAGAGCTTAAATGCACGAGTACTGCCCACCTGGACAGGTAACAGTGCCCAAAGACAGTAATAGACCTCAATGAATTCACCTAGAAGACTTTTTCTTTCTCAGTGTGTCACTGCAGCTGTACCAGCAGACCAAAGGAAAGAAATTTTTTAACAAGTCCAGACTTGTCCAAAGAGCTCAAGACTTGCAGAGGAATCTTCTTCATATGCAATCCTGTCCTTCTGCCGGTAGAAGCCAGCTGCAGCCATTTCCACTATGCTCCAATATTACACGTGTTCTTGCATACTGATGAGCAATAACAGATCTTGGTGCCGCAGCTGAGGAGTATATCCTGAACATCATCTGCTGTGCTATAGCAGAGTGTTATCTGGTTGTCTTAAAGCCAGGTAGGCAAAATTTTAAAGCAGTCTCCCTAAAACAAAGGAGATTTTTTACACTCCAAACTACAGTGAAGTTCCCTCTATGTGGTCATAACTTCAGGCTGTGTCATCTAAACTCCATTTCAACTTACAGAACACTGGTAAAACATTTTCTGCTAGACAGGACAAGAACCTCGCACATCAGATATAAGCATACAGATGAAGAAAAGGCAGAGGCAACACTGCTTTCTTTACCCTTTATTCACACTGTGTTCCACAACCAACTTTGAGTATGAAGCCATTGCCCAGCCTCAACTGAAAAAGCCATGCAACAGGAATCCTACTAAATGAGCACCATGAAGCTCTTA
The DNA here is from genome assembly GCA_013400175.1 of Phainopepla nitens. Lineage (NCBI taxonomy): Eukaryota > Metazoa > Chordata > Aves > Passeriformes > Bombycillidae > Phainopepla > Phainopepla nitens. The sequence continues at coordinate 300,682 of VXBQ01011416.1, read as the reverse complement.
CAGCTAAAGCTCTATTGCTTTTGAGAGATGCTGCAATGGTGCCCTCGAGGACCTTCATGGCAAAAGGAAAATATCTGTTTCTTTCAGTCTTGACACAGTCGAGTTTCCAAAACAAGCTTGTTAAAATACATAGAGAGGTATGCCCACAAAGACAACTAACAATAGGCTGTGCATGCAAACTGTCTTTCTCTCCGGTGGAAATCTTGCATACTCAACAATGCTGAAATAAGCAGACAGAGAAACAAGAACGTATTAATGTTTTACATCCATTTTCTTCTCTCTCCTTTGCCAACTCTTCTCTCAGACACATAGTATCAGTGCAAAGTTGCTCTTCACAGAGACCCAGTAATGCAAAGACTTAGTGCTCAGCATCAGCTCTCTCCAGCAGTGTAATTTCCCAAGCTGCTTGATAACAGCCACAGCTTTTTGCCCTGATCTCAAACTGCCTGTGAAGCTCCCTATTCAGACTCCTTGCAACTTCATCAAACCAGACATCCTCCCCTTTCTAAATAACCTCCTCCAGCCTGACAATCTTGCTTACCACCTGAGTAAGCAGATGAATAGAGTGGAAGTTTGCCCTTTATCCAAACTGGTGCCAGCACTGCTCCAGGAAATTTCTTGGATTGCATCCAGAAATTGCAGCTCTGACTTAAACCAGGTGTTAGATGTATCTGCCTTGCTGGGAGATAAAGTCACTGCTCCTTGTAAGGACAAAAGGCTCTTTAGAGTTAAATGTCACTCTACTCTGCTAGAACTGTGAGCTGGCAATCCAAGAAATTTCCCAGCCACCCAAGGGCAGGGGTGTTGTCAAACGTCTGGCACTCCTGCAAGGTTCTATGCACTGCCCTCGCCTTGAAGATGGACAAGACCACCTCTGCCTGACCCAAACGGGAGTCTTGCAGAAAAAATGGCAGCATGGAGCTGCAGCAGAGCCCAGTCCCACACAGACATCAGCCAGCAGCCCCGGCTGAACCTCCTGGCATCAGGTCCATGGTAAAACAGGGGGAAGAACTGTGCCAAGCTGCTGGGCAAGGACATGCAGCAGAGGTAGGTGAGGGATCTCAATTAAAGAAGGAAATGGACAATTATACAAATGCTCTGCAGTTCAAAAAAAGGCTGCCCTGCTGGCTGCAAGACTATTGTAGCTCTTTTTGACCTCTTCCAAAACCAAATGTTACAGCTCAAGGGACCACCCTGCCCAGCTCTGTTTTCCTCTAAACTGTAACATATAGTTCCCAGTAGCTTTTTTTTTTTTTTTAAACCTAATCCCTAGAAGAGATCAGAGGTTAATCAGCTTCAGAAGAACAGGACAGCAGGACTGTCAAGATTGTAAATAGCTTTCCTATTTATTTCTTTTCCACAGAATGATTCTTTATTTTGCCAGGTAACTATTTAACCAAAGACTACAAAATGTTGCACAGACTAGTAGCAAACAAATCTCTCATTTCAGAGACAAGCAAGCAGAGTGCCAGTACTCTCCATGGGACATTCTGGATTTTTAGGTCCCTGATCCATTTTCCCCAATTCACATTAAGAAGTGACTCCTTTGCACTGGAAGGGCAAAGGCTTTTGGTAACTCTAGTGACTTTAGGTTTGCTTTGGCTAACTTCACAGCAAGTACAGCCATGGACTGGTACATAAGTATTTTATGAGGCAGCTGCACTAAACCAGTTAAAGCCAGGTAAAGCACTGCATTCATATCTCTACACTGAAAGGATGGCCCCTATTTGGCTTCTCGAGGCTGGCTTGACCCAGTTCTGTTGCACAGGGCCACAAAGATCTGTATTTCCCAATCTTCCAGAGTGAGCCATCAACTTTTTTTTTTCCCCCTTCAAACAGATCAAAATCCATGGATTGAGTTTTCATGAGGAAAACAAGAACATATGTAATAGGGTAAACTTTTTGTTTGGCTTATTATTTCATTTTTCCCTCATTTTGTCTGATAGTTTATGTGGTAACCCACATTTTTATTTATCTGCAGTTTTTCTACAGACTGCTTTGAGATGTCCTATGGAAAATGGACAAATTATCCACACAGTTGTGGTTTATACTGCCATGCAGGCAGTAAGATAGAGACTCACACCAATCAAAGTGACTTTTCTATTGCAACAGAAATAGGCAGTCAGCACAGCAAGGAAGATGGCCATGAGTAACTCAGGGAACCCTTTCTGTCTAGGTATGTGCCATGGTTCTCTGCAGGCCTGGAGGCTTTGGTCTGAGGTTGTTAATTTTTCTGCAGAGGATACACAGAAACGGCAAGACAGGCAAGCACTAAAAGCAATCCAACTTCTTTCATAAATCAGCAGAATACAGTACCCAGTTGTTTACTTAGCATAATTTTACACAGACTAGATTGGACAAGTCATGAAACACTGGGCACAAGAGCTGAGAAATGCTGCTATTAAAAAAGGCATGCAGAAAACTTTCCCAAGGGATGCCAAGAGTGTGTGTGGGAAGAGGTAGGAGGAAGAAGCAGCAGCGTCAGGGGTTAAAACAAACAGAAGAGCAGCAATTGTGTTTTTCCCTAAAAATCAATTACTAAACTTTTCAAAGAGAAAAGCATCGCTGGAAGCGGAACACAGGAGCGACACTGGAAACAACCGTGCAGCTGCAAGGAAAGGCTCCAAAGCAGTTAAAGCAGAGTCAAGTTTTAGGGTGTAATTCAAGTTAACAGCTTGGATGCAGGCAGATTTGCCAAGTAAGCTTTGCTAAGGCTTTAAATGCTATTTGCTTCACAAGAAAACACATTCTTCAACTAAACAGGGACTGCAGAATCTTAGGAGTCATGGCAATCTTACAATCATGGAAACCTAACAGTATGGTCAGCGAGTGGAAGGGATCAACATGGACTGAACACCACCTTCTCCAAACCAATGTCACAAAAGGAACAGAGACCTTACAATAGAAAGATTAACAACAGACTACATGTAACACCTCCCTCACAAGTGTGCAGCATGAGATTCATCCTACATATGTAGATTTTGTAAAACAATTTTTAAAGTGTGCATTCACTGACAGTTTGCACTGTTCCCGTTTTACGGTCATTGGGCTCATTCCAACAAGGAATAAGAATAGCTCTCCATTGATGAAAACTGGTGGGATTTTTGGTTTTATTTGTTCTATGCTCCAGTGAAATTTTTTCAGCCTACATGCACTGTAGCTTTGCCCTCTGAAAGTGAAAGACATACCTGTGCACCATCTTGTAGTAAAACCTATAGATCTTTAGGTCTTACAGTTCCATTAGTGCTTGCTTTACTGCTGTAGATCTAAAGATCAGTAAAGACCCAGTCTTCTAAGTATTTTCTTATTTGTTTAGAAAGGAGGAAAGTAGAAGAAGTTTTATGCACATCAACATCCCCCAGTGTTTCAGGCAGCAGAACTAACTAGTCATAATTTATTCAAAGATCAAGCTGATAGGCTTCAGCCCACCTCCTCTTTTCTCATCCTTGCCACCATTCTTTTCAAAATTAAAATCTAAAGAGAAAACCACAAGAAAAGATGAGAAGGATGAAGAGCATTTCCGCAGAGCCTTGTGCACTACAGAGTTGTAATATTTCTTCCAATGCCTCTAGTCAGAGGTTATACTACCTCATTTTTCTTCATGCCAACCAAAACTTTTTAAGGAAAGTCTTCACTCTGACTTTGACATCCCTCCTGTTTGGGTGATCAAACCTTTAAAGCCCAGAACTGACATAACTTCACTGATCTTGCCCAATGTGTGAATTGCAGAATCATGGCCTTGAAAACTGAAAACCTGGGGTGTGCCCATAGAGCATGCCAATACATTAGGTTTTCTAATTTGTTAAGCATTTGGCAAAGTAAGCACTGGATCAGAGGTACCCCAGAAGAAAGGAAGTCTTGTGTCTGTTCTCAGTTCAGGTTAGTCAGAATAATCAGATATCCCCCATGGCAGCGCTCAAATTTAAGCAGAAAGGCATAACACTGCCAATAAAACACGCACACAGGCACAAATCACCTACAAGCAACCACTCAGCAGAAAACCGCAATTTCAGTTTTGTGAAAGTTTCCACTGAAGCCTCTTTCTCCATGGGCATGGATACACTATTACCATTAGCAGTTCATCTAACTGTAGCTCTTAAAGCAGGCAGAGAAGGTGAATTTGCGGCTGCGGTTCCCTCAGCATTCTTTTGGAACAGTGCTATGGGTGGCAGTCCCTGTCCTCTTGTCCCCATAAGTTGTGGTGAGCTAGAAACAGGATGGACCTGCACTGTTTGCCAGCAAAGGAGGCACTCATGAAACAAACCCCTGAGGAACTGAAGCTATGGCTTGAGGATATGGCCATCTCCGGCAGAAATATCAATTTGAGCTACTGCCCCTTTTCCCTGATGGCCGGCAGTGACTCTTCTCCAGTCTCGTGCCACCTTCTTCATAGCAACCACACAACAAGAGTCTGCAACGTCGTGTGCTGAACTCAATCAAGGAACCAATCCAGGTTATATATAACCAGGGGAAGGAGAGGACTAAGGGTATTTTAAAACTGGAACCTGTTCACTGATCCCGGTCACTATCTGACCCCAGGGCAGCTGTGTCGGCACAATTGTTGGGAAATGGGCAAGCAACCAGCGAGCAAGGCTGGACAAGAACATCCTACAGCCACATCTGCCACTGAGAAAATGGTACATGCAACAGTATCACCCATGCCTGATGTTAAAAAGTGGAGCTGACTTAGTACAACTTGGAAGAATTTACACATTTTTAGTCTCTGTGAGCTCTTTACTTTGAAGCAAAAACACGAGTTCCACTGGTAGGAATGACAATGCTTTCAAGCTGCATGGGACTAACATCTCCAAGCTCCGCCAATGACTACCCTTCATCTCCTAAAAAAGCACTGCACTTATGAGATAGAAGACAATATACAACTTGCTTTTCAAAACCAGACAAAAATTACAGTAAGTTTCAAAACTTAAGCTATCTCCTGCAATATGAGCTTAGCTGTATTACAGACAGCATTTGTCAACTGTTTTCCTTTTTCGGTGCAACCTCTCTATTACAACTGTTTGTGATTAATACATGCTATTAAAAACAGAGGGAGTGTGCAGTAGAGCCAGTCTTAGTATTATAGAAGCCATTGTCATGCACAGTCCAGCAAGCTGCCCTGTGTAAAACTGCTGCACAAATGAAAACATTTGCTGTGCAAAGAACATTCACTGTGTGTCAATGTACCTTCATTCTTCTCTTTTCTCCGCTTGTTATAGCTGCAGCAAAAAAAGCATTGCCTCCTCATGAAGGCAGCCTTAGAAAAACTTCAGCTGAAAATTGATCTTTCTCAAGCCATCTGACAAAAAAAGGAGTATCTAGCTGCTGGCAGGCACAACAGCTGAAGTTAGAGAGCAGCAGTCACACAGCCCATCGATCACTACAGATTCAGAGATGAGACCGAAGTCCTATCAGCTGACTCAAGGCTGCCACTTGTTTTCTTCCTCTCCTGCCTGTTTACTCACTACACCCCACCACTCAACTAGGACCTTGTGTCCAAGGCCATTTTTACTTGTTGCACCTGTACACACACTAAGCTATCTATAAAATATTCTGCAGCAATATCCTTGCAGAAGTTTTGCTTGCTATAACCATCTTGGCCAAAGACCCCCTGCTCTGTACAATGTACACGCATCAACGTAATTGTTCCCCCTGTATAAGACTGAGGAGCTCAGAAGAATAAGAGCTTGAAAAGGGCACAACCTCTCTACAGAAGAGCAGTATCAGTCAAGCTCTGCAGATATCACATGGGAGGATCTCATTTGATTTGAAATTTGAAGCTGTTAATTTGTGAATGGAACTCTATATAACACAAATGGAGTAACAGGGAGAAGCCCATGTTTTTCTGTATCTGTTTGGAAGACTTAATTTAAACTGATTGTTTTTTGAACAGCATAAACTGCAACACACCCAAGGATTCAAATATAGGCATATAATTTTTATTTCTTTGACTGGGTTAATTTCCCCTCTTTCTCATCTAAAGCTCCACAGTAAATCCCCATGGGTCAGTTACTACAACTACTTTACATTGCTGAATTCTGTTAGCAATCTGCTCATCATTGCTGCAGATGTTTCTGCTTTTAGGCTTCTTGGAACTACATTGGACTCATTCCTTTGAATAAACATATACCCTTTGTAGGCTGCAGATGTACCCGGAAGAATACTGTCCTCTACATCAAGCAGACACCTCACCTTCTTTTTTGGCAAAAGCAAGATGGTACATTTCAGAGAAAAAAGTGGGATGTAAACTGAACTTTTTTCCCCCTCTTCTAAGAAATTTCTGAAAAGAGAGTGCTACATGCACCCATATGTCCTGGGACTGGACAATGCAATTTGTGAAGGTCAAACACCCCAGCACACAGGCACATAGAAATCTCAGGCAGATGGACTGGAGAGGTCAGGTCCTGCAAGCAGAGAGCAAACATTCACATGCAAGGACCATGCCTTTCAACAGAAATATGAGGTAAGCCTCGTATCATCTCATTATTCAATTTTACACGTTGCTAATAAAGCAGAAGGTTCCTCTACTCACCTCAGTAACGTCCATGACTTTGATGGCTGCCAGCTGACCTGTTTTGACATGGCGACCCTGAGTAAGAGAGAGAGAGAGAGAATAGTCAGCACCAGCATCTCACCCATCCCTTCAGCTTACACACAGCAAAACACCTGGACAGGAGTTCCAGTCACTGGGTTTTCCCCAGCTATGCTGGACTCTTCTGGTACTTCCTAGGAAATATTACAAACACTCTAGAAGACTAAAACAACAACAAGAAATTTCAAGTGTTTCTCTTCAAATTTTAATACCCATTTCTTTTTCTCCATATTAAAATGATGATTATCAAGTACAAACAAGTTCTATTCAAAGCTTCCCTTCTGTTTACTTTAGCAAAGCTTGTAGTCAGTAATGATAGTTTATTAACATGTCAGAATAAATTCCACATGTTGCATGTTTTATTTGTATGAAGCAATGCCTAGTACCTAGGTGATATATTACATGCTTTACCTAGTAAGCATGATTAGCCTATGCTTATGGCTTAGGACATTTCTCACTGGTTTGGTCTTCTCAAGCAAAAAATTTGAGGTTTCTGCAAGGGATGCATCAGACCTGCAAGGACTCTCTTTGCTTGTCTCACAGTGGCTAGACAAGAACAAGACAGCATCTCCCTTCAGCTACACCACAGTAAGAGTACAGTTTCTCAGTACAGCTGGAGCTGAGTTAATAGATCCCAGCTCCTGCAGCAAGGAGCTCCTACCCTTCCTTCCTCTGCCTCCTTCCAGCCTCCTGTCACATATTTCTCCCAGGAGCACTGAGCTCCTTCTGGCACTCATTGTATCATATGATAAGCTGATTGAGATCACTAAAATGGCAGAAAGTTAACACAGAAAAAGCAAACTGCGGGGTGGGGCAGGGGATTGCAGTCCAGGAAATTAAACTGGTTTGTTCTGCAGTGGAAACAGCGCCTGAGCCAGCAGGATACAGATCACAGGGCTGGGAGGCAAGAGGCATGGCAGGCCCCTCCAGTCCTGGTGGGCTGTAACTCGCCTCAGCTGACTTCTGACAAAAGCCTTTTTCTCTCCAGTGTATGTTTACATGAGGTAGAGACATCAATTAGCTGTTGTGTACCCTTTTTTCCTAAACAGGCACTTAGAAATGGTCCTAACATCGGTATTTTCCAGCTCTCCACTTAACACTCAGCAGTGTAACACCCAGCAGTCTATCCTAAGCCAGTCAAACAGCCCAGTCTCCCAACCACTTTCCCAGGCACCAAAGGTTCTTATCTGCATCAGTCAAGCTCTCTAGCAACAGGTATGCCCATTAAATTTCTTCACTTTTACCACAATTAATGACAAGAACACAAAGGAACATTTAGCTGAGGTCACAGTTCCTTTATTTCTCTCCTGACCAATTTCTGAGTTTCCTAGGCAGAAACCTTGATGATTTTTTGTCTGGACTAACATAAAAATCTCTTTACAGGCTCTTTTGAGACGGGCACCCCAGAACTGAAGCACTCCAAACCACTACTCTCTTTAGAGAAATCCCTGACCCTTTCACACCTTATGATGCCCTCCATGGAGGTAATGGCCAGGCATTGCTGGATGAAATGCTGCAGAATTCACTGCCTCAGCTTTCTTCCACAACTCTTCTTGTGCTTCACTCTCTCCCCTACTAACCAATCCATGTGCTTTCTATAAATATATTACTGTGCTCAGGCTTTTGCTTGCTCTGTAAACTCACTTTACTGCAAGCATTTCTTTTTACAGCTTGGTTTCAAGCTGGTTTTGATTCTGAAACAAAGTTAGGGGTCATAACATGCATGCAGTAGTCAACACTGACCTCACCTTGACCTTACTACTTCTTGAACCAAAGTCTTTCAGCAAGCCCAGGAGACTTCCAACTCCAATTTCCCACCCTGGACCTCTGCCTAATGACAAAAGTCTGTGGTCTTCTCCTCAAAACTTACCATCCCACAAAGAAGGAGGGAAAAATTGGCTCACACTGAGGTGGAAAAATGCCTGCTCTCAGCTCTGCCCCCATTTTCCACATCTTTTTGGAAGGAATTTGAAAGCCCAAGGACATGGGAAGTACAGTTTTAGGTACAAAAAGAATATGTTAAAGATAACACAGAAACAAAGACATCTCTGAGGAAAAAACCGTCACAACACTAAGAAAGTCTGAGGAGAGAAACTTTTTTTAAAAAAAGCAGTGAAATACAGTTCCCCATTCACTCTGCAGCAAACTAGAGGTGCTAAAATGGTGGCAGAATATACTCAAGCAGAAAATGTGCCATGCAGAAGAGCGAAGCAGCAGAACAGGATGCCATTTTCATGGAATTTTTGTTCTATTTGTCTTTTTAAATCTACTAACTACTAGTGGGCTTGCTATTTCCACAAAGACACCTAAAATTTCCCAGTGCTCGACTTCACAGCTTTTCTGAAGTCAATGTTCTTCCCTGAGAGACTGGCCCACTCAGGATGACTAATGTGCACCAGCCCTACCATCCTTCCCCTGCAGCTTTACAGGATCCTGCTGGTGCCTCCACCAGTGTCCCTATGAAAACTGGGGCCAGCTACAGCAGAACACAGCCACTGCTCATGTTTCACTTCACTTCTTCTGGGAGGGGAAAAGCTTCTACATAACCCTCCTAAGGGACTGAAAGCAAGGGAACTGCAGAGTGTGGGAAGCATGGTCTGCTCAGTATCCCAGACCAAATTTAAACCCTGGTCACTTCAGAATATTGTTTAAAATTACTCCAAATACCCTTTTCATAATGTATGGAGCACTCATATTCTAAAAATCTACAACATATGGGGAGGAGGAGGGATGGCCTGCATGACATCAATTTATATGAGAGAACTAAAAAGACATTTTGAAGCCACATTCTTTTCATTAAAAATATTTTCAGAGGGCAGGAAAAAACAAACATCACAAGCACAGCATATAAGCATGAGCAGAGTATTTGTTTGTTTATCTACTTAACAGCTCTGCTCAAGAACAGACCTGTCAAACTATTAGCATGCTGGTATAATTTTGCTTGCAACATGAAATGGCTAAGCATTCCCATTTTGGAAACCAGTCCTCAGATTTTCATGGCCAGCTTTTGCTTTGGAAAAATTTGTCAGTGTTAAAAAGAGTAATAATAAAATTGCAGCAAAGTTGAATGTGAAGAAAAAACTGCAGAAATCACAGATGGGAGAAATTCTCTGAACTCAATCTCCTGGGATTAAAATTTATTCAAATTCTGCTCACAGGGCATTTCACAAATGCAATAACCATCAAGACTCCATCCAGACACCATATCTCAGCAACACCACTCCACTGGGATAACATTTTTCATTCAGAATGAGGCCTCTGCTATAGTGCAGTGCGGACACATGGCCCCTCAGGGCATCCAGGGATCCCCATCCCCATGCCAAGGCAGAGCTTCTTGCAGCTTTGTTTCTCCAGGCAAATTGTTGGCAATTACCATCTGGATATCTGAAAAGCTCTGCAATATTGCAACATGCAACCCATGCTAACTGAAAACAGCAGTTTCTTAAAATATTGCTAGACACCAAATATCAGAGTCTGAGGATCACAAGATACTGTCCCATAGCCAGAATGTTGTGTGGACATGAAATGTGCAATGAAGACAACAGCCACCTAGAGGCATCTTGCCGAGCACAAGGTGACTGTCTCCAGAGCCAATGGACTGAGGAAGCTGCAGAGGTTTCTTCAAATAGTGGCAGCAACAGGTAGAAAAGGCTACGTCATCCTGGGAGTGAGAGTTCACCTCTTATGGGGTTTCAGCATGGGAACCACAAGAAAACATCAGCACTGTCAGCTTGTCCGCATGGAAATGAGCCCACCAACACATTCTCTTCGTTTAGACCACATTAAGATTTTATTCACCAAAATTTCTGAACTACTTCTTGTTTCTTAGACATTCTCCCCACTTTTCTCTCCCTCATTTCATGGTTCTATTCATATTAAAGCACTTGGTTTATCCTCCCAAAGAAGGAGCATAAGAATATTTTTAAGAGTGCTACTTGTACCACTGCATTTTTAAATGGCCTGTTGGAAGGAGCAAGTCGATGGAATTGAGACTGCCAACCTCAAATTTTGTCCTGTTTCTTTTCATGCAGATGACTGCAAGTTCATTTACATGGAACTGTAGTTCTCATCAACACAGCAATACTGCAGCATTTAACTGGATCTTAAACTGAATCCACTACTTAAGCACATTTCTAGTCATGTCTGATAGCAATATGGTGTTTCTTTCTCATCTCAGGGGGCTTTATGCATGCTGAAAAGCAGAGGGGCAAGGGGAATCCGTGGTAGACTGCCAAGATCTGCAGAACATTATAAATTTCAAGTCTTCCCACACTCTCCAACTCAGTTAATACACCTACTTCTTGCCTCTTTCTTCCTTTGCACACGTTATTACTGTAAAATTTTTAGTTTAGAAAGATTCAAAGGCAAGTGGTGTCATGTGCTCTTTTCATGGCGCTTTTTTTCTCTTGTACCTTAATGTTATCAAAGAACTATGCAAATGAAGTGCAAAAGAAATTCTATCAACTAATTTACCTCTTTTCCCCATGCCCTCCCCCCCAATTATCCAAGATATTTATGTCACAGTAATGTAATTCTCCTACTAACACTGTTTCAGACCTGTGTATTAATGTGCCTTTGGGAGACTGTTCCTGGAAGCTTGCTCCTCAGCTAAATGGCATGGAGGTAGCAGATGGGGCAGCATCACACATTAAGGAAGGAATGCACCATTTGTGACTCATTACTTGCAAGTTTGGATTATCCTGTGCACTGTACACAATTAAGTCTTTGGTTAAAGTCTCCCAGCTCCCAGTATTCTATGCTGACAGTTGGAGAAAGAAGAGGAATTTATTTGAAAAAAAAAAAAAAACAACCCAACAACCTAATCCAGTTTCAGTTGCCACAATGCACACAGAAGCAGCAGACCAGATTAAGACATTCCATCAAGTGAAAATTCACCACAGTACCATCTCTTAGTATTGAGTGCTGCACAATGCCCTCATGCCAAACTTAACTTTCCATTTTGCTTCTCATTCAGCTGGCGCTTAACTGCTACCAGCCTGAGGCAACAGGCCATGAAGCTATACTCTGTTATTAGGTTGCACGCCCCAGTGCAATAAATGATAGCTTATTATTCCAAGTCATGTTTACCATCAGCTCTTTTTGTCACTCGCCAACATAGAAAGTTGTAGACCAATCAATTTTGCATTGTGAAAACTTGGACTTTACGTGGCATTTCTTTCCACTCCCTGTAAAGACCAGGTCTATGCTGTGAAAAGCAATGGGAGTAATGCTTGTGGAGGAAACAGAACATATTTTTGACAGGCAAAAAGACATAATGGCACAAAGTGGAAACAACCTCCCCAGTCAAAACCAAAAACTTAAATATAAGGTGTTCTTAAGCAAAAAGTCTACCTGACTGCATTTGTAGCCAAAATTATGCTGTTCCTACTCATACAGCATTCTGTAAGGTAAATAATCATAGGCACCAGCAATGGAGATGAATTTGTAAACAAAAAGGATAATGTTTATCTGGCATGAAAACTACTACTTCTAGAATAAAAATGATCAAAAAAACCTCAGTACAAAAACCTGGAAAATCACTGCAGAAATACAGGAGAAGAAGTCATCCTGTTAGATGATTTCTAAATCCAAACCAACCAGAGCTATTAAAGATTGTCACTGTTTAAGTCAAAGACAGGAGAGAGCTCTTGTGGTTTCCTTCTGTCTAACTCATGACATCAAACGCCTGAAAAGCAAAACAGAAAATAACATAGTCTCTATCCTGCTTTTGATCACCACAGGCTCACTAGCTGCCTATTGAAGAAATAATAATGACAATTTACTCATGCATAGTACTGCATTCTGTGAAATAATGCACAGAAAGATACACAGTTATTATCGGGTTTGTTCTTCTGAGGACAGAGTGAAAAGACATTTCCCACTAGGAAGGAAAAAGAGAGTTCTATTCGCTGGTTTTTCACTTTGATTCCTAGTTTTGTGGTAGCTTTCCCACTGTGAAAGATGCTGGATATACATTATCAGAGGCATTTCCTTCTCCCAAACAGCTCATTGCCTAAATAGGAAGAAAAGAAAGGGGAGGGGGAAGAAAGGATGGTGGGAAAAGCATGGCAGAAAGCCACAATCTAACTTTCCCAGGATAACAACAGGTCAGTTGCAGAGCTCAGTCAGGAGGCATCCCTGCTGACTCCCAGCACGCTGCCCAGCAGTCCACCCCTTCGCATCCATCAGCAGGATGATGTGAAAAGACAGAAAGAGAACTGCAAGGCAGGCAGTCCTGTTGACAATTCACCTGGAAAACAACACCAATTCCCCAAGGAGCTTTGAAAGATTTGCCTGAGGCCTGATGTTCATGCTGGTTTCAGTTCACAGCCACTGAAACACTTCACCTGGCAATAGATTAAAAAAAGATAGCAAGAGAAGGGGATGTAGCAGGGGAAGGGGAGGCTAACAGGAGTGCAGCTGTGCAGTTTAAGACTATGGATGGCCCTTTGTTAACCCAGTCATGTCAACTGCAGTCCATTCAGCCAACTGGGATCCCTTCAAGACTACCCATTTCCTGGCTCAAACGGCACAAAACATTCCCTTACCAAGTGAAGGTTACAGATTTCCCTGTTTTTCATTCCTCAAATACCAAGCAGGAAAGGCTGACAAACAGGGGCCTGCTGGCAACACTGGCAGCAAGGCCGCGACGCGTTTTCACACAAGGCCACAGAAAATTTTTTGAAAGATATGTTGGGCTGGGTGCTGCCCCTCTGCCAGACACTCCAGTCATCAGCTGTGCTGATGCTGCTCTGTAGGTGACCACCACAGCTTCCTGCACCAGACTTGATGCTTCTTCTGAAGGGACACTTAAGCTAACTGGCTTGAGATCCCAGCCCAGAAGATATTCTCTTCAAGAGCCATCCTTGAAGTCATCATCCCATTCTTCCAGTCACCATCATGCTGTGTCCAGATTTAGTAACCTTTACTGAAATCACCATCACTCATTTTCTCTTACAATAGAGTCTGCACCCTCAGCTGCCCAGAAAGAGAAGGACTTTATTAATCCTTGCACTTTTGTTCTGGTTTTAAAACTTCCTAGATTATTTAGTTAGCAGACTACTGAAAGACATAAAAAAAAAAAACCTAAAACAAAAGAAAATAATTAAATCAGAATAGAGGCATATCTCCCACATGGATACAGTTGGCTTAGAGCACATTTGGCTTCCTTTGGAAACATTACCTAAAATCAGCTGGCCCACATTCAAACCAGTTCTTCACCCTACCTTAATGGCTTTACCAATCACTAAATACACTCTTCCTAACACCAATTTGTTTCTCTGGATGCCCTGCAATGGTCTCTTTTATACAGACCAATTTCTTTCTGGTAACTGTAGTTAAAAATGAGCCAGATGGAGATCATCAAGAAAATAATTTAGATCAAAATTATAAAACAGATACTTGTAGATACAAAATTACATGGCCTGTTGATACAGACTGCTACTGATTTCTCCTCTTACACCTTGACAGGCATTTCCACCACAAAACACTTTCCACGGAGTCTTGGCCACTGCCTGAAGGAGCGGCAGGTCCAGTTTGGTGGCATGGCCACAGCAAGTCCCTGCAATAGGGGCTGTGTTACTCAGGTTGAAGGGAACCACCACAAGTGACCAGAGCAAGTCCTGTGCTGGCCACATGGCATCACAATCACCCAGCGTCACTTCAGAGACATCACACACCACACAAGGTTCCTACCTCAGACCAAGCACGGCTCAAACTGCCCTACCAGGGTCTCCACACGGGTGGACAGGGGTTTTAAAAAAATGCAGGTGCTTCTGCAGCTGAGAGAGATGGCAGATAAAGGGCAGAGTCTCTCCATCCCTTCTGCAGAGTGACATCAAAATAAGCCTGGATGACAAAAGCCTGGAGCTTCTTCTCTTTGTTTGACTGCTTTTTAAATGAATTCATATTGACATCTAATCATCACCCTGGATGAGCAGAGCTTTCCAACTGAAAGGAGCAAGTGACACCTTGTGACCAAGGCCCTCTGCATATCCAGGTAAGTCTGCACCCATTTCACTTCACTCACACTCACCACCAGCTTGCAGAGAAGCCACCTCAGTGCTGAGCACACCCCTTCGGAAAGAGTGGGTAAGATGTCCTCGATAAATTTAAATATTTAGGCACTGAGTACACACAAGTGCCACAAAATACGTACTTTTCTTTGGGGAGAGAAAAAATAAAAATCAAACTCTAGTTAGTCCTTGCCCCTCCATGTACCACCACTGTTGTTGTTGCCTGCATTCTTGTGGGGGGCATTGTCAGAGGTCGTACGCCACGACAGAAGGAAAAATAAACCCACACACACCCTACCAGCCTTGCTGCATTCCATCTACTGCCAAAAGAGACCTGCTGCAAGAAATGGGTGACAGCCATCGCCAGGCAGCGAGAAGTCCATGTCCCTCCCAGGGCAGCATCAAGCAGTCACAGACAGCAAGTGTCCAGCTAAGCTGGTTCAGGTCCTGGCTGCCTGAGGCACCACACTGAAATGTCCAGCAGCCTCCTGGAGAGCAGCAAGGAGGGGCAATAAAGGGAAATCAACTTTTTCTCTCATTTCAAGAATTCTAAATGGATGGGGCAATTGCTTTGGAAAGCACAAAACCTCACTCTAAATGCATAGTGGGAAGGGAAAAGGGGAAATAATTGTTGTTGCTGCTTTTTATTTCACTTTTTACTATATTTTGGGGTTGCAACTGCACAGAGGAGCCAAACACACACTGCCCTGTACAGCTGTCCCCATCAAGAGTCCCACCTTTAGTCTAGCTGTATCACAAGATGCTAACAAACAGACTATGTGGGGAGGAGCTGGTAGCTTAATATTAATGAGGGGCAAGTGGAAGGGGAACTATTTCCATGTATACCTTCCCAGCAGAACAATACAGCTGAACAGAGCGAGGAAATCAGGCTATGTAATGAATTTTATTTCAACATGGTTGAAATGAGAGATTTCCCACTGGCAGCCTTAAAAAAATTCTGGAACATTTGCATTAAAGAAGAAAAGTTAATGAACTCTTAAATGTACATCTATTTATATACACATATATGTATATATATATAAAAAATAAGTTCCAGTCCAACTGTTAATACTTCTCTAGTGCTACCACACACAACAAAAAGGGCTGTAATTGCATGGGTTTGAGCTTTTTGCTTCTCTTACTGAGGGGAGGCACTCCATCAAGAGCTGTGGGTCCCTTCCAACTCAGGATATTCTGTTCTTTGATCCTCTTTCCTTTAGCCATTATAAACATCATCAGCGCCAGTTTGAGTTCATCACATCTCCTAGCCATTATGGACTAGGAAGCCAGAATTTGCCAGGCAGAAACTGCTGAAACTAAAATACATGTTGTAGAGCACAGGGTATGCTGCACTGCAGGAGGACTACAGTAAGAAGCATTCTTGAAAAGAATAGGGACCATGCCTTATACTGTAACCCCATACATAAGAACAAATCCAGAAATATTTTACCAAGTTGCTTGCAAGCAACATTTAGCCTAAAGTTGTATATATTTTAATTAAATGAGGACTCGCACTAGGAGACTATTTCCAGAATTTTTATCTTCTGATAACCTGCCAAGTACATCTGTGATTCTAAAGGGAAAAAAATTATCCAAACTACCTTGTCCTTGAGAAACTGGCTGGCGGCCAGCGAGTGATCTGTAAACAGCTTTATGTCCACACAACTATTTTCAAATACTTAGGCAATATTTTCAGACCTCAAACTATTTCTGCTTCGTCAGCAGGAGTTTGACTCAGAAATTCAAGCCTGTACTAACAACTCTTTCTATACCACAGTCAGTAACAACTCCCCAGTCTCAGTGATTACAGAGCCATCTATTTATTTATTTAGCAAAAGAAGGAGCAAAATAAATGCCATTTCCTTTCTGTTGCTACCTGGGTAGTATGAAAGTTACATTCCCAAATCGTGTGGCCAACAGGTTTATTATGTGAAAGGGCCAGATGACAGAAAAGCCATTATGCAACACATTCAGCTCCCAGGTTAATTCATGGAAAAGAACGGCATTAAGGAAATGGAGGCTGTGTGTTCTCCAATAATGACTTTTTACTAAGTACTCAAGAATACATCAAGTGCCTTGAAAAAACTAGTCAAAACACGTTCACCACTCTTAAATAATACACTACATGCTTTCACAGACCAAGCTGTGGCAAACAAAAAGGGAAAAATTCCCTGGGAGAACTTGCAAAGCAAGGCCACAGTACTGCTGCCACTGCAGCTGGTGCTCACCTGCCTTGCTGTGAACTCAGGGTACAAACAGAACACAGATTAAGCAAAAGTTATTTTGGTGCAAAAGGCTTTGGTAGGTTTCTTTCTACAGGAAGAGTCAGCAGATCAATACCTGGCTCTGAGCCTGGTGTTCCCAGCAGAATTTTGGGGGTTTGGGTCATCGGTTAGTCTACATGACAGCAGGCCTGCTGGCAACAGACAGGGTGCACCCGTCTCAAAGGGAGAAAAGCATCTCTGGACAGGAGTTAACAGGGCTCATTGAAAGAGCCTTGAATTAGGTTTGGAAATGGAAAGGGATAAAACCAGAGTCACTAGAGATAAGCCTGGGAGGACCATGCCCATGTCTGAAGCACAATGTGCTACCAAGGTCCTTCAGTCTGCTGTCTTAGTGAAGGCTGGAGATGGAAGTTCATAAGACAGCAAAGATGACATGGGTTACTGGTGTTTTGGAAACCACAGAAGTATGTGAGAATAGTCAGACAAAAATCAGGGCTTCTTCCCACGGAAAGGTGGCAGAATCACCCGACCAGCTGAAGCTCATCTACATCAATGCACGAAGCAAGGGCAACAAACAGGAGGAACTGGAAGTCATTGCACAGCAGGAAAACTGTTATATAGTTACCATCAGAGAAACATGGTGTGATAACTCATACAATTAGAGAGCTGCAATGGATGGCTATAAACTGTACAGAAGAGCTTCTGCTTCAGGCAAGGAAGGAGAGGTGGTGGGGTAGCTCTGTGTGTTAGGGAGTGTTTTGACTGCCTAGAGTTTAACGATGGCGATGACAGGGTGGAGTGTTTATGGATAAGAATCAGAGGGAAGGTCTAGGCAGATATCCTGGTAGGAGTCTGTTATAGACCACCCAACCAGGATGAACAGGCAGATGAAATATTCTACAAGCAGCTGGAAGTCATCTCATTATCACTGGCCCTTATTCTCATGGGGAACTTTAACTTACCAGCCGTCTGCTGGAAGTACAACTCAGTGGAGAGGAAATAGCCCGGGTGGGTCTTGGAGAGTGTGTAAGATTGTAACTTCCTGATGCAGCTGGTCAAATGTGGACAGCTAGGGAAGCTGCCCCATTAGGACTGCTGTTTGTGAACAGAGAAAGACTGGCAGGTGATGTAATGGTTGGAGGACTCTTGAGCAAAGCAATCACAAAATGGTAAAGAGTTTTCAGTTCTTAAGTAAGGGGGAGGGCAGCAGAACTGCCACTTTGGCCTGTCTGGGAAACTGGCTGACAAAGCCCATTGCAAAGTAGCCCTGAGGGGCAAAGGGGTCCAGAAAGGTTGGACATTCTACAAGAAGGAAATCTTAAAAGCATAGAAGCAGCCCATCCCCTTGTGATGAAAGACAAGCTGGCAGGAAAAAGTGCTGGCCTGGCTGAATAAAGCACTTTGGGTGGAACTTAGAGGAAAAAAAGGAGAGTTTATGACCTTTGGAAGAAGGAGCAGGAAACACAAGAATGTGCCAAGAGAGCCAACAGCACCGTGGCCTGTATCAGCACTGGAGTGGTTCACACCTCAAATCCTGTGTTCCATTCTAGGCCCCTCACTACAAGAAGGACATTGAGGTGCTTGAGTGTGCCCAGAGATGGGCAATGGAGCTGGTGAAAGGTCTGGAGCACAGGTCCCATGAGGAGCAGCTGAGGGAGCTGACGCGTTTGGCCTGGGAAAAAGGCTCAGGGCAGACCTTTTTGCTCTCTACAGCCACCTGAAAAGAGGCTGGAACAAGGTGGGGGTCAGTACCTTCCCCTAAGCAAACAAGCAACAGAACCAAAGGAAATGGATTCAAATTGTGCCAAGGGAGCTTTAGATTGGATACTAGGGATAATTTCTTCACAGAAAGAGTGGTTAGGCATTGGAACAGGATGCCCAGGGAAGTGGTGGAGTCACTATCTGTGGAGGTATTCAAAAGACATGCAGATGTGGCACTTGGGGATCTAATTTAGTGGTGGACTTGGCAATGCTTGGTTAATGGTTGGACTTGACCTCAAATATATTTTTCAACCTAAACAATTCTATGATGCTATGGTTTTACTCCCCAACACACACACCTTCTGTAGCTGTAGGTAGGATATACACTGAAGACTCTTTTAGCATTTCTAGTAACAACTGCGCTTTGGGAAAAATAAAAATCTTTTTTCTCGTGACACCACAACACACACAAAACTATTATTCAGCTCATGATCCAACATCAGCCATTCTTGCAAACCACATGTCCCTACTCTGGACCACAATTGCCATCAGATATAATATAAAAATTGCTAGTCAGAAAGGCCAAGCTTTTAGTTGTAAATCATTCAGTAAACTGGAACAAATAAGATAAATAATAACTTACTATTGCCCCTGACTGCAAAAGAGGAACAGCAATCAAAATTCAGCTGAGAAGCATGACTCACACATTTTGTAGCCAGTTATAGCCAGGCAGTTTAGCCCAGCATCACTATCCATGAAACCTCTGTCATACTCCACCACTTCTCAGGTGGTAAAGGGAAAGGAAGAACCCCCCATCCACATGGGCAACAAAGTTGTCCCTCTGGCCCTGCAAACATCCCAGCAGCCACGCTCACATAAACAGCAAAGGCAGCAGGGACACATAGCACTAAGGGCACTGAGGGCCAGGGCACAACATAAGGAAGCAGACAGTGGACCAGCCCTGCTGATGACTATAGCAGGCTGATCATCTCTGGGCCCGTCACCTCATCTCCCCCAAATACAGAAATGGGAACCTATAAACAGTTCAGATGGAAAGTCCCAGCCCCCTGCAAAAAAGAAAAAAAAAAAAAAATTCTCCAACAATCATTCAGCCCTGACTCAGGAGTGCCCTACACACCCAAAGTTTCCATCCCCAGCTGGGTGGTTTCCAAAGAGGCAGTCATGAAAGACCACTGGTGTCTCCAAGAGCAGATGCAGCTGACTGGGAAGGATGCACCCAGACACATCTGGATTGCAGCACAGCTGGAACCAGCACACTGCCTCCTGCCACATGGCTCTTTGCAAAATAATCGGTCATCTCGGGTACCGCAGCTCAGAGACTAGGGGAACAGCCTGGAAACCTCCAGTAAGCTTTTGGTTAGAAGTCAGAAGTGAAAATACTGCTTAATCCTAGACAGAATTTAAACCCTAAAAAATTTTAATCCTTAAAACACAGATATATATATATAATGCCAAAGCTGTAGCCAAACTTAATCTTTTACCATTCATCCCACCGCTTCCAATCTTACAAAAAGGCCTGAAGAGGGAGGACTGGAAATAAATTTTTTTTAAGAGTAGAAGCCTTCCACTTGTTTTAAGGTTTCTGCTTAGTCACTTTCCTAGGACATACAGAAACTTACCTACAAAGTTTGAGCAACACTGCCTGAAAAGCTACCCACCATTTAAACAAATCACCACTTGAATCTGGAAAACAGTTGTGTTAATCACAATCAGGTACTCCAACCAAACACTACAGCCATGACCTAATTACATTATGTGGTATGGTGGTGCAGAACAGCAGTTCCTAGAATTAAGCAATCTTCCAATTAAGTGTCATGCACTGAAAACAAAATTAAATCCGCTGTGATGCTGCCCTACAGCTTCTGCTCCCTTCTCCCATCAGGGAAAGCAAACAAAGTCCTTTCCACCAGTCTGAATGTTGTATCACCAGCAGGACTGGATTTCCAAGATGCTGGGGAGGGGTCTACACACCCCAGATGTGCCTGTCCCAAATTACACCACTATGAGGACAGCTAAGACAAATGAACTATTTTGAAAATTGTAATAAAACTGGTTTTACAAAAGCTCCAATGTTTTTAAAGTTCGCCTTATAAATTTATAGCCACTTGTCTAATTACTGAAAGAGCATTACAGTTTATTATAATCATGTGTCTGCACTGAAAACATGAAGATGGAATGCTGGAATAGATTGCTCAATTATACAGTGCACAGCTATTGCAACTGCTGTCAAAGTAGAATTCAGAACAAGTCCAAGCACTTGTTTTGCAAAACATGAGCACAAGCAATAGTTAACACTTAAAGCAATTTCACTGAACCACGGATCACCAGGCAAAGCACGTGCAAGACAAAATTTAGCCAAAAGTGCTGTCAGTTATGGACACACACATGGACAGATGCATACTGATGCCAAGTGTGGGGCAGCCCCATCAAACACACAGACAAGCCAAGGGCTGACCATGGTACCATGCTCTAAACCTGAGCATCAGTGGCCACTTCACCACCCACATCACCTACTCTGAGTGAGAAGACCCTGATAAGAGTCAGAATCCCACCCCACCCATGAAGCGCAGTAGGTGAGGTTGCTTCACCACACAGGGAAACCACCAACATTCAGGAACTACAGGGCACAAAGGAAAGGAGTGTGGGACACAGCCAGCAAAGTGCAGCCCTGGGAGACCCGTCTCTGGCAACGTTGTTAAACACTGGTTGGAATGCTGCTCCACTATCACTGAAGGTGAAAATCATATAAAGAGTCATACATTTACATGCCAAAACACATTTTCCATCATCACTCACCTCTGCCTGACTTAGTCTGTGGCAAGGAGGCAGGCTCCCACAACCAGCCCTTTCCAAGGGAAAGCCAAGGGCTTTTTTACCCTCCCAAGGGCATCTATGGAGCACCCATTCAGCTACCCACAATGTGAAGGAGGGCAACCAGGTCCCCATAGGTACACAGGTCTGTCCCAAAGGTCTTATTCTACCTAGATCAGGGCCTGAGAGGCTGTTTTAGCTTAAAAAAAAAAAAAAGAAACTCAGGGATCTTGTGCTCTCTCTCATCATCTAGCTACAGCACATCTCAAACTGAGATGCCTGGAAAGAAAATAAAGAAAACAAAGCTCAAAGCTGCCAATGAATTTCCATCTGAAACATCAAGAAAATCCCCAAAGCTTAACTGGATGTTATGCTGGGCTTGAGTTCAAATAAACATGAGAATTCAAAGCTGGAAGTATTTAAGATGCCCATATGGCAGAAAGAAAGGAAGAAGCTTGTACCTTCCACCAGCAGAAAGGTGGAAGGACTTCCTTTTCTGATTTTTGCCACAAACCATAAGTGCAACCAAGAAGGAGGCAAAGCTAAGAGATCAGAGACAGAATCAGCAGAGATCCGAATAATTAAAACTTCTAGTTTAATTTAGGAACTGTAACATCCAAATATCTGCAAGAAGCATAGAGCAAGGGTTTCTCAGTGTGAAACCAAATGGTTCAGACAAAGAAAGTAAACAGATACAAGTTACTGGCAAACATCAGCACTCCATTTAAGAAAAAAATAACAAGAGCTTGTTTTTACTTTAATGGATTTTGATGACTCTGCTTTTTATTTCCATTTTTACTAACACTTCAGCTTGCAAACTGTCTTCTATACACACTTCAAAAATGATAATGCTCAGCTTCCATTTAGCCTGCTCATTAGTTCAAGAATTTCAGGAGACACTATTCCAGAGCAAAAAGAAAAAAAAAATAGAACAAACCAAACACTTCTCCATTATGTGAGTAAGTCTGTAGCTAAGAGACGTTTAATCGACCTAATTATACTGTTTGCCACTTGCATTTACAGCTAGCATTGAAATCAGTGGATGAAATTCATTAGCTTGCAGCAAGAGAGAAAAAGAGAAAAGTGAAGTCTAGTTGATTGCTGCATAAAGTCTTCAAGAACCATCCTTAGCTATAGGACAAGCAACTGAAAATTAACAGAAAAGCCAGTACTGGGAATTTGAAGTAGATCTCTCCAGCTTTCCAGTCTTCATTTTCATGTTCACTCCAGGCAGAAATTCATTTGTTTTACTTCCATGATTCTTGTGAATGTGTCACACACTCAGCAAGAGGTATACCCTTACTAATGACAAATTTTAGCTCTGTCTCAGGACAGGAATCATTCAGTGCATAGGCAAGCCTGTGCCAATACTTTCCAAGCAAACAAACTAGAGAGATACACGATATGCTTAAATGAAGTCTGATTCCTTCAAGGAAATTCACTTAAATAGAAGGCCTCTGGGCTACATTTCTCCAGGCTGCCCTGTGGAACAGACCTGAGGGAAAGGGTGGCACAAAAACAGCAGAGAGGACAGACGAGCCCCAGGGAGGAACCGAGATGGAGGTCTGCAAGTCTGGCCTGGCACAGCTACCCTGAGGAGCCATTCCAAGCTACAGCTTTGGCAGAGCTCTGGGAGATAGGAGGTAACAACTGTAAACAAACAAGAGACTGTATTTTTACTGCTGGATGGGTCAACGGCAAGCCAGCTGAATTTATGGCATGTAGGTGCAAGCACAGCCTTATCTTTCATCTCTTCCTCCACATCAGATCTTCAGTACTCCCAGCCATGATGACTCCCTTCATCTCAGAAAACAGAATCTCAAGAGAGAACACCTAATAAATTAAAGTATTGTTAGGATTTCATTTCCCCCAGCTAGAATCACCTCGTGAATGATGAGCAAAGCCTTCCTTTCTTCAATCAAGATTACCTGATACTGGATCCCAGGTGACACACACTAGTAGCAGAGCAATCTAAAAAGCATCTAAGAGAGGGGAGGGTGGCAACACCCAATGGAGCTTCTTTCCTAACATCTCTGCTCACTTTGAACAACCCAACTCGGACAAAGAAATCTTTCTCATGGCTATACCAGGACAAAGGAGGTGGCATCCCCCTCCATAAAGCTAGAAGGAACAGTCAAAGAAAAAGCAAGGAGGGAGGACGAAAAAGAGGACTGCTTGTAGCATCATTAATCCCCACAAAAGGTCCCTGCCTAGTCCCTACTAGGAAGTCAACACATGACAGCAGGCCCCCCCATCAGACAAGTCCAGGAAACAAGTGTGCACACAAGAGATTATAAGGATGAGCAAAGGCCAGCATTTAGTAATCCCATCTACATTCACAACCTGCCTATGTGCCTTTTGCACAGGGAGTTTCCCTTCAGAGCGCCAAATTTCTTTCTTAATGGGGGAAAAAAAACATTGCCTCCAGAGTGCTGGTGAGTTATTGCCAATATAAGATTAAGATAATTTTGTTCCTCAAAGCTAGATTTAAAGAAGGCTTATCCATTTAATGATGCCATTAAGGAGAGTTAACAATGATTCTCTCCACCACAGCTAGACACAGGCACTTCCAGGACTGGACTCTACTTGTCCTTCCCACCACTTTGGCTGTAATGGAAGGTTTTCATGAAAATATACCTTAAATATTAAGGTACCTTACATTCAGTGGGGCAAAATATAGGGCCTGATGTTCAAAGATGGGAAGAAACAAATGCCCGTGTTGCTTGTCTGCTGCAGTATCCAAAACTTGCTTCTCAAGTCTACAATACTGACATAGTTAACCCCTATGAAAAAGTACTAGTAACAAAAATTTTAAAACTTAAGCAACAAATATCCATTAAATTTTTTTTGCAAAACTCTCTAGCAGACCATAAGCTTTCTGCCAAATTACTTCTGAAACCAACAGCTGTACCAGGGGACCTCTGCACATAAAAAATTACTTGTGGAGAAACTTCTATACACATTTAGATCTTAGCATTGCTACCATTTTTCATTCTGTTCATGCACACAATGACAGTCTGACCCAAAACAGCATCTGCATTTCTACCCTTGTTACCACTCCTCAATATCTTCTCAGTTTGCAAATGTCTCTTTCTACTCTTTTCAAGCCTTATCCTGCCAAATCTGCTACCTTAAAAAATAATTTTCTTGTCCACCTTTCACTTCTTCAGACATGAAGCAACCAGCAGATAAAGAGCATTTGCATCTTTCCTTTGCACTGAAAAGCATGAGAACCATCTCTTTGTCCTGTTAAACCCAGCAGGTAGCTCTAAGGTGGCTTACAAGAGAACAAAGAAGCATCAGAAAGGTCTTCCCATGAACAACAGGATTGGGGTAGGAAGACAACATGGAGATGTGCACATTGCCAGGATGCAAAAGAGAGAGTCAGCTCCCAGGAAAAACTCCAGACCTTGATCCTCTCACCCTACCTGCCCTGTCTCTAGTTTTCCAGCTTTGCCATGAAAACTAGCAGAAACTTCAAAACATAAATTCAGAAGGGGATTACTGTCTTGAGCAATTTGAGGCACACTGGAAGAGACACAAGAACACACACACAAATCTGGGGTGTCTGCCACCACAAGACATTGGGAGATGGGAGAATGCATGTCAAGAAGACAGATGTGGAAGGAGATGACACATTTCCACTTCAGCTGTAGATTTCCTGTGCAATTTTGAACACGGAACTCAAATTACTGTTTTGTTCCACTTGCTTGATTTTAATCCATAAAAATACTAACTCTGTAGTTGTGTTGTCAGATGTAATTCATTAATGTTTAGTAAAAAAAATGCTTTGATGTTCCTGAGTGAAAGCTGCTGCAGATATATTGGATATTAAAGAACAGCTAAATATTACCAGGACTAATGCCTTACAAGAGTATTTGTAATTTCTCTGTACTGAGTGGCCATTTGAGACCAGGAAACAGCATTGGACACATCCATCAGAAGCATAAGGCACATTCAGTGCCATGCCAGATCCGGAGGAGAGCAGATGACACCACAGAAGCAAAGAGACAAAATCATGGGTGCTGAGGGAAAACCAAGGAAGCTGAGTCAGACTTCCTCTTCCTCCAGCAAGAGGCTGAGACCAGACGGCCAGCATCCTGCAGTTCAGTTTCTATAGCCTAAATATGGGTGATTGATGCCTTGTGGGACATCCCAGGGCAAGCAGAACAGAACGTAATTCCTGTTAGAGATCCATGTCCTTTTGGAGCACATGCTGGGGGCCAGGCAGGACAGGATGCTCCAGGACATCTCTCCTTGTGGACAGAAGCAGAAGGGAGAGGGTGGAGGGGAAGAGAGTAGGACATGCCATCCCAGTGCCCCTGAGGTACAATGGCATCATGAGCAATACCCCCAGTCCAAGAGCTCAAAGGCAGTGCCCCAGCTGGGTGCACCTCAGTGTTGAAGGCAACTGGGCAGTGGCCCCTAAAGTGGGATCAATCCCTCTGTCTTTGAGAAAGTGCCTTAACGTGGCTGGAACAAAGGACCCATGAGCAGCTTAATGGCAGGCATGGCTTCCCAGCCTTCATAAAAAGGCATGCTGCAAAAAACACTGCAGTTTGGCAGACAGGACAAAAAGAGGAGTGCCTATTCAAAAAGGCACTACTGATTACTGCTACTTCACGTGAGATGAGATTCTGCCACCTTTTAATTTTTTACTCTTGGTCCCATATATTCAAAAACCAAAACAAACAAACATAAAATAATAAAGATTAAAATAAAAAAATAAAAAAAACAACAAACAAACCAAACAAAAACAAACAAAAATCAAAACAAAACAAAAATAAACAAAACACACCAAAAAACCCACAACTCCTATTCCTGAAAAGGTGGTATGGTTTTTCAAAGAGTATATGCATTCTGACTTTGAGCTTCTGAGTATTAATGTTTTCCATGTTAAATATGAAAAGGAAGAAAGGGGTTACAGGAAGGATTATTCTTAATTCTTGCACTTCTCTGCAGCACAGCAATAGCGAATGAGCAGGTTAAGACAGTCTCCAAAAAAAGTGGTTTTTTTAGTAACAGAAGATCTGTTAAACAAATATTAACAGCATCATGTGGATGTCTTCAAGAGGCTGTAAATCCAAGATTTGCTGATGTAGGGGAAATTCAGATCTTTATCTATAAGCCTGAAAGCAAAGCAAAATGAAATAAAATTCTTAATTCCCTCTCTGCAGAGACATTTTGTCCTTCAAGACAAAACTCCACTGCTTCAGCACTGTCACATCTACACCTTGCCTGGCTTGGAGCTGGAGCTGCTGGTGTTCTTTCAGATCTAAGGTGTTCTTGTTTCTAAAATTAAAAGTCACTAGATCCTCCGAAGGCTCTGTATTTCAGGGGTGGTGAGAAAAGACTGCCTTTAATGCAGGCCAACTCCTCCCACACTTCGCAACTGATGGCTCACTCTATGCCAAATTATTTTAAAATTCTGCAAATCCAAGAAAGACGTTTCCAGAAACAAGGAGCAGCCTGGGGTTGTGCAGCACCCTCCACCCGCAGGGACCCTCTTCTGTACACCAAAACCCACCTAGCATTTGCTGCAGGTTTACATCCTACTCTCAAATGACAATTTTTGCAGAGCAAGCTGGGATCCCTGAGGAACTGCACTGAAACAAAAGATCCTCAGCTCCCGAGTTCATGATTCATTCAACTGTGATGGAGGACCACCAAGAACTTAGGTGCAGCCCACTCCTCCTGTGACACTCCAGTGGGCACACAGCCTCATCCTCCTTCCTCGCTCAGCTGCAAGAGTTACAGCTATTTAAAGAAACTGCACCACGCATCCAGCAGGCAGGACTTGTCACCCTCCTCCCTTAGGAGCAGCAGATCATTAATCAGGTCCTAAGATCACCCTCTGCCTGGTGCTTTTGTGTGTGTCTGAATCATTAGAATATTACTAAGGTACATTAGCAGAGCAGTTTTATAAGATTATATATAATGAGGACAGGTTAGAGGAAAGTGCATCCTGAATTTAACAGAACAGTAAGAAAAAAGAGCAACGGTCCAATTATCTTCTCCCTATGCCACGTTTCACATAAAGCCCTCTGTGAGGCCCACACTATAGCACAGTAGGGAACAGCACAGTGGGCTAAAATTGTGTTATTCTTCTCTTTGTTGAGAAAGGAGGACTAACAACTTGGACTGGAAGGCATTTAACTATCTATTTGATTAGTCATTCAACAGAATGACAGAGGTCACCAAAGCACCACTCAGCACAAATGCATATCTGACCTCACATCACATGCAAATGTGAAGTGCAATTCCTCCCTGAGCCCCTTCTCTGTCTCTTTCCAGTGCTGGGTTTGACACCAACAATCTGCTTTATCCCATTTCTCTTAAGCTATCAGGTTTCCTGCATTTTAAAAGAAGACCAAGCTTACGGCAAGAAGTTGTGGAGGATGTGGAAGTTACATGTGCAGTATTTATAAATAACTATTTTATACCCTCAGCATTACCTGTTTTATATTACTATCCCCAAACACCAACAGTTAAAGAAAAACATGACAAAAAAGCTACTGTAGGAAAAAAAAGACAGAGCCTTTTTTATTGAGTAGAACAACCAATTACCTTCAGGTTTACACAGTTCACTCCTTCCTAGGCGAGCCAAGGATCAAAGAGGATCCTAAACCTCAGAAAAATGCTAGGAAAAGGAGCAGAGGTTGAGCAAGAGCCTGCCCTGGTTCTGCGGGAAGAACAGACTGACTCCCACATCTGCAGCTACAGCTGCAGCAAGCTATAAATTAAATTAATCCATCTAGGCAGAAGCACAGCTGGGAGAAACTTCATAGCGGGTATCTATAGCATGAGTAAATACACCCCTGCACGCAGATGTTCCGCAGGTTATTTTTCAAGGTACGAGATGTCCATAGGAACAAATGAGCAAGGCTGGATTTGCCAGGCAGTTTCTCTGCATCACTGAAAATACACATGATGTCACCAGCTCCCAAGGGGAAGCAGTTGGAGAAACCACAAAGGGACAGTGTGAGGCAGACATGCCTCACACACGGTGAGCAGGAAGCCTGCAGCTCACACAGCTTCCCCACCAGCCACGTCCTGAGGGTCCGACCCAGCATGAAGCACAGGAAGCCAAAGAAACACTTCCCTATGGAATTGCACTCCAGGCAGATTAGAGGAGAGTGGGGCATCCCCAGAGCTCAGAGAAGCACAAATTGATGTGCAGCCAATGGGAACTCAAGATGAATTCTTCATTTAGGAGCGCAAGGGAACCAGGGAGCTAACTCTGCAAGGGAAGGGAAAAGATAAGGCTGCAAGCCTCTCCACCAGCTACCGATGTGGTCTGGGTACTTGGGGAAGCTCACACTGAACATTCATTAAAGTTGGAACAACAGGCTGTTGAGACTGAATGGATTTACATAGGCTCAGCTGTGAGTGTGCAGCTCAGCATCAATTTATTTCTTATTTACACTGCAGTAGCACTCAGTGGCCTCAAATCATGATCAAATCAGCCCTGTGTAAGACACCGTCCAGCCACCCACACAGGCAAACCGCTTAGTCCAAAGCGCTCACGGCCTGGTGCCCTCGCTCAGGAAAGCATGTGCACTCAAGCTATCCCAGACAGAAAATACTCCAAGAGTTTAATCCTGTCCCAGTTAGGGCAGAAATGCTCATCTGGAAAATGCCTGGCCTGAATGAACATTGTTTCAAATTCAGATCTTCCCCTTGGCTGCCTTATGTCCAACACTCATGTGCTGCAAGTTCCCAGCCACTTGGTAACCTGGAAGGAAAAGCCTTAGGATGCTTAGGAATAGCAAAGTGTTCTCTAAAGGGATCAAAATGCAGTCGTGGTATTCAAAAGGAAACCAAGCAGACAAGAAAAGTATTAAAATCCATTAAAAAATGCCACATACCCCCACAAAAATACGCCAAACACAAAACCCATCATTTCCTGAAGCTTGCTGCTCCTGTTGCAGGGCTCAAAGGAGGTATTCCAGGACCAAATTTTGACAGTGTTTATCAAACATACTGTGTCTCTCCATAAACAATATTTTGTTAGAATTGCCACAGCTTTTTCCTATAGGGTTTGTGATACTACTTACAGTCCCTGTTTTAAGAAAATATTGTGAGGTTCTGATGGAGACAGTTTCTCAGGGCCCTCTTTTACCAAAGGACTGCTTTATTAATACCAAAATATTTCCATATCTCAAGAGCTATCAAGTTTTCCTTAATACCAAATTCTCCTCTAGTTTAGAATGTTTGCTATAACCCACTATAAAAGAATGGACAGAATTCAGTCACAGCTAATTCCTATCACACTCCAATTTCCAAGGCCAGAACAAAACCACAGAGCACAAACACTCAAAGCAAACTCTAGAGAGAACAAGCCAGATGCAAACTGTCAGCCATAACAGGAAAGAAAAAAAAGTATTAAAAAAGAGGGTCTCCAATCTGAGGCTCATAACGGAAACCATTTTACAACTTGAATTCCAACTTACACTAGAACCTAAAGGTATAGTATTTTCTTAGCATTTGTATATATGCCTAAATCAAATCAATAATTAAGCTTTAGGCTTACAGGATTTACTTTGTTATAGTATTCTACTTGGCAGAGTGTTTTACAGCAGCAAGTTTACACAGCAGTTCATCCATAACCATGATTTACTTCACTTTCATTAGCTTAAGGACTACAATCAGAAGACACTTAATTCTTCTAATTTAATATTTATAAATTAAGGAAGTAGGTTCATGAGAAAAACCTACTGCTGCCAAGGACATCACTTCCAGCATGGCCTCACAAGTAACTACCACTGTGCTGTGTGACTGGAAACTGTGATGAACCCTGTCAGGAGGAGAAAAATATCTACCTTTCACCTTTTCAGGTGGGTATTCAGTGAGGTGCCAAGGAACTGAGAAGTAATTTGGAAACGCTAAGACAGACTCCTGGGACTTTATCTGCTGTTCCCAGAAGTATGTAGTTGAGGGAGGGATGGAGGGATGGAGGGATGGAGGGATGGAGGGATGGAGGGATGGAGGGATGGANNNGGATGGATGGATGGATGGATGGATGGATGGATGGATGGATGGATGGATGTCCAGCTGACTTGGAACATAGTGAGGAGGAAGAAAGCCACATTAACAAGAAGAACAGGCAGATTAGATCACAGGCTGCTAATAAAGATCAGGAGTTCAACAGCAGAGTAGAGTTTCTCCAGCTCTTGTCCCTTTCTTGAAGAACAGAAATTAGCACCTGACCTTTCTGCCGCGCTCATGCAATGACAATGCCTTGTGCTAGCTCTCAATCAGGAAAAAGAAACAGATAAGAAAATAAAATGTTATCTCAGCTGTAGACAGTTTTATTACTACTCTACTCCCCTCAATTTTACTAAAAATACTCTCATTTAAAGAAATCCATTTATTCTGTCCTCATCTATGAAAATGAATTCTGGTTTTTTGAGGACAACATAACTAACTTAAGCCTTTTCAAAACATGCCTCCAAGAAAGCAGGCTCTCTCTCACACCAGCCAGATGAATGCAGGACTGTTCAGGACATTCCTTCAGCTAAAGCCAGGGAAACAGAAAGGTTGGTGGTGTTTATGAGTAGAGTAAGTCACCTTTTTTTGATATCAGAGGAAATGAAGGTATCCAGGTCTAGTTTGCCAGAAGTTACTTCTTAAAGCACAGGATCACGTGTATTCGTGGGTGA
The DNA here is from genome assembly GCA_013400175.1 of Phainopepla nitens. Lineage (NCBI taxonomy): Eukaryota > Metazoa > Chordata > Aves > Passeriformes > Bombycillidae > Phainopepla > Phainopepla nitens. Next base: position 269,658 of record VXBQ01011416.1, on the reverse strand, counting down.
CTTGATCACTTTCAGTAATTATCATATTTGAAAAAAGAAGTATTGATCCCAAAAGAGGAAAGCAAGAGTGGTGCAAATGTTCTTTCAGAGATTTACCACCTTGCCCACCAAAACAAAGTGGGTGTTTGAGAAAAGATTGTTTTGTTTTCAGCTTCAGTCAAACTGCAAGAACTAGGTTCCTTGTCCTTGTCTGGAGGTAAGGAGGCAAAGCAGGGAAGCTGCTATGTGCAAGACAGAACAGGCAAAAAATGGGCAAAAGCCAAGGGTAAGAAAGCATCTGAGAACATAAGCAGAAAGCAAGGTGTCAAAGCAGCGGGGATGGGAAGCCCACATGTGTGCAACAACTCCTCCTGAGCCCCTAACCATCAAATTAAGCCCATCTACCCTGAGCACACTTAGACCCACATTTTGCCCCATCGCCAGGGCACCAGCAGTTCATGCTTCACTTAGACCAGACCTAAGGAGATGTCTGTGTGTGTGACTTGGGGATTCGGCTAAAAACCCAGCCAAGGGTGAGCTACTGCCACCAGGAGCAGGCCCCTGACAGCTCCCCTTCCTGCACCTGCACCCCCCAGCCTCAGGCACAGCAGCAGCAGCCACTGCCAGAAAGCCAGACTGGCAGAAAACTCCAACTTCTTTGTCAAGGAGATAAGGAAAAAGAACATCCACAGCTCAGAGACAAAACCAGTGTTGCTGAGCCAGAAGGCTGAGCACCTGCAGCCAGTAAACAAGTAGACAGGATCAAGGATTCCTGGCAAGAAGGAGCAGATGCGGTGAAGGTTGCAAGCATTCCTACCAAACCAGCATGTCTCTTGAGGATAAGACACAAACTCCTGATGATTTTCATTAGTCAGCTGGAAATCAGCTACAAACTACAGCGTCCTCCTTATCGATGATGGTTACCTGCAGAAACAGATGGCCTGAGGATGCAGTACCATGAGACCAGAGGCTACACAAATTAGCCATCAGGAACAGCCTAACAGACCAAAGCTCTCCAGTCTTGGGGCACAGGACTGGATGATCTCCTGAGCTTCTTTTACATGAATGGATTGTTTATCTGTACATGCATACATGTACACACAGACATGCATATATATATACACACAAACACATACACAAAAATTTTTGATTCTGGGGCAAGAAAAGATGGCATATGTAATTTCCTTAATGCAGTTTCCAGCTCACTTGGATCTTGGCTGGGATGAGAACAGAAGTCCCAACCCCTTCAAATGACCTACACTATAAAAAAGTCCCAATAAAGCAAGACATTGCCATGCATCCGATATCCAAAGACTACAGTCAATACCTTTGGGCCCTTACATAAGGTTCGAGTCCCGCATTCAGTAAGAAAAGAACAGGCTTCCCCCTCAAACCAGAGGAAATCTTCCTAAGGTTAATCTGCTGGTTGTTAAGTAACTTAGGCCAGACACTGAAAGGAGCCCGATCACATGCAGGAGATTAGCACATTGCAGACATGAACACAATGGCCCAGGCAAAGGCGCCCAGGGGGACTTGTGCACACACCTCTGCTTACACCCTGTAATGCCCAACGTGCTTTCAGCGGGGCACTCAGTGGAGCAAAGTGGAGGTGAAGGGGGCAATGAATCCTGTTTTGCTTCCTGTCTCCCTCTGAAAACATCTCCATATGGTCCTCCCTCCCCCCCACCCCCCACTTCCCAGTGGAAGGGCAGGGGCAGGGCCAGAGTGGTGTAGGGATCTGAGCTACAAACTTTCCTGAGGAAATGCCACTGAGATGGTATCATCAGATCCTTTGAGAACAGAAAATAGATAAGACCAAGGTCTGGGAGATAATTACCCATTTGTGCTAAGAACATATTTTCCTTTACAACAGCCAGACTTTTATTCTTAAATCTGTAGACAATTTTTTTCCCTCAGAAAGGTTAGTCTACTATTACAAAAACAATTATGGAAAGTGCCTACTGAAAGCCCAGGGTGACACAGATGAATACAGATTACTGTCCAACTAACATGCAATTCTAGTGAATCAATCATCTTCAATGCCAAAGCCCCTGTTCTGCTCCTTCCTCCTGCCTCTTCTCCATCAGCCTCAGCCAAGTCCTGTCTCATCTCCAAAGCCTCCGTGTCCCTAAAGGGAAGCAGGGTAGCTATCCATGGCACAGAAGGCCGGCAGCCTGGAGCAGGGCAGGGCTCAGATATGGCTGTGGCCGACCCAGGCTGTAACACAGGTCAGCCTGGCCAAGTGTCCCTGACTGCTGCAGCTCTCCATCATTTCCAAGCAAGTTTTTTCAGATGGTCCTAACACCGTTTGGCTCCCACTACAATGCTGGCAGAAGCATGTTGTAATTTTGCTCAGCCATAAGAATTTTAAACCATGCTTAAGCACTCTTGCTAACCACACTTAAAAGATCTACCGAAGTGCAGCCAAAAATGACTGAAGCCCTCCAGCCGACCAAAGGGCACCCGGATAAGTAAGTAAATAAACAGGCATGCAGTCACAGACAATGAGAGCCTACCTAAAGTATTTCAAAAACCAAATAGCAGCATAAGACGTTTCAATGGGATTTGTAAGTCAGTACACAGGAGTACCATGTTTACAGGGATGAAAATTCTAGCACTGATCCACTTCTTAAGGCTAGCACAGGGACTTCTCACAGGAAGATTAGTGGGGAAAAGAAGGAAAAAACTGATTAGTAACAAGACCTGACATTTGCTCAGGTCAGGAGAGGAAGTCTGGTATTTTCCAGAGCAGTGACTGGGAGAGCAATGGGAGATGTGTTGATACCACAGGACCATCAGCAACCTTGCCGGCAGTGATGCCAGCACATCACAGGACACAAGGGCCTAGGGACTACCAGGCTGGTACCCAGACACAAACTGTGTGTGCCTGCTTTGAGCTAACCATCTTCCTGGGCTTCTGTGCCCTTCAGGGCACCTCGAGATCTCCACCAGCTTCATCCCCAACGGCCTGGATTGAAGAGCCTTCTCCATGGCAGGAGGGAACAAGTCATGTTCCCCAGCAAGAGCACAGCAGGAAAGGAGGGAAACCAAAAGAACCATCTGCTGCCTTTACTCAGGCAGTCCCCAAAACCTCACTGCCTCTGAAATGGTATCACAGTAGCAGTGGCATTTTTTCGGCATCAGCAGTAAGAAAGATTAAATGGTTCCACTCAATGTTACTTCAAAGGTAATTTTAAAAAAAAAAAAAAAAAAAAAAAGCACTTCGTGATTTTCAGAAGACATTCCAAAAAGACAAGTTTCTTTAAGCCTTCCCAAAAAGTGAAGGCATGTGAATAATCACACTTGTCACGTCTAAGAGTTTGACTGCAGGCCTCACACTCTCTGGGAATTAATTTAGAAACTACAGGAGAGATTCAAAGCCTTCTTGTCCAAGCCACATACACAAAATAGAAACCATTCCTGCAGTCCGTGTCCTCAACACCCCTCCAAACCCAGGTATTTTATCTGGCATAAATGAGTTCTAATAACACACGGGCAGCAATCAAAAGTGCACATTTAATGCAATTTACCCGTAATGAAAGCTAAGGCTTCCCTAATGCCGGCTAGGGGCAGCCAGAGGAAGAGAAGCCACAGGTTACTCCTCTCCCTCAAGGTTCAGCCACAAACAGAGTTCCCTCTCCAGAGCTCCTCTGGACGCAGGTAAAATGCCAACAGCTCCACAGCGCTGCATCACAAGAGCAATAGCTGAAGGGTGGGGGGGAAGAAATGATCACCAGGAGCTACTTCAGGCCTCCCACAGAGAGTCATGAATCAGACAGCGACACTTTCAGTAACAACTACAGGTCACCAAGGGACCACAACATACAATATTACACTTGTAACAACTGGCAATGTCAATGTTAATGAACAGATAATTTTCTGATGCCATCCTTATAAAATATCCAGGGCCAATCGCCTGATTTTTTTTTCCCCCTAAACATAAACCTTCCCGTAAGAACCAAGAACACTGACAGCCTAAGTCGCAAGAAGTTCTGACTAAACTTTAGTATTAAAACCTATGAAAAGAGCCTGTTATCTTCATAACTCATGGCAGGCCTAACCTGTTGTGAGAATCTGCAGCTCTGCAAGCTCAGGACCTCCCTGAAGCCCAGCCACCCAGAAAAAATGGATGTGCTGAGCAAAACAACAACAGGACTCCATGAGAGAGCAAGAGCCACCAGTCACACTTGTACTTGAAATAGTGCTACATTTCAAACGTCTGGTAAACCTGTAGGCCAGAGCTGGGCGTGGCTGGATCTTGTTTTTGAATAAAAACCAGTAGCTAGGAGCTTTACATAATATCTGGTTAAGTATGCAACACAGGAAGGCTAATCATTGATGGTAACTCACTTCTCCCTTAAAACAAAGAAACTTTGTGTCCTAAACTCCTAAATAAAGCATTTGAAACAAAAAACAAAACCCAAAAGTCCATGCATAACCTAAAGAAAGTATTTTCACAGCTTTCTGAAGCTGCTGTAAGCTCTGTAACCACCAGCCTGAGACCAGTGATGGCAAGAATTCGACCTCCCTTCACATTTATATTGTTCCTAGCCTCCAACAGCTCAAAAGTTTCAGGTAACTCTGAGACACTGACCCCCACATTTCTTTCCTAATGTCCTCACAAAACAAAGGGAAAAAAAAATAAAAAGGAGAAGAAGATCAGAACTTAACAACTGAGGAGTTGTATTTCATGCCCTCTTCCTTTCATCAGATAAATGTAGCTCAAAAATGTGCAATGGTCCAGCTCTCTCCATAAAGATAAATGATGGAGCTCAGGGAATTAATACCTGCTGCACTTCTGAAATGGTCATGCAACCTGAAATCCCTTAACACACTTGTGGTAAGTTTAAAATGTTGAACTGAGTCCAGGGTTGAATAGGCCTAGCCATCTCGTTTCAAACATTTGGCAACTAAGACTTTAAACTGAGCCTGAAAAACAGAAGTAGTAGGAAAAGGTAAAAAATACAGGGGCAGCAGTCGAGCCTCAGATCCCGAGGGTGGCTTTTCCCCCCTTTCCCTACAGTCAGCACAAGGTGGTCAGAAAAAGGGCCAATAAAATGAGGAGCCAGCTGAGAGGATTTGTAACATGAAACCACCAAGCACAATACTGAAAAATTTCCTAACTAAGAAGGAGGGGGAAAAATAAATTTAAAAAACCCCCCGAAACTGCCCAACCACCTCTGGGGAGGTCATTAAAGACAGATGGTTCATTTGGAGGGCTGGTAGGAGCGTGCTCCTCAGACCTGGGCACCAGCACCGATCACCTACATATCTGCTGGCAAAGGAAGATGTCCACAGACAAAAGGGAAGGGCTGTGACCAGGACCGATGTGCAGCACCTTGCAGGGACAGAACACCCAGCTCCCACCATCCTCACCCACGGCTGCTGCCACAGAGAGCACCTCTGGTCCTGGGGAGATGGATGACAAGGAGAACAATGGTGCAGCGACAAATGACTTTTGCATTTAGGTTTCCTGGACGGGTATCAGCAATCTGTCATAAAAGGAAAGAAAAGTCCTAACCGAACCATCAGCTACACTCATTAAAATCCTAAAGACGCCTGGAGAACTGCCCTTTCTACAGCATTAGAAAGTCATTGGCAAGTTCATCTTAACCTGGATGGAGATTTCCCTCTGCGCTTCCCCCCTTCCTCTGCTCACTCTGAATTTAACTACAGGAGAGAAAACTGGATCATACTTAACCAAAAAAAAAAATCATCTGAGGTCCTGCAGCGGGGTGGGAGGGTGGAGATGGCAGGGAGGGGGGGCTGCAGAGATAAGTCGGCGCTTTGCTGTGCACATGTCTTGTCGCTATTTATCCCCTCGCTGCCGTCACGGGAGCCTGCACACAGAACAAAGGCCCTTTGCTCAACCAGCCACAAGGAGCCCTTTAAGCACTTCAGCACAGCCCAAGAGTATCCTTCCAATTAGCCTTTAAACTGTGCCACTAAAATCAATAAAGAAAACCCTTTTATGCAACAACGTTACCCCTTCACCACAGAAAGTGGCATTGCTGGGGCATATACATCCCCCACCCCCAGGGCGAGAAAATCCCTAAATTAAGGCATATTTTCTGCCTCCCTTGTATCCATCAACAGATCAAGCTCTTCATTAAGGGTGTCCGTCTAACTTGCTAATTTAAAGGTTTAAATGGCTCCTGCACAGTACCTTAAAGGGGTCAGTTATTTCAGACCACCATTTCAGAGGAAGCAGTACAAAAAAACTCATCCTCCTTATTTCCAAGGTGAACTAGAAGCAATGCTGTAAAAAGCAAATGCAACTCCAGCCCAAAGCTCAGACTTGACAGAGACACAGAGGATTTGGGCCCAAGAATCAGTTCAAGGCTCGAATCCTTCTGGCTCAGAAGGCAGCGACCTTGCACACGCGTGCGTGTCCGTCTGTGCGTCCGTATATCCGTATGTGTCCATGTGTCCGTGCATCCATGCATGCCCACGGGCTAGCAGGCCCTGCGTCACAACAGAGGGGCCTGCAGAGCACCAGACCTGCCCGGGAGCACTCAATCCCGCAGGATGTTCCAGCAACTCCTACCTCGCTTGAGCCACGTCACCTGATTTCAGCACCTCAAAATGAGTCAAAATGTGCAGAATCAGGCTCTACAGCAAAAATTCAGCTCCTCTGCTTAAAACCACAGCAATCCTCGCCTGCCAGTTCTTTTTAATCGCTAGACTGACAGCCATGTGGCAAAGTCGACAGCGCCAAGTACTTGTCATTTCATCAGCGCTGCCAATTCCCATCTTGCTGAGACAATGACACATCAAAAATAGCTTTCATCTGTTTATATACTGCATGCTCGGCAAACTATGTCACCAACTGCTGGTGTGGAAAAAAAAAACAACCTTTTTTTTAATCAATTCCATCCTGGAAAAAAGTAAGATTACGCACTCTCCAAAAAATACAAAAAATGTATTCCATATCTTGGGAAACCTTCAGTGCATGCCATATTTCACTGCAGATTACTATATCCTGGAAATATTTATTGGAGTAAATCATAATTCTCACTCTTTACTAACAAAGAGCAAAGAACTAATAAGTCAAACTTTTTTTCTGAAACATGTTGGTTTCTGAAGCTGCTGAAAATATTCAAAAGATAGAAGTAAATAACCAAAAGCATTCCTCTTAATAAAAATTGAAGCCTTTTGCACACCAACCAGATGCCAAAAACAACATACACCAAAATTCACAGTCTTTCTTCACAGTTTCATCAGTCTTCCTGAAAGACATACACAGCATGAGTCACATCCTTTTGTTCCTGTCTTCCTGGGCTATTCAAATTTGCTACTTCTCAGTGGACAGCAATTCTAGAAAAAACTCTGCTCCCTACTGATCTGATGAACACTTGAGTTCATGAGAATATACTATGCATACATAAGAATATACCATGAAACATTTATTTGTGCCTTTTTTGCTTTCTTCTTCCCTCCTTCCACAAAGGGTAAAAACAGTCTGAAGCATCAAGTTCCATACATGAAAACTTGAAAGGAGACCAACAAGGAAATCCATACACTTAGAATACAGGCTGGAGAGCCAAATCAGAAAATTACATGAGATAACCCTATAGCTGAGAAACTATACCAAACAAACACCATGTGGCAAGCAACACCTAAAACTTGCTTTGATTCTTCATAAAACTCATTGTGTACTTTGTTGAGAAGTCTGAAAGCACTAGAGAAATTTAGGAATAAGAGCTCTTTCACAGCTAAAAAGAACCTTAGGCTTAAGACCTGAATTTACTGTTAACAAACTAATTTTCATGTCAAATGTTCTTCTTCTAACAGCAGAACATAAGAAAGTATTTCAGCAAAAATGAGATTCATAGCAGCTTTGGAAGGGAGTCCCAGTTGGGATTTCAGGAGACAGCAAGATTCAGGCCTGACTTAGGGAGCCCTCATGACAGCCTAATAAATCAGAAAAACATATTTTTCCAACTTGTAGATTAAAACAAATACCAATTTGGTGATAGTAGGCTTTTGAGCAGCCGTGCTTCCCAAGGAAAAATGACTGTTTACACTAGCCTGATACTTTAATAGATGGACACACACAGATCATTAATTATGTCCGGCAGATGGAAGCAGGCTGTGAATCCATGCAACACAATCCACAGGTCATCAAGCTGCCGAGGTGTAGGTGTAACTTTGCTATCTAGAAATGAGAGGAGAATGGCAGGAAAGATGAGGCTGTGTCAGCTGCAGACGGCTCTTGAGCGCTCCTCCGCCCTGAAGAGTCACACCACAGTGCTCCTACCACTGTTTACTGAGTAGCAAGTTCAACCAGTACTTTTTCACACAGCCAGACTCCTTCCCACTGGAGCCAAAGTTGGAAATATGGTTTATATCATAAGGGTTATTAAGTATGGAGGAACTGGATGCAACCTGTCAAAAAAAAAAACAAAAACAAAAAAAAAAAAACAAAAAAAAAAAAAAAAAAAAAAAAAAAAAAAAAAAAAAAAAAAAAAAAAAAAAAAAAAAACAAGCACCCACACCAAGCCCCCAGCATCAGCTGCCAAGGATTGGTAATATGGGAAGTCTCTCTTGTTGTTGTCTGTATATGTATTTTTAATCCTTTTCTCAATCACTGACAAGTACTAAAGACAGCAGCCTAGCAGTACACATCTGCAGCCTGATCCCACATGGAAGCTCTTAGGTTTTCCCAGGTATACTTAGATTTTTGTGTAGAAAAAGCTTGAGTTCTTGGAAACAGGCTTTTACATTGAGAATGGCAGCTCACTACCATCTTAAAAAGTAGGACTCAATCCTAAGTGCAGTTGAGGTGTAATGCTGACATAAAGCAACTAAGCAAAGGAGAAACTTCCTATTTCCTCTTTATCAGGATTTCATATCAAGTTGGCTAAGTGGAGTTGCACAGCTCAATGGAAAAAGCAAGGTTTTTTACCTCTACTCCCCTCCTCTTTTCAGACATTTTCTTCCTTGTGAAGAAGCAGCAGGTAAATTAAAACAGCCCTCCATGCCCCTCAGGAGCAGCCAGCCTGCCAGCTTTTGGGAGGAGAGCTCAACTCTGAGCTTAGAAAAATGCTTTTGAAACACTGCCCTGAAAGAAAAGCTCTCCCCTGAGGAGGTGGCGATGTGGAAGCAGATATTGATAAACACAGATATTAGCTGTTGCTCTGTTCTCGCAGTCCAAATCAAACAAGTGGAAATAGGAGAGAATTATGTATGCATTAAGATTAAATTCATACTTTAAAATACCATTAGTGAAAGATTGGTAAGAGATCAAATGCAACGCACTCCCTGTAATTGCTGAATTCCTTAGGGGTTTGTTTTCCTTTCTTTTTTTTTTTTTTTTTTTTTTTTTAATTTATTNTTTTTTTTTTTTTTTGTAAATGTACTCCATAAGAGGAAAGATATTCCCATATGGTTAAATTTTAATTTGGTTAGTTATATAAACTACATGCCACTATAAAAATTCTCACCAGTAGTTTCAATTCCATAATCACAAGCTGTTATTCACTTTTCATGATTACATGTTCTGCCTGCTCAGAAGTTTGTCCTTCCACTTCAATCATGGGTTAAGCAACTAACAGATGCATTTAAATGAGACTGTAAAAGAACTTAGTGAACTTTCCAAGTACAAAATATACTAAAATTAAGCCTCACTTTGTCGTCATACTTCATCAGCTTGTCATCACCTTCATCATGTACCCAAAGGTAACATTGTTCAAAACCACGATAGGGCACAAGAACATTGCATTAAAAAGACCAAGTAAATTATCTCTCGGTTTAATATTCCTTAATGTCTCCAAGTAAAAAACAGTATTTTTTTATAAAAAGACAAAGCCAAGCTTCTAAAGAAAAATATTCCCTATTAAAAACTATCTTAAAATGCCATGCAGCAATCACTCAAAATGTAGTCTTACTATAAAAACACAAAGCATGCTCTTAGCATAAAGATAAAGATCATCATGAGATGGGGTTTTAATCCAAATTTAAAATTAATTAAAACTTACTATATGCAAGTGTTGGGCTGAGTATATGACTCAGTCTTCATGTCACTTTCAATCACAGTGACGAATCTGCTCTTCAAGACTAAGTCTGAGAGCTACGGGTAAAACAGTTTATTACTGTTAGCTCTAATTAATACAAACCCAACTGTTTCTAGTTCTTCAGTACACAGAATAAATTAGATACAGGCTTCTCCCATGCATCTAATTAAAACAGGAGAGTCTTCAAATCTAGGGTTACAAAAATGTAATGAATAAATTTAATTAATTTGTGCCTTTAGGCCCCTTATCAATGGAATTATTTGTGAATGTAAATCTGAGAGCACGTCTGTATTTTCCTCAGTATCATTGCCCTAGAACAGCCATCCAAAACTAAAGATAACTCCTCATATCGCAGCCTCCTACATACACCAGAAAAAGGCATGTTCCCAAGCAATCAAGGTGAACAAGCATCAGGAGGAGAAATCTAAGTAAGAAAGAATAAGAGACCAAAATTGCCACTTTTTAACAAAGATTATAGCATTTTCTCAGTAGTGCTTTCCACAGTAAGGTGTTTCCAAGGAGTGGTTAACATGTGCATGCAATTCCCAAGAACACAGGCTACGATAAAAATATTTACTTTTAGGCTACAAAGGTAACCCAAATAATACTGACAGCCTCAGCCTCGTGGCAATCAGCATAGCTTAAAGCACAGTAAATAATCTCCAAGGAGAGCGATAACATACAGCCATCCCAAGAACTGTGAACAGGATTCAGGGAACAAAGACAACCAATCTTAAGGTATCTCCAGAAAAGCTATTTCCCACTCCATCCAAATATACACGGACACACAACCTGTAACACTCTGCTGAACCCCAGAGGTGGAATTCTCATCTCAGTAAATGTAGGGATTATTTGGGATTTGGCCAGCATGGTCCAGAGCAGAACTGAACAGCAAATGTGTACCTACCCTTCAGAGCAAGATTAGCCTAAGGAATCATTATTTCTAAAGGACAAAAAAAAGAAAAAGAAAAAAATGTGTGACAGCTATGCTGTCAAAAAACAACACTTTTCAATCACAGAGAAATTAAAAGTCCCCACCATTCTCTACCTAAGCCTACAGCAGAAACCTTTGTCTTTGTGCTGAAGTTATCAAATTCTTGGACCTAAATTTTGGACCAGCTGGGACTACTCTTTTATCCACACAAGCTTCCATTCAGTTTTCCTACAAAATGATTTTATACTCCACTTACCCATGTTTTAGGCTACACAGAGAAAGAGCACAAAAAGAGAGCTACTGCAAGAATAACTGCACACCTACTGATTCCAAACTTCTGAACAAAGAAATCCAACATACTAACTTGGGTTTTGCATATTTTTGTGGGGTGGAAGGTAATTTCTCATTTCCATCAATGTTACCAAAACACACTCATAGACCCAAGGCAGAAGAGCTCTGCCTGGTGAGACAGTGCTTGCAGAAGGTCCTCCTCATTCCAGGTGTCCGCCACTGATCCCTGCCTCTGCTGCCAAATTCACCCACTGAAATCCACTACATGCTTCTTGCCTGCTCTAAATTAGAGTGGCATCAGAGCTCTAGCTACCTCTGTCACCAGCTGGGCCCTACTAAAACTCTGGGGCAGGCACTCCTTCCCCTCCTTCTGGCTGCCACCAAGGATGCACTTGCAGCGGCACACCACCCACGCCCATGGCTCACCTGCAAGCACTCCAGGAGGTGCCTGGCCGTCCCCCCAGAGCTCGGTTTGCTTGTGCACCGAAAGTGAATTGAAAAGGCAGTCACAAATGCTAGCTCAGTTAGTTCCTCTGCCAAAAAGCTGAGCGCAGGAATTTAGTCAGGAGTCCAAAGGTCTTTATCCTAGAACCCTGAATCATCCATCACAGCTGAGTACTAGCAACTGAATGCACCAGCAGCTACTCTTTGCAAGCTGAATATGGGAAGAATAATACTTTTCCTAGCAAAACAGAGTATATTGACCACATGACCCCTCTTCACGTGATTAATCAAAGTGTGTTTTGAATTTAAATAAAACTACAGCAGAAATTCCCTTGAGTCACTCAAATCTCATCATAAAAGCAAATTCTGGTTTGCTGCAGGCAAAGCATGTGAATATCGTTGAAGAACAGTAACAAGCAAGCAAAGAAAATGTTGGTCAAAAATCCAGCGTCACCTGCACTACTTTACACAGCTGGACAGGACTTGAAGGAATTGGAAGGTCACAGTTTTATGCCAGACTTGCTTTTCTACTACTGTCTTTTCAATCATCTTCCCTCACAGAAAAATTACCTCATGCTAGCAAGTTTGGGTTTCTTTGTTTTTCAAGCTGTAATATGGCTACAGCAGTTCTTCACCTACAAGACATCATTTGCTCCCCTTCTGAATTCTGTGAGCAAGCAGACCTTGAAAGAAATCTATTAACACATGATTCATGGCACCAGTCAGAAAGCAGAGTGAAGCCATCATTAAGAAAGATAAAGGAGAGAAGCTATGGGGATATTCCCTTAAATAAAGGGATTCATCTAGGAGGTGCTTTATTAATACAATACCTAGTGCAGAACACCTAACTGGAAAACAAAAAAGGCGAAAAAGAACAGTAAAGTCTCTAACTCTGGAGGAAATCAATTTCTAAGACTCGCTGCCAGCCATTATAAATGATGCTGCTTCAGAGCAGTTGTTCCTTTGTTGTTTTTTGTTTGTAATTAAAGACTTGTGTTAGCACTTTTTTCAGAGAAACCCATGAAGCATCTAGTTGAACACAGCGAGAGGTTTTTCTGTGTACAGGGATGCCTGGTGCTTTGAAGCAGGCTGCACAGTAACAAGCACCCCAGAACATGCACAGGCTTCACTCCCTTGACTGGGGTGGGGCTTCCTGTGGGTGTGCTTGAAAAGCAGAAGGAAAGCAAGTACCAGGGGGAAGAATGATTGAGCAGACAGGCCTTTACATCCTGCAGCCAGGCTGTGGGAGGGGCAGCTGCCTGCTGCCCTTCTTGGCTCTGCTTTTAACTGCAAACCCAAACAGCAATGACAGCAGCAGACCACTATTTTTAATTACACAGCTGGGATCATCTGTTCCCTAAAGAAATCTTTAATTGCTCTTTGCTTGACAACCTCACCCCCTCTTTCACAGCAACCAGGTCTTGAGCACCTCACCACAACAGCACTGAGCTCCCTGAAACACAAGCACATCATTTTTGGATTCTTTTACTCTGGTTCTTTATTTGCAGACTCAAGGAAAACTAGACATATAAGGACTGAGTAAGTCATCAGAGACACACACACACATTTAAAAAAAAAAAATCAGAACATAAATATGAACACTTTCCACCCAAATATTTCAATACTAATCCACATTAGTATGGCAATTAGAGGGGCAGAGAACAACAGCACAGCCTGCACTGTGTGCTTCAGTTCCAGAGCACCTGGTTCAGCTGGGTCACACAAGTGGTACTACCAGGGGCCTGTCTGTGCACCTTGTGTCTTACAGGGAGCACAAGGAGAGGGCTTGATGAGGGACCTCTGACACCCCTGCCAGGGGTTTCCAGACCTGGAAAACAGAAACAGAGAACAGCTAACCTATTCATGCCTACCTGTGGGAGAAGATAAGGCACACACTGTATCAGAGAAAACACTGGACCATTTTAAACACTAATACTCTCACCTTAGTACACTCCCTATGAAAACGCAAAATGCAGGCGCCTACAGAGTAAAAGGCGTTTCAAAGAGGATTACTTCTGGGCAGTCCCAGGAATGGGAGGCTGCCTATCCTGCAGAGTAACCCAGCATTAGGGAGGTGACAGGGTGGGAGTCACCTGACCCTGCACCCTCACAGTGCCAGCAAGCAGCAAGCTAAGCCAGACTTCCAGGGCAGGTCACAAAACTCGCCACCCCCGCACTGCAAATGGCCATTCCTCCAAACTACCAAGCTAATCCTCCGTGGCAGATAGCATTGGTAAAGCACCTATAGGAAAATGAAGTGCTAAAATATTTGGCAAACACTGCTGCAGTTTATAGCAAAGTTGATAAATCTTAAGAAATTAACTTTGGTTTTTTTGTTCCGTTAAAACACCCACTCACACACTCACGGAACAATTCATGAATATCATTCTTCCCTTTCCCTCTGCCCACAGCCCTTTTCCACTAGCTCTGAAGGTAGTAAATTAAATATTAAGAAAGTTTCCACTGTAAGTTTCGGTTTCTGACTTCATTTAAACCTCATGTTCCAGCTGTTTCAAAAATCCCCAGCCAGTCCAGAGCTGCAAATGACACCTATCCATAATGGGAAAATTAAGTGCTTAAAATTAAGTACCTCTCACTTAAGGCAATGAAAATATAAAGTCAAATCACAAAATGTTTGGCATGTTCTTTCTCACTCTATGTTTCTATAGTTTCTTGCTTTGAATGAACCTTGGAGAGAAATGGTGCTTATTAGCATCCTCTGCTTTAACATTAATTATTCCCAAACCATCATCTAAGTATGTGCCCACTCCACTGCAAGAGCTTTCTTCTTGCAGTTACATGAAGACTGTGAATCTGTTTAGTTACTCTCTGGTCCATCCTGCTGTCTAATATGTGACTGGGGACATAAGGACAACCTGAAGTCTCAGCTTTGATCTCCCTTATTATCTTGAAAAGCTGCCAAGTCTCCTTCAAAAACGTGGCTGCACACAAGCTGGGGAGAGAATATTCCAGCTTAGAAAATCACTTTGAGCTGCACCTTCAGGCAACACAGGTCTGTACAGCCCAATCAAAATGGAAGCTTGCAGCTCAGTCATGCAAGAATCGTGGGAACACATAGTCCACACGTATGTTACAGACACATGGACACATGTCTTTACACATATCTACATACCTGTATGTACATGTACAGATGTATGTCTATAAAATATAGAGAGGCACACGTACACCACATACCTGGCTGGGAAGGGAAGCACAAAGGCATCTTGCCCCACTGCTATGAGCAGATGCAGTGCAGGTTTACACAGACATATTTTCACCAACCTACCACAAGAATATTAATGCATAAATACCAAGACCAAAAATACTAATGAGTACAAAGGCCATGTAATCATTTTCCCAGATTAAATCCATCTGTCCAACAGAATCCATCTGTCCAAGGAGCTTATTAAGGCTGGAATAAGTCGTTTATTAGTCGGGTTACTAGAATCCAAGCCTTATCTCTGTCACCTTCAAGTTCCTCCCAGGCTGCCAGCCTGTGTGCAGAGCTAGCTGCCCCACACACAAAGAGGCTTTGCCGTGGCTCCTGCTGCAGCACGATGTCCCCTGCACCTCCCAGCTCCAGGGAGGAAAACTGGGGAAGTAGAGAGTACCTTTTTCCTTCTCCTTCTTCACCTGCTTAATTGTGTTCAGGAGTTCGATGCCCAAACGACAAAACTAATGCTCTAAATGACTCTTCTCACCCAGAGAAAACAGGAAGAACTGCAGTGCAAGCTCCCCAACCTCAGCTTTCAGACCCAAGCTTTCAGACATGGCACAATCCCACCTCTGTGCCCCGCTAGCTATGAAGGGAGTCCCTCAAACCCAAACTTGGGCAAAGAGAAGGTGAGTAATGTCTTCAGAAGTCTGCAAGGGCACAGTCCCAGCAGCCAGCCTCGCCTGGCCTAAGCACAGCAAAGCAGGAGGCGAACAGTGCCACATCAGTCTCCCCAGCTGCTATTCAGAAGCAGGCAGGCGCCTGGAAAGCCAAGAGACTGCTGAAGTTCAGCTTTGTTCACTGCTTGGCACGGTCCAGAGCAGCGGCCCGGGGAAGCTGGCACTGGGAGCATTTATAGGAGAAGGGTCTCCCAAAAAGGGAAAGGGGGGAGGAGCAGCTAAACAGAGACATATTCCCACCAGAGATGCCAGAAAAGAAAGGAAATGACCAGACAGATTTAAAAAAAAAAAAAAATGCTCAAAGCAGTTTACACGAGGTTACATCAGGCAAGAAAAAAGGGCATAGATCAGCTTAATTTGGAAGGGAAATTGGAGCAAGAGCACCTACTACATCGCCTTTTTTTTTTTCAGGCTTGTTTATATAAAAGACAGCCATCAACAATATGTTACAATTATAATACAAGGAACAACTCCTGCTCCTTTGCAGCTGTATGTTGGGGGTTTATTTATTCTTCTCAAACACTACAGGAACTTATTCTCGTGTTTTATAAACTCTCTATAAAATAAATATATGTTTACAGGCTGACAAAGTACCAGCTGATATACTGCAGCAGACAAGAAACAGTGGTAAGGAAGAATTAAGTCAAAACATCCCAACACAGTGACATATCTGCGTTCACTGCTTATGACCTCTTCTACAGGAGGCCCAAGCCCACTTCACTAACTCACAGCCACATGAGCCAGGACACCAAGCAGAAGCCACCACCATAATCTCTGTACTTGAGAGACAAGCTACGTGACAAAAACACAGATTCTGTTGAAAAGAGGAGAATAATAAAATTGCTTGCAACCCCTGTGGCAGTACTTCTTAGTCATTACAAGAGTGGACCATTAAGAAGCATGGATGGGGAGGATCTATGAAACCAAAGGAAGCTCTGAACATAGCCTGTTTTCTATACTTCAGTGAGTGCAAATCCTTAAAACAAGATCTCTACATCAAAGACAGCCCTAGAACTTCTCTTTTACCCCCAAATCACTCACCCTCTTTTGCATTTGGAAACACTGGATGAAATGGACTGCAACCAGCAGAACCGCACACACAAACAGTGCGTGAGCACATGCACACAGGAGAGAGGGAGGAGGGAAGAGCCTGTATCTCCCCCCTCATCAGGGCTGGGGCAGGCATGTTGGAAAAGCTCTCTTCGAAATGCCACCACAAACCAGGATAAGTGAAAAGCCAGTATGATGCAACACTGTACCTGACCTATTTCACCCATTTGACTAGGCTTATTTTAGCACAGTGAGATGAGCTGTAAAAGAGTTTGTTTTCACACATGTACATAACCACACCTTCTCACCACCCTCCCAATTAAGAAGAAGTTCCGTTATTTAAGTCATCAAAACAACCTATTTCTCAGAAATCTAGATAGAAAATATCAGTATGAGATAACCAAAATTTCATATGTTAAACCATCTCAAAATCGAAAAGGACTGATGGCTTTGCATTTTGTACCAGAACATACAAATTTCCTTCTCACATTTCCTCCCAAGAGGAAATAAACGGAGATAATAGGCAGTGAAATGTGCTGAGACTAATAACCATCAGTGAATATAACCTATTAAAAATTAATTTGTTTCTATAATTTTCACAACACTAATCTGCCCTGATACCTCAGGAATCAGTAAGAGAATTACTGTCTGTACCTGTTAGAAGAGGGGTTTTTTATGGGGCCCCTAATTATTGAAAATTAAACAAACCTAATGGTGTGTCTACAAAACATACAGTTTCATGTATAAATAGCTTCTCATCTTCTAAGCAAGGGGAAGTACTTTCCTCGNTTATTGAAAATTAAACAAACCTAATGGTGTGTCTACAAAACATACAGTTTCATGTATAAATAGCTTCTCATCTTCTAAGCAAGAAATGACTATGCTCTTCTAGCTTTTGCTTATACTGTTTAAGCTGAGTCAAGCACACCTTATGCTTTGGAGGACATGCCCCCTTCTGCATCTGGTAAAACAGCCTTTTACACTTGCACATGATACACCTTCAGGCCTCCCTCTGAAGTCATTACCTCATTGCCCCCAAATTTATGTGTACAGAGAGTCTTCATCAGGATGACAAAGCTCCAATTACATTTAATCTGCACTGAAGAGAGAAAAGGAGGAGAGAAAATGAAGAGGAGAGGCAAGGGAGAAAAAACAGAGGAAGAATTGGAAGAGGAGATAGAGGAAATAACAAAGCAGACAGAATTTAAGCTAGACCTCTGAACAAGGACTTCTTAATCTAGCCTTACAAAGGGCTTGTCTACATGGGAAAGTCAGGGCAAAGGAAGCGGCAGTGTGAATTTTCAGCACACTTTCTTTCAGCAGACTAAATTAACCTGCCCAACAGGCGCTCTTAGTGCACACTCAGCATCCACAGGGGGAGTTAGTGCAGAGCAGCTAGCGTGCTGTAAATTCACACCCTAGCTTACTGCGCACTAACTTCCCCATGTAGACAAGCACTAAGCTGCTGAAGCCTTCATTTGCCTAAACACATCTTGTATTTTGGTTTTTTCCTCCTCTCAGTGGACTAGTTTGGAAGTCTCAGGCAATCACTATTCTAAAGCAGAAAAAACAAAAAGGCAAATGCTTATTTATTCCAGTAAAGCAAATTAGAAGCACACACAGAAGTGCCTGAAATGATCCACAGGCTAATTTGTTTTTCCCAGGCCTGATCCAAGACCCAGAACCCATGCAGATGAAAGCCCCCAGCACAAATGGCACCAGTAAGAATTCACAGGCCAAAGTATTGGGTTTGGGTGGCAAGGTACTGATAACCGGGGGGGGGGGGTTTATAGGGGGTTCTTCACTCAGAAGCTGCCAGAAGCTTCCCCTGTCCGACAGGGCCAACACCAGTCAGCTCCAAAATGGACCTGCTGCTGGCCAAGGCTGAGCCCAGCAGAAAGGTCAGTAATGACTCCAGGATAACATTTTTAAGAGGAAAAAATTATTGTGTGGAAGTAATTGTGGCCAGAGAATTAAGGAGGAGAATGTGTGAGAGAAACAACTCTGCAGACACCAATAGGTCAGTGAAGGAAAGGGAGAAAGTGCTCCAGGTGCTGGGAAAATTCCCCTACAGACCATGGTGAAGACCACAGTAAGGCAGCTGTGCCTCTGCAGTCCCTGGAGGTCCATGGTGGAGCAGACATCCACCTGCAGCCCCTGCACACCCCACACTGGAGCAGATGGGTGCCCAGAATAGGCTGTGACCCTGTGGGGAAGCCCACACTGGAGCAGGCTCCTGGCATGGAGGACCTGTGGTGCGAGGAGCCCACAGTGGAGTGGGTTTTGCAGGCAGAACCTGTGACCCCCGTGGTGGACCCAGTCTGTTCCTGAAGGACTGGGGCCCATGGAAGGGACTCATGCTGGAGCAGTTCAAGAAGAACTGCAACCCATGGGAAGAACTCACATTGGAAGAGTTGTGGAGGACTGCCTCCTCACCCAGAGGAGGAAGCAGCGGCAGAATCAGCCAGCGATGAACTGACCACAGCTCCCATTGTCCATCTCCCTACACTGCCACGCTGAGGAGGTAGAAAATAACGAATAAAGTTAAGCCTGGGCAGCAGCGAGCAGTGGTGGGAAGGTGTTTTAAAAATTTAATTTACTACTTATTATTCTACTCTGATTTGATTGGTAATAAATTCACTTAATTTCCCCAAGCTGAGTCTGTTTTGCCTGTGATGGTAACTGGTGAGTGATCTCTTCCTGTCCTTATCTTGACCCATGAGCCTTTTGTTATCTTTTCTCTCCCCTGTCCAGTTGGGGAGGGGAATGATGAAGTGACTTTGGTGGGCATCTGACATCCAGCCAAGGTCAAACCACCACAGCCAACAACTGGTCTTCAACTTCTCCCAGGTTCTGCCTATCACACCAATACAGAAAATCCCTGAGAGCAGTAGGGAAATGGGTTGCACCCCATCAGTGTTGAAGCAAGATGCAATCTCCCAGTGCCAGCAGGCTAAGCTGATGGTGCCTGAGAAAAGGTCTACACCTTTTGGTGGACACAGCTCAGAACCAGTTGCTTCTCTCTCTGTTAGTTAATTAAAGAGGGCTTTTCCCCCATATTGGGCGATTCATATCAAACTTGTCAGCCTTTCCTAAACAGCTGCCTCTAGAGCAGTAAGGTACCAACATGGCTCTGAGCAGGCCCTGACACCCTGATGTCACTGTCTCAGAAGCTGCCCATACCAAGCAGGGACTATTCCTACCTCAGGCCCTTCCTGCTTTGGGTCCAAACTCATTGCACCTTGTTTGCAGTCCCACTGCCTGGGGGGACAGCCAGGCACCCCACAGCAGTGACAGATTAACTAGGTGTCGTCATCCTCTAGGAAAGCAAAGCAGCTTAGCAAGCCCCAGCTCTGTGCTCTTGTCTGTCACTGTTTCCAACCACACAGATTTGTCTAAAGTGATAAGACTTCAGACTCCTGAACCATGCCCAGCACTTGTTTATTCCTAATAAAATTACAAGGTTAAAATTGCACAGGAAGGGACAGAGAACTTATCCTGACTCACAACTCCAATTTTACATGATTTTTACTTTTTGTGCCTTACTTTCCTCTCCATAGTGAGAAGAATAAGCAAGAACACAACTGTGTGATTGAAGGTGTGCATGCCTCAGGAGCTGGGTGATCTGTATTCTGAACAGAAAGTAGTTGGTGCCATCTTTGACCTCCCACACCATCAAGAATCAATATTTCTAATTTACTATTGGCCAGAGCAGAGACTATAAAAACTGTAGGACAGATGTAGCCCTTCACAGAGTTTTCTTCATCTTAAGGATCACTGCCAAGGCCTCAGTCCCATCAGGACTCCACCTTCAAGGAGGACACCACCAGGCAAAGGTCACCAGTGAAAAGCTGAAGTACCACTGCTGAGGGTTGGTTAGACTTCCCCCTTTTAAGCCTTAAAAAATTTTCCTTCAAACGAAACCAACACAAACAAGGAAGCCAATGGGCTGACTTCAAGATTATCTCCCCACTGAAAGTTCAGTGATTTTTAAGGCATGAACTGGAAAGGCAGGAAAGGCAGGAAAACTCATTCCTCTGAACAAGTTGCTGGCTTTTTTTTTTTTTTAAAAAAAAAAAAAACCACCCAGACAGAGGCAAGTGATAAACCTCATGTTTTTCACACAGCTCTGCTACCTTCTCCCTGCAATATCCTGAGCTCTAAATGACCTGCAAATTAACCAAAACATGAAACCTGACTCCATGCCCTTGCTCTGCACATTACAATCAGCCTGCCAGGCAGTCCAACCATGACAAAAAGGTTTCAAGGAAAGTTGTTTAAATATATTATGGCCTGTCAACATTAGATTTTCTACAAATACTGCACTAAACACAGCAATTCCTTTTAAACTGGGTGGGAAAGACTACCCAAGGAGGAGGAAAAACTCCAAGAAAAAGCAACAGTCAGGGAAAACAAAGGATGGCAAAGTGACTTTCAGCTTTCAGCTCTTTTACCTCAAGCTATAAACAAGCTAATCAGATCAAAACCAGATCTAGTCCTTGCATGCATCACAGACTGTCAGCGAACTCTCAGTGCAGAAATTGACACCAACAATTGTTCTCCTATAGACTTCTCTATTGTTCTTCTATAGACTTCCCTGGAACTAACAAAATCCTTATGGTCTGAAACAGTCCTAGCAGGCACAGTACCATTGGAAGTACCTCAAAACCAAGCGAACACATACTAGAGACTGCTACCAGTCTCACCTTGGCTTTAAAAATATAAAAGCACAGCAAGTAGGAGAATAATAAGCTCAGCATTTCGACCCAACGTTAAATGCTTCTAGTTTCCATTCGTCTTTACAGCAAAATTCCAGGAGGAATTTTGCAGTAGTAGGCAGAGAATTTTGTGACACACTGTCACATCTCCATCAGCAGGAGCCCATTCCCACAGGCACACCTCTCTCAGGACACCAGAGACACTGAACACCTAAGTGGTACTGACATCCTCATCTCATGCAAGCTTCCACTTTAGGGAATGAGTACCACCATCCTTTGAAGAACCATTTTCTTTGCAAGAAATTACTTCTCTAGAGCCCACTACACAGTTTCCTATTTGGCCTCAGGCAAACAAACCTGGTCCACTCCAAATTCAACACATCACTCCTTACTTTCTTAGGAGGTCCTAATGGAAGGGGAATAGCCTAAAATGAGGGCTTACGCTTTTTCAGCAATAGAGAGAATGGAAGGAGAGGATCCACACATAGGATCATGTATGAACAAAGCTACCAACCAGGTATCCTTGAATCTTACACTTTTTCCATCTTGAAGCTTCCTGGAGCAGATGCACACACATGGAATTGAAAGTAGGTATTTAGGCTTTCATTCCTGTCCTGTCATTAGATGTCCTGCTTCTGGGAAGCAGTGTTCCCTGGCCCATTGTCACCCAGAACTACAAGCCTGTCCCTCCATCCATCAGTGACAACAAAGGCATTCAGGCGAATACACCAGGTCGTCAAAACAAGTTTTTCTTTTATTTCCACAGCTAAGAACGAAGGTGGGAGCTCCATCACAAAACAAGTTCTTCCAATTTTTCTTGGCAGCCTATAGAAATGCTCAAATTTTCTTTCAAATTGAGGCCTCTCATGAAAGCAAGGGCTAGGCAGCAGTTTGAGCTTCCTAGTGGGGTAGTCAACATACCATTTGCTGTGAGGATAAGTGAAAACATAAAAAAAAAATCCATACCAATTTAAGAAGAAGAAAGGAATACAAGCAACCATAGGAGTGCAGGAGTTTCACTTCTGGTTTGTTTTCTGGTTTTAATTTCCAATTCAAATGGCTCCTATGAAGGGCTTTTGGATTATATACGGTAGTATTGTGAAGGCTACAATACAGACTCTTAATACACAAACAAGAGAAGGCTTTTCTTCATGTTGACAGACGAAAACCTATCTTCAAACACTTATTCTCACATTGTGAATGTCAACATTCTTTTCTGTCTTCAGGACAAGTGGGTAAGGTACAGTCACTGCACAAACCAAGGTCAAGCACAACCCTTCAAGGTTTCATTTGGCAGGGTAATACTGAAGGACTTATTTGTGCAAGCTTGGAAATACGCAGTCAGGCAGGAGACTGCAGAATTTCCTGAGAATCTGGGGTGAGAAGGGTGTATTTATTAGTGTTTTGAATTATAAATGGGTGAAAGATTAGTTGTTAAAACAATAAGGGGGCTAGAGCAGGCCCAAAGTGCCTGTGCACCAGGGTTCCCCCTGAAAGCACAGCCACACACACATACCCTGACCTCCCAGCCCAGGGAGGGAGAGAAGGCTTGCTTAAGGCAAGGACAAAATAAATATCTGAGGTATTTAAGCTGTATTTTTTTCTACTCTTAGATTTCTTTCATGACAGCGGGGCTGTAAAACAAGACTTTTCTGGCTTGAGCCCACCATTCTTCAGGAGGCTTTCAAGGAGCATATTTTCAGAAAGGGTTTTACAGTTGACCCTCTGCAAGGCAAATAAATAGCTTTCAAAAGTACATACACATGCTTGTACTTTTCCATGGGGGAAGGGGGGGTGTCAATCCAACGATTTCTCAGCAGAGAGCCCATGTGCATGCCTTCCCACCGTGGGGATTTTAGCACTCCAACAGATCCCAACAGCTAAACTGCAAGTGCTGTCAGAATGAAAAGAATTCAAGTGCAATGGCTACATCATGGCTACACTGTCTGGAAGCACAGGAGCGACATACCAGGATCCTAACAGCTGCAATCAACTAAACACAGTGCTAATTTTTTTTTTAAACAGTACTCCCTCTGCCCAAAAAACAAACAAACAAACAAAAAAAAAGACACAGAGATACCTAGCACTTGCCCTTGTTTAAAACCATTCCATCATAAAATAACAGGATTTGGTTTCCAAAGGTGTTCAATATTAAAAGCGGCATTCAATATCAAAATCTTTTTGGAAAAACTTGCAATTATACACTTTCATAGATAACTTGAGTTTAAGCAGACTTAAAGGTGTAAAACACAAAAATACAAAATTGCACATTGTGGGGGTTTTTTTAGTTTTGTTTTATGTGGGGTCCAGTGGCAGAGCACACAGGGTCCCATGCTCAACTTCCCACACGCACACAGAGAGCTTGGAGTCATACTATCCTGAAATACCTCCAGCTTAAGATTTGTTGAGGATTCAGCAACCCAAAACTTTTCTTTTAAAAAAATGTGAACACTTCCAATGCTGCACTGAGGGAAGTTACTAACAAAAAAAACAGCAAAGGAAACCTCCAGCCATTAACTTTAGCCAACACATTTATTTCAACCAGCTACAGGTCAGACCTTTTCACCTTCAGCTGATCCTACCAGCAAAGCCTTCCCTGTACAAACTCTGTGAGAGCCTCCAGTCCCGTTTCTGTTTCACCAAAGTTTGAAGAGGGCTACTCCAGGAAATAAAAACTATGTTTACATTTCCAGTGTTTGTCCAGCATATAATTCATTTTTGGGGTGACCTCAGAGCATTTACTAGTGCAGACACACACAATGTCTCCAGCTGCCACATGGCTAAGCAGGCAAGGCACAGAGAAGCAGAAATGGGATCTCCTTTCATAACCAGAAACTCCAAGCAGATGTTTTGTCATCAGCACTCCTTCTGAGTCACTCATCTGAGACTCAGGACACAGGGTCATCGTCCTGAGCAAGACAAGAGTGATGTCTAAAGGAAAAAGAGAATATTTCGAGGCCTTTCTTTTTTTCTAGTGTGTGCATGTGTGTTAATAATTTTATTTATGAGGGGTAGTCAGTCACTCCACCTACAGACAAGATTGGCTTTGGCTTTTCTCCTAATACTGCTATATCAAGCACATCTTTCAATACAATCCATCACGTGAAACAGCAAAAAGTAAGTCAGATAGGCAAGTGTAACACCACTTAAATCCAGATCTGTGCAACTGGGAGCTGAAACTACACAATAACCCGTACAAAGGGTTGGCTGTACGGAAGGCACACCACAACGCACAGGCACAAATGCTGGGACAGAAACTCAACACACAAGAAGACACATCCTTGGGTGACACAGCACAGGAGGAACCCAACTCCACTGCAGCGCTTCTAATGGCTTTTCTTTTGCTCGTGCTGCCATGACATCACCACCTGCAGGTACTGCGTTGTGAAACAATCCCCTCTCAAAGGTGTTCCTGAGCCATGCCAAGGATGCCTTAAGCTAACTAAGTACAACAGATCAGAAACTTTGACTTTAAAGGAAACACGAAGGCTGTGTTTCTAGGAATGTAAATGAGACACCTGCACATACAGAAAAATGGGAACGTTATAAAAACATGGAGAAAGTATAAAGCTCCCCCACTGGAGTGTTTTATGTTTCGGGGTTTTTTTAATGAATATGCAATGCAATACTCAGTGAAACGGTAACTGGTTAAAAACAAGTCCCAGTTATCTGTAAGATTTCTTTTCAGACTGCTCTACAGCGAGTGCTGAGTACCACATGCACTATTAAAACTCAGCAGGCAGTTACACTGTACTACTACTCACCCCTCTTAGGCCCAAACAGATGCCATAGCAATCCAGGCAGGAAGCAAAGGCATCTAAGACTGAAGCCTAAGGCTCCAGGCAGTATGGAGCCCAGAGAGCCCATGCTTCTCTCCATGAGCCGTGCAAGACCTCGCAGGGACCACCCCCGAGGGCTGCCACCACCCAGGCGCTTTTGCTGGGAATCGGACAGCAGAACAGGCACGTTTCCACGTACTGATGGGATTTGAGCTGTAGGGTGGCTGGCTTTTTTTCCACTGAGTGAGCCATCTGACACCGGGTGAGAAGCCTAACACTCCAAACTGCATACAAGGTTAAAAGCTGAGTTAAACAGCACAGCATTTATGAAACACAGCAGGGAAAAAAAAAAAATCAATAGCATCGCATTCCAAGCCATTGTTCATGGCCTCATACAAGAAACCTTTACAACTGCCAAGCTGGGCAACTATGTCAGTAGGCTCTGTCTTGTCAAGCTCTGTCTTGTCTTCCCCAATGTACTACATAGTCAAACTTAGTCCTAAAGAAAACAGATTAGGATTTGTTCATATCCTCATACCCGGACAGTACACAAGCACCTCCTGTTTAACAATCCGTTTCACAGATTATTCGGTATTTGGCATGTGGTTATAGATCATCTTCTCAAAGTTCACAGTAAAGAGAGAAAAATAGTAAGGGAATTTCCAAGTTTTGTCCAATACCAATAAAAAACAGCCTGTATCTTTTTCTGCAACCCTGGTGCTCAGATCTTTAGACCTTAATCACAAAAAGGTACACAGCTCTCCAGTGGGAAAAAGAGATGTAAGGAATAGACAAAACTCTATTTGTAACTTGCCTGTTTTGCCTTAACCACCAGCAATTAGTCATCTCCACAGCAGGAATCCAGAATATGTCTCTTCCTGCATATGCTTGTCCTCCTCTTGCCTTCAGTCCCACCCACCCAAGCTGGCTCAGCTGCACACCTGAGGGATGTTTGACTTGCAAAAAGGAAAAAACAGTAAACATAAAGAGGGAGCACCCTTAGTTCAAACAAATAAAAGGGCTGCACAGCCAAAATAAAATTTCACAGAGAAACTTAGCAAGAAAGTTGCACACCCTTATTCCAGCTTCTGCGTAAAACTAAATGCTCTATCAATCTATTTTCTGATGTGGGGTTTGCATCTTGATTTAATCTCCCATAGAGAAACAACAATAAACCAAAAAGAATGGATTAGGTAATGCACTGGCCAGTACATCCCCTGTCCCACAGATATAGGGACCGGGAGGAGGAGGGAAGAGAAGAGGCACAGGTTTTCTTACCTCTCTTTGGGGCAGGAGAAGCTATCAACTAAACAGGATTTTGCCTCATTTCAGCATGCCCCATGTGATGTTCACTCAGAATCAGCAGCATGCAGGTGAAACTGTTCAAGACAAAGCTGAAAGCATCTGCGAGCCCCGTGGCCCCCTTCAATGGAGACAAGCTGTGGAGTGTTCCTCCTCAGCAATGTTAAGAACCATTTACTCAGGCTGTGCTGTACTCTGGGGAAAGAAGCCTGGATAATTCTCTTCACAGCACAGGTGAGACTTGAGGGATCTCCTGTCAGTGCTCCAGCCTGACACTTTAAATACATTTTATGTTTATGCATGTGCTCCAACTCCCAAGCTAGCAACTTCCAGCTGACACGGCACCCCAGCGAGGGCGGTGGGGACCTCCTGTGCAGAGGGGGCACTTTGCCAGGACATCCAGCTTGGCACACTGTGCCCCTACCACGCTCACAGAGGCAGGTGAAACCGTCTTTTGGCTGGGTACACGCCATAGGGGCTGTCCCTGGGCCAGGCCAGCCCAGCAAGAAGCGCCACGTTGCCAGGCTTTGCCAGCACGCCGGCACCAGCTGGGGACCGTCCGGACCTCTCCCCACCAGCTGCCAGCCCCAGCCAGCAGGCACCCCTGGAGCAAGCAAAGCCGGCTGCAGCCCCACCCCAAAATGCCAGCAAGAAGCCCGCAGCCAGCCAGCCAGCCACATTACTCTTGCACTAGCCAAAGCTTGGACACCCTGCCAGCTTTCCACTGGCTGCAGGAGGAGGACACCCAAACCAGCACAAAGCTCCACCAGCAGGAAGTTAACCTGTTTAAACAAAATAAATAAATAAATGCTAACAGATTTGAACCAGCTGAGTTTGCACAGCAAAGACTCAGATCTGATGAGAATGCTTCTGATCCAGTACTAAAAAGCCCTAAAACCAGCTTACACAAACTAACAGCCTCCAACCACAAGCTCTTGTTTTGACAGCACAGCCATGCCCAGCATCCCCCCTCCTCCTCCCTCCCCACTGCCCTGGCACCTGGAGCCACTTTGTGCAGCTGGACAGGGACTGCAATTCAGCTGCTGCCTGGGCTGTACCAGCCCAGCCAAGGAGATGGTGGTGGGGAAGGGCTGAGCTCTCCCAGCTGACATGTCTACTGAAAGAAACGCCAGAGAAACGCCAGGTTTAAATTTAGGGAGTCAAATTTTGAGAGTCTTCTCCAAAGAGAAGCATATGAGTAGCAGTATCCCCTCACTCTGTCACTTGAACCCTCCAAGCACAAAACCCTAGAAGAAAAATTGAATGAGAACCAAGAGAAGTCGACCTCATTGTACAATAAATCCTTCACAGACTGAATTATTCCCCACACTCCACCCCTTTTCCAAGCTTGCTTAGACTGCAATTACTTGCAAGGTAGGTGCCTGCTTTCCTCCGCAGGCACACCTTGCACGTCACAGGGGCTGTGTCACTCAGTACTCCCAACCTGCATAAAAATAAGGCAACAGAGTGCTGCATCTTACCAATTCATTAGTAATTTCCTCCTTCCTAAATCATGTTAGAATCACAGAAATAGAATATCCTGAGTTGGAAATGACCCACAAGAACCACTGAGTCAAACTCCTGCCTCTGGACAGGACAACCTCAAAAATGTTCACAGCATTCCTTTATTTCTTTTTCTTAATGCTTGGAAACTGTTGCTGCTCTTGGGAACGGGAAACTTGGAACAACAAGAATATAGACATGGCAAGAGGATACGAAGCTGTAGATGGGCACAAAGGCTCCTGAATGCAGTAGCTGATCACAGCAGAGGGCACATGTTTGTGAAAATAACCATGCCATCTATTATTATAATTATACTCAGAATTTATAATGTTGAAAATCCCATACAGATAAACAAACAAACAATCTCATGATGAGGAGACACAGCCACCAAGTTCTCCCAGCCAAATCAGAGGGAGTGGATTTGCATATCTAAGAAACAGCTGAGTTCTCTACAGCCAGCATCGTGCTCTATTTCTGAAAGCCCCTTGGTCTGTATCACCACCTCCCGAAGCACGCTTGCTCCCAAAACTCACCTAACAGCTGTGGACCTGGTTTGGAAATTACCAGGATAGACCAATGCCACCCTCCTCATCCTCTTCACAAAGTGACCTGAGCTGGCAATATTATGCAGGTGGAGAGAGGGAACACATCTGTCCCAATTCAGGGCACCTAACTGCTGGGTTCAGCTAGTCACCTTTTCATCAGGGTCTAAGACAGGTCAGATGAATCACCTGGAAGCACCTATTCATCTCTCAACCACAGATGCAACTAAGTCTGAGTAAATAGGTAAGCCTTAGACATTAACTGTAGGTGTCTGAAATGAACAAACGGAGGCAGCTGTGAGCATAAGGTCCAAAATTACACCACTGTAAATAGCAAAATAAAAATGGAAAACAGACAAAGAAAGAAACAGAGGGGGCAACAACTCATTTGCTCTCCATAGGATGAAAAAGGCATAGTTACACCAGGCAGATATTATTTTTTAATACATTCATTATTTTCCACCTTTTTTTCTGCCCTAAGTGCAATGATGCTGGGTTCACTGTAACATCCATAAATGTACCTCTAGATTAAGCTGTTTCAGCGGGTCAACACACTTTATCCATGTTTCCCATTAAGGGACAATGCATATTACAAAAATAGCTACATTTAAATAAGCATGGTTGTGTAACACTATGCAGTGAAGCTCCAATATAACCTGGTTTATTTTTGCTAGCCTGGATAGAAGAGACAGGTTACAATTACATTAAGAAACCTCTTCCTTAACCCTGATAGAAACCTAAAGAAGACAAGCCTTGTCGACATTTGGGCTTTCTGCTCTGGTTTTCTGTTTTGATTCTGACATAATTTAAGGCAGAAATGTCTATCACAGCACTTAAGCCAACCCATAATTCATGGCAGCATCCAGAGCTGATTAGTCCTGTTGTATAATCAGGTCTCCTTGATATATCAGGGGACTGCTGTTCATGCAGGAGGAACTTACTGTGCCACTTTCACTGTAAGCTGTATTAGACGGATCCTTTTATGTCTTTTATCAACCTGATCAAGCCTTGCATAAAGCTAGTGATTGACACATGAACTAAAAATGAATACACACAGACGAATGTCCAAGGGACAGCTGTCATAGCTCCATACTTTGAGGAGAGGACATTAATTTAGAAGTCCTGATTATAAAGACACTATCAGCCTGACAGAGCAGTTAGCATTATCCCTTTTGTATGTTAACATGCATGATTTATATAATTCTGATGTGCAGTACACACACAGTTCTCTCATTCACTGAAAAATTCATGGTAACGACACAGAGGAGACCAAGCAACAACACGGTAGTGAGAGCTCTTAGAAGCTGCATGAAGTGCTTGAATAGGAATATTCTGCATGTGGTTTTAACACACTAATTCAATATCTCTGTATTACGTTCACCCTTCTCTTCATCTTCCTTTCGTTGTCCTACCTCTTGAGTCAAAATTAGCACCTCATGTGATTTCAACGTTCAAACCCTGGTTAAGATTTAGCTCAACATTTTCAGCAAAGAATAATACCTAAAAGCAGAGCACAAGCCCCAAGACCATTCCAGCAAGCTTCTATTTGCTTTTTGCTATTTTTCTAGCTAATGGGAATATGCCACCCCTAGGAAAATACAAAAAAAAAAAAACAACACAATGATTTCCAGGGTCATTTCTGCAATTTTGTAAAAAAAAAAAAATGCTGAAGAGAGATAGAGAGATACGTAACTATTTTTTACCCATACAGCAAGAATCTGAAGTGTACAGCAGCACAGCATCACTCTGCTGAAAATTCCACTCTGTGCATTACAGTACTTCAGTACTATCACATGAATGACTCTGGGCCTGATCTCATAAGCACACCCATGTGCCAGCAAACAGTTCTCTGTCCCAGTCCCCACCTTTTGAATAAAATGTTTAAGCATAAAATCAGGCCCACAGCTCCCAAATGAAGATGTAACAGCAACTGAAAGTCACTCAGCTTTTGTGCTGGGCTCAGTACAGCAAAACTTCAGAACAGATGAAATAAAAAGTGTGATAACCACCTGAAACAATTTTTGTTCCTCCTCCAATCCATCTCCTCCCAATTTAATGATTTGGAGCAAATAAGTATTTTCTGCTCCCAAAGCATCACTGAAAAAGGCTCCACCAGGACAAGCACCAGCCTTTTTAGGAAAACAGTTATAAAGCCTTCCCCCAGTCTGCCATCTTTCATTTCTGTTTAAGTTGATTAGATCTGTGATTTGGGAGTGGGAAGAATCCAAAATGAAAAGGCAAATGCTAGGCTCCAGGTCAGGATTAACCCCAGTGTAGCACTGCAAAATAAAGAAGTTAGTTTCTAAAGTAACAATGTCCTTTGGAGCAGGCTGTTTAAAATCAGTGACTGCATTTCAGCCTCCTCATTAAGGAAAAAAGAAACAAAGTAACATTTCAACACACTGAAAGTAGAGAAACCTAATAAGCAGTTACCAAGGTGATCCTTGATTTTTCCCTCAGACTGTGAGAAGAAATGCTTCTTTCTTAGCTGACAGGACAAAGACAGTTAGGATTTACAAACCACTGGGCCCTACAGGCCTGATAAGGGAGGGAGCTTTCTGCTCCCACCAAGGACAGTTTCTACAGAAGTATTCAACTCCCTCTGTTCCTCAATCCGTCACTGGGGTAAAACTGCTACCTACAGCAGCCACTCCTCGTGTCAGCATGCCCTCCCCTCCCACCCCTCAGCAGCACTGAGTGAGGCACTCTGCTTTTCCTCGATGTACATTGTTGGAAGGGGGCTGAAGTGGGTAATAGCATCCCCACCTCTCCTCTTCCAAGTGGAAGAACTGCCAGTAACAACCAACCCACCATCCTCTCTTCACCTGAGCAGCATTTCAACATTCTTAGATGTGTAGACACAGAACTTTTCAGGAGACACTCCACATGATGATTTATCACACAAAGCCATATGCATTGGTTTGGGAAGGAGGTGATACAATCAGACTTTACTCACACAAGTATTAAAATTTCAGAAAGAGAGCAGGACCATATCTATCAAGACTTTCCTACATCACAGTAGCTGAAGTAGGGGGAAGAATAAGAGACCACATCCCAAAGGAAGATCTTGCATCCCAACTCCCTACTAGCCAAGCGCTCTTGTCAAGAAGCTACAGAACTGTCAGCATTCCCTCATTCCCTGTATTTAGTGAGCACTCACAGCACTGCTCTTCAGCTGGGAAATTCCACCTACACTTCACATTTCATCAAACCAATGGCTACTATTCTCTCCATGCCCACATTAACGTCAATAGACACAGAGAGGTGAACTCCGATGAGCAAGAAGAACCAATATCCTGCTTTCCAGTTCCTCTTTTCTGATCAGTGTTTTCCAGTCCCACTCCCAGCAACAGTAGTTCTCTTCCAAGTGGAAGAAATCCCCTGCACAAGCAGAAGAAACTAACAGGCAGCACATTTTGCAGCCCAGGCTCAGGAAGCCCACAGAACTCTGGGAGCAGGGCATGTGGTACAGCAAAATGTCCTATAAACTCGGGATCACAGTCCACAGAAGCCTGGCTGTGACCTTAAAACCTAATTTCATGAGTAATTCAACCTTGACCGGTTGTGCACCCACATGTGAACTTGGCAGAGCGTGTTCAATGCAGTTTCAGGATGACTGTTATCAAGATGAAAGTGGCACCACCATAGTCTGCCTATAAGCAAAGGCAACAATCACCTTATACAGTTATCATTTATTATGGCTGTTACAGACGAAAGTTAAACAT
Source organism: Phainopepla nitens (assembly GCA_013400175.1). Lineage (NCBI taxonomy): Eukaryota > Metazoa > Chordata > Aves > Passeriformes > Bombycillidae > Phainopepla > Phainopepla nitens. The sequence continues at coordinate 237,481 of VXBQ01011416.1, read as the reverse complement.
GCTGATCACACTTCTAGGCATGAAAGCACAAAGAAAGAAACTATTTGCAAGGACCACCACAAAAACAAAACTAAACAAAAGACAAACAAACCAAAGAACCAAAACCAAAAAAAACCCCCAAACCAGACAACAAAAAAACCCAAAATAATTCATATTGATGCATATATCTGCATTAATGAAAAGAAAAAAAGCCCTTACTCCCTAAGACACAAGTTAACATTGAGCAAACAGCTGGGCATTGTATTGTGAAAGTGTATTAGGCAAGTGTGCTAAATTGACACGGTGTCTGTGGTAGGATGCTGTGCTTCTTAGGGGTATCCTTACAAGGTTGGGTTGACATTCCCTTCTCAGAGGAAAGGAGAGCTTGCTTGAGCAATTTGCCTAATGCTGAATCTATTTTAAGAGCAGTGACCCAGATCTTTGTTTTGTCAGCAAATGACTTGTATAACAGAGATGAATTGACAAGGAGTTGAACCAGCATTGGGCAACACCAAGGCGCTGACGAGCACTGGCCGAGGTAGGTGATGGATGAAGACAGCACCGACAGCTCTCCCACCTGAGCTTAAGCTTTCAAACCTGCAGTCAGCCAGAGGGTCATCCACGGCTAACACGAGCCCTGACAGATCAACCCTCATCGGCTACGTGAGCCTATGACCCACACCCATGCTGAGAGCAGCTTTCCATGGCTGTCCATAGCAGTAGAACCCCCTCACAACACATCTGGTCTCAGAGCAAGGAGCAGGGTGAGCTGCAGCCCTTCAGCAGAAGTTTCACTACTGCTGTGCACACAGCAAACACATCCTCTCTACCCAGCCATACCCAACACAACCTCTCTGATGTCTCCTGAAAAACGAGGATCTGCCCGATACCCGTCTCTGCGCAAAGCAGGGGCTAAGAGAGGGGAATGGCTGAGCCGGCACCCACGGGCAAACCGCTCGCTCGGCTGCACTCTGGGGCTCTGAGTCGCTCCATCCACACTCCCTGCTGGAAAAAGCTGCAGAGGCTGAGGAGAGATAGAGTCTTGACAAGTACCCCTAGACACCCACCTGATCTTAACCATGCTTTTTATTACTGGTGATTAACAGGCAACCAAGCCCTTGGCAAATCTGGAGGGGAGAGACTTGAAGGAGGCCCTGAGGCTGAGGGAAAAGGAGGGTTGCTAGGGGGCAGCTGGACAAGACCAAGCTTCTCAGGTGGCTTGTATTATATTTCTTGTCTGGGAAGGTCTTTTGTTTTAGTTGTCTCCAGCATTTCTTACATACCTATAACCTTATGGAAAACAGACTGAAGAAATATTAATGTCTCAAGTATGTAATGTTCTGAAGGATGGAAAATGCAAACTGAGAGGCCAAGAAAATACCATTAGGGGAGGAGGGAAAAAATTAAGTCACAGAAAACATCTCCAGAAAGGGGCTCTCAAAAGACAAACAGCTGCAGACCTGGTCAAAATAAGGAGAAATAAGGAAAGACCACCAACCACCAGCCTGCACCCCTAGCTGGGTGGAAGAATTTTTTAACAGTCCTGCTTTGCACAGGAATGTATTCATTACTCACAACAAAATACCACAATTGCTCACATGGAATCAGCACTCTTCCCTTAAAAAAAAAAAAAAAAAATCTGTGTTCTTG
>VXBQ01011416.1:219847-235780 GCA_013400175.1 Phainopepla nitens | reverse complement strand
GAGTGGGGGGAAGAAAGCAAACAGGCACAGAGGCCAGTGACACCTACATACTTACAGCACACAGATGGGCAAATACACTCCAAGTATAACTAAACATGAGAGGAAGCTCCAGACTCCTGCTCTAGAATGCACAGGGAGAATTAACCTCTCTCCAGCTCAAAAAAACCAACCAAACAAAACAAAACAAAACCAACCAACCAACAAAACTCTAAATATTTTCTGATAAAATAAAATATTAAAAAAAAATAGTAGGAGAAAATGTTTCCCTATCACTCCCTCTCCCATCCCACCATTCCTTGAAGCACTGGCTGCTAACAATTCTATAGCAAACTGCTGCCAACAGCAGAAAAAGAAAGTATTCATTACAAGGAAATACATATGTTTGCACTTTTAATAATAGATTTTTAATAAAGTATAGGAAACAGCAATAAAACCAACCTTACGATAATGCAACAAAGTTAACCAAATATTTCTGAAGAAACAAATTTCGAGACCAGAGCTTTCTGGACCTCCCAGAGTTGAAAATGTAGCCTTATGGTCAGCTCCACAGGGACTGCTCTGCCCATCACCAGGATGTGGCTAAGAACAATTATACCCAAGTGAAACCAAAGAACCAAAAAAAAAATCACGATGAAAAAAAAAAGTCAGAATCCTGCAGACTTAAAAAGTCAAAAGTAATTAAAACCACGCAGAATTCAAGTCTACTAGAGATTTATCAAATATTTAATACAGAAAACCCTGAAGCGTATTGCTGTCAACTGAGCTTGAGAGAAATGTGCTCCTTTCCCAGCATACAGCTTAATCTGTTCCCAGGATGCATTTCTCCACTCAGTAATTTCAGTTTAAACAGAAATGAACTGTGGATGTATATTTTAGCTAAATTACTGCCTTTCTTTAAACAGACCCTGGGTAAAAGGGGCATTAACCCCCTCTCCCTCCTGTGTGCTCAGCGCTGCTTATCAGCAAGATGAAGTAGTATCTTTCCAAAGCATGCCCTTTAATCCTTCTGGTGCCTAAATGTGAAGCCCTCCCAGTACAATGCCCCCAGAGTGGGACACGTGTGGCATGTCCACACAGCTTTAATCTTCAATCAATTCCAGCACAGAGAGCATGAAACACAGCCAGCTGAATTCAGCAGAGCAGGACTAGCAAGATCCGTGTCCGAGGGCAAGAGCCAAATGCTTCAAGGGGTCAAGCTGGAAATACACTGCAATTTAAACTCTTCCCAAGAGCCTCAGCTACTTTCAGCAATTCCTGTATGGGACAGGTACAGGACCAGACCACTGCAAGGAAAAAATAACTCCCAAGTACTTGATATTATTAGTGAATTTGCCTTATAGGAGCAATTACAATTATTACAGTCCTTTGCCTACCCAGTACATTACAGAGGTCAGCAACAAGCCCATCTACAAGGACTACCTGCTTTTATTCATCCAGTAAAAACTTCAAGAAACACTGTGTCCTAAGGTAACCACAGAGCAGCCTGTATCTTCCCTTATTGCCTTTCAGCCTGCTGGTACCACACCCACCCCATGTGAACAGTCTTTCCCGTGAACCACTGCAGCTCCTCAGTAAATGAATCTTTGTCCAGATGGTGGTCTCAGCAGAAACTGCTCTAAGTACCTCCTAATACCTAAAAAACCAGACTTGGCTCAATCCTTCCACAACTGTCACCTCCTTGGAGATCAAGGGGGATCAGAGGGGGCAGAGAGGAGGGAATCTTAAAAAATAGATGCAATTATGGTTTTCCTGGGGAAAAATGGCTGAGTACATTCAAAACCGCAGATATCCATGTGAGAGAGTTTTGATCTTCATGATTTGTTTCCTGCTGCTACCAGAGAGACCACTGCTTTACTATCCAGCACCTGAAAGAGTGAATCCAGGACACAGGGGCAACCAGCATGTGGAAGGCTGGAGATAGCACCTACAGCAGTTTCTTCATCCTCCACTGCCCACTGTATGGCACAAGGCCACAGACACCCTTACTTCTCAATTCATCCATGAGGTAAAAAAACTCTGAATAGATTACTAATTTCAGTTCATCTGGTAAACCTGGCAGACTGGGAAACTCGAACATAATAAGCCTGCTGTGTGTCCCTGCTCTCCCATCCACTCCACACCCAGGAAGGACAGGAAAAGCAGTTCCTGGGCAGCAGAGTCTGAATCAAAGCAAAAAGGTGAATGGCTCCCAAGGGGAGAGCATCGCTCCTGTTCATGGAGTGGATCACCCCAAACACATCTGGGGAAGAGAAGGAAGGAAAGGAGTTTCCAGCAAGGAAAACTATGACTAAGCTTCAGGCTCCAAAGGCAGTAACTCCACATTTAAAACTTCCTCCATCAAATGCTATTATCATCTAGACAAATTAAATGGACCATTTCTTAAGGCCATGATGCCCACACAGTCTCAGGGGGACAATCACACGGGCTAACCCACAGAGCCAGAGACGGGATGTGGTGACAGGCCACGTGGAAGCTTCAAGCCAAGCTAATGAAGGCAGACCCACAGAGACAACCTGCTCTCCTCCCTCGATTTCCCACTTCCTCTTTAACAGCTGCCTAGCACCTATAGTCTTATACACCACCATTCAGCATTTACAGAGCCACTGAGCACCTCCTTACACCTAGAGGACCAAGAAACAAAAGTTCATGTATATTACATGTCCTGCAGTGAGAGGTGCTGAGCATCTAAACATCACAATATATTTCGAAAAGGCAGATGTGTGGCAATAAAGAAGTCAAAGCAGGATGTCAGAGGGTGATGGTGCTCTCCCAGATGGCAGTGCCCCTAATTTATGTTGCAGAAGGAGAAAATTTTAGAAAAGGTTGTTAAAAATTTGTTGTAACAAAATTTAAACCAGTCTTTCTTCTTTCCTGTTTCTGGTAGAATGTCTTTTTACCTGCCACACCCAATCTCAAAATAAGTATCAGTTAAACTACACTTTATCCAGCTCAACACTGCATTTTCCCCTCCTGAATAAAATTAACAGCCACCCCCAGTTTAAAAAGAGATTTCTTAAACTAACAGCTGCATCAGAAACAGCACTGAAATGCCTTGAGAGTTTCTGCTTAAACCCACACTTTGAGAAGTCATGATGGAGTTCATTTTCATAAATCTGAAGAGAGAAGAAAGTGAAATGCTTTGCTAAAATTCGTTCTGCATAAGTATAAGAAAGGTACCCTCTGGAAATGCTTTCTGCAGGATCACAGAGAAAAAGAGTATGAAGCCATTCTCTTTGTTAAAGAGTAAACTGATCTTCAGAGGCTGTTTAAGGCTTAAAGGGGCAGTTCAGAGATAAAATGGCTTCAATTTTGTTTTTCACAGTAAGAGTTTCCCAGAACTCTATATCACATGTGTCCTAAATATGTATCCACACATGGTTAAAGCCTTTGCTTCGTTTCTACTCTGTACCAACATTTGCATGGAGTACTTTTATCTAAAAAAACAAAAACAAAACAAAAATTCTAACAGGGACCCCTTGATAACTTAGTAGAAGGCTGTATTTTAGCAATGACTGCAAGCAGAGCAGAATAGAATCAGCTACTGGCTAGCCCACAGGTGGGCTGCTCTTGGATTAAAGAAAGTTCAGAATATGTTAGCAAGCCTTGTAGCCAAGGAGAAGCGCCTGCATCAGGAGGATGAGCTGAGACCCATACTCGAATTGGCACCCAATCACAAGAGGCTGCAAATCCTTTTTGCACAAATTTGAAGCAGACTTCACAATGTTTTGACATTGAAGGCAGAGAGCACAGGCTGGGGTTTGACCCTGCACTCTTTGGGCAGGATGGTGGTGCCTGTCCTGGGAGCACTGCACCATCACACCTGTTCCCTGTTTGGTGCCCTTTTGTCCTTCTCACACCAAAAGCCTGTCGTGCCCCATTTCTTCCCTCCCCCCCACCAAGAGAGAAACAAAGGGTGGCAGTCTCTAATGGCTCCAGACCGAGAGATCTGGGGCTTGGTTTATTACATGCTTAACAGAGCACTGAATTACCCGTGGTTATTGCCTAGTTTAACTGCTTTCCTTAAAAGAGAAACATGAGCAAACAAGCATGTGTCATGAAAAAGCCCCTATTCAGACAGGAGCCGACAAGAGAAAAAGCATCCAAGGTTTATGACTGTTTACTACTAATTTTGCGTCCAGGCACCAGCTGAAGTCACAGCAAATGCAAAGAAATCCCCACCTTGTTCACTGCCTCCTTAGGGGGCTTGTCTAGCCCTGGATTTACCACCCGAGGTTAGCACACACTAAGTACCCGAGGCTTTAAAGCACACCAACCAACTTAGCACGTGTCAAGGGCAGCATGCTTTGTCTAGACAAAGACTTTCAATGCACTTTAGTGAGCATATCCAAATCTCACATCTTCAATCCCAGTGGAGACAGAAGCCCTGAGAGTGAGCAGAGAGCATCCTCCCTCAGAGCTTCTCTGACTGATGGGGAACACACGAACTTCAGAAAATGATGCCATCATTTTTCCCTGAAAGACAAGGGTAAAAAAAAATACCCCACTGGAGCAGAAGACAGATCTGCAAGCAGGGGTAACCTGAAGCTTGGGCACACACCTTCCCAATGACCAATAATGAGGGGGTTTAACTGAGAAACAGTGGGGAAGAGAAGAGTAAACAGGCTCTCTCACTCCCATCTACCTAGTCATCTATTTTTTCCATGAAACTTATAAGGATTTCAGACCCGTAATCCAAATCAAAACACAGCTAAAGTCAGAGTCAGCTCTGAGGTTGAGAAAGTGTTGAGGACAGAATGAAAGGGACAAAGCTTCATTTCTTCAGAAACCCAGGGTAAAAAGACACCACAAAAAAAAAATCTAAAGAAGGTACAGAATGCATTTGGAGCAACACACTAATGTAAAAACAAATATACCTCATTCATCTTGGCAGAACTACAGCCAAGATACCAGAGGTCATGTGGATTTAACTGTATCCTTTCTATTTGTTAGTTACTTTTAGAAAAAAAAAAAAAAAAGCCTCAGAGCCTCAGACAAGCCTAGAGGAAGAAATGCAAAAGATGACAAGCACAGAGTTTAGAGAAAGGGAGACTAGCAGGAGAATTCACCCACATCAGATGAGTATGAAGGAAGACAGCAAGGACAAAACAAACCACACAAAGGGAGAGAAACCTGCCACCACTAAGAAAAAGGGCAGAATTACAAAATTCATTATACAAGAAAATATTAAAGAATAAGTCAGAGAAGTTAAGGACCTGAGGCACTTCTGAAAAGTGTTATTTCTAGAAAGAATACTTCTTTCTCTCAAGTCTGACAAGTGAATATTGTCTCAAACCAAAAATGTGCCAGTCTTTGCCCACACAGCTCTAACCACAAGCTCTAGAGCCAGGCTGACACTCAGTTTAGTTCCTCTGACTTGAGCAGACAGGGTCTGTTCCTGGAGAGTCAAAGTACTTCTAGTTTTACTACAAAAAAAATAAAAATCTAAGCTAAACCAATATACTCCTCAACTCTGCACAAGCATTGCTTCTATCATGCTCTCATTCACCACACTTGTTTATCTCTTACATGACATTAACATCTCTTAAATAACGAGCATACAGGTCGATTCATAATCTGTTAAGGTTTGCATTTCTGCTGGCCTAAGACAGCAAAGATGTTCAAAACATTTCCCTCAAAACATATTTCAAACCATGAAATCCCATATTTGTTGAAGAGAAGTTTGGCTGGGGTGCTCACAAGACCTTCTGCTGTCACGCAGAACTATTCCCGAAACGAGGTGGTTTTGCTGACGGCTGTGATTCAGACGCAAGTCCCTAGTCATTTCAGCATGTTGTTTTTATCATCTTGCAAAGCTGTCCGTAGTCACTATTAAAAGAAACCCACAAAATCCAGCACAGCAGAGGCAAACTCAATCTCTGCCTTGCAAAGAAACTCGGGACTGAGCATCTTTGGAACAACCTTGTCCGCGTCTTGGAAAGAGCAGCATCTCAAGGTCAGGCTATAAACACATCTCTCTGGGAAACACTCTGTACTGCTGCTGGGGGCACAATTTGCACAGGAGAAAAAGGAACGGCCTTTGAAGATGGACAAGCTATTAAAATTTTACTAGGTGAAATGTTCACTGAAATAAATCTAGTCTTTTCCACTCTTAGTTATTATAACACATGGGGTAACTGACACACAATTAATGGAGCTTTAAACCAAGAGCTCTTGCAAGAAAAACACGACTCAAACTTTTCAGTTAACCTTGACAAAAAGACAGGTTTCGGTAAATTTCAGCAACACAAGTGGCTTTGTGATACTCCCCGTTTATTGGGCACCTGTCACTCCCACAAATGAGCACCAACTCCGAGCAGAGGAGGTGAGAAGAGGCACTGCCAAGTCAGCAGCATCCACCACCACTGACAGAGATCCACAAGCAGTCAGGGCTCAGCAGACACAACTACCACCACCTCGTAGGCACTGTACCACCCACACCCTCTTCAGCGGTTTTCACCTACATGTGCCATTTCACAACAGCCAACAGCTCAGACAATGGCACCCACAAAAAGAATTCTTAAAAAAGAAAGGAGAGGATTTGGGATTCTTCCCTTAAGAAGAAGATCTTAGTTTCCTAAGCATAGGAATCCTACAGGGTGAACAGATTTTAGCAGTAAAAAAGCACTTTAATACTCAAGTCTAATGGCTTTGTTTCCAAACTCACAAGGATCTACAAATTACTTTGATGCCATCTTTATAGATTTGAAATGCTGTTGACATTTCTTTTTCCCATCTTCTCCTATCTCAGTTATAGAGAAAGACTAAAATCCACATTATAGTTCTACTGGGTCAAGAGGTTCTCCAGCAATCCCAGGTATCTCCAAGACCCAGCTCTGAATCGTGTAAGCCAGCAGGATCCCTCTCCCTGCAGGAATAAAGCAAGATACCACCCAAGGTGTTCCATCTGTCTGCTTAACCTTCCCTTCTCCTTTCTGCAATAGGAAATCCTCCTTATGGGGAGCACAAAATAAAACCTTCCCCCTTCCCACACAGCCCTATGCAACCATAGCATATGTATACAAAACATGCTTTCTTACATTGCCAGCACGCACTGACTACACACTCTGCTAGCAAAGAGCTTAGAGGTGCAGAGCAGCAGCAGATCAGGACAGTCCAAAGCAGCCCTGATCACAGCAAGGACTTGGTCTGTGAACAAAGTGGCAGTGTCAATGACATAGGTTTCATTGCCCATTTGTCTCATTTCCCTTTCCCAAAGCCCAGCATAGGCACTGCCACAACTCTTGGTCCACGAAGAGGCACCTCCAAACTCAGTAATTAGCCCAAAAGAAGTCTTCTCAAGAAAGAATATATCTTTATTCTTGAAGAAGAAACTAGAGCACTCTTCTATTACCTCAGAGGAAACCTAAGGAAAGGTAGCATTAGTCAGAACTCATTTAGTGCCTCAAGCCATTCAGAAGACCATAAAGCCACTGACAGACAAGACAAGCAACCCATTCACAAGGGCTCTTTGATCTTAAATACAAATAAAATTAGGTCAATATTAAAGATTTTCATTCCTTGCCATATAAGATTGCAAAAAGGCTAAGAAAGGCTTTTCCCATTCCTTGTTTTAACACTCAAGTTATTTAGCAAGTAACATTTCTTTCACATGGCTTGAAACATTTTCTCCATATTCACTTGTCATCAGCCCAGAACTTAACTCTTGGTGAAAATGCACAGGGGAGCTGTACAGAGTGTTCTCCATAGTTCCCAAGGACAAGTCAGATCAGAGAATTTCAGTGTGCTCCACACAGGGGAAAAGAAGAGCAAAATACACCTTTCACAAAACTCGGATTAAAAAAAAAAAAAAAAGGAAAAAAAAAGAAAATAAGAGATTTCATTTATTTGTTATTCAAAGCATTCCAGTGATTTTTAAGAGATGAAGATGAGAAAGCCTGTGCTGTCACTATTAACACGCTGACATGACATTCTTTCTTCCCCCGCAAGACCACACGAAAAGCCCTGGTGAAAGTGACAAGTTAAGGGAGCCTGGAGTCATGCCAGCTCTGCCAAACCCCAACTCCGCGGCACAGGGACTGCTCCAAACAGACCCCAGGACAGGCTCTCATATCCCAGACTCCCCCGTAGCTCTCAAAGATGCACCTTTTGCCCCTTCTCCTGCGACAGTACATCATTAGCTTCATCTGCTGAAATAGCAGCGCGGTTGACAGGATAATCTAAGGATATAGCATCACCTTGCATTTTTGATTTAACATGCTTAGCTGTGTTAGAGTACCTTTAAAATTTTATTTATTTGCTTTCTAAAGCAACCAAGAGCTCTCATATGCAGCAGAAGGCCCCTGAAGCTATCACTGTAATATGATATCTGCTCATAAATGTCAATATACCAATTTTAAAGGTATTAAAGCTGCTGTTTAGTCATGGTAAAATAACCTAATACCTTCGTCATGTCCGTTACAGACAGCAATACAGTTAAATGTGAGCATTTCAGTTCAGGCCTTTCCACAAAAGACAGTTTAAGCAGAAACCTCCACTGCAGGGCAGCACACAATTCCACCACAAATACAAGTAAAACAAGCAGGGGTACCATGAGACTCGCTCTGAGACCCACCCACCCAGTCACCCAAGGACATTTAGATCCTTTCTCTATACAGTTTTTAAGAGACCACAGGGTCAGCATGCAAAGTCTTCCCTCTCTTCGGCATGGGTAAGCACAAAAACTGATCCCAGCCAGTTCTAAGGCAAAAGAAAGGATCTCTTTTGATTAAAGCACATAACTACTCTGTTTTCAGAGGTTTAGACTGTACCTCTGTCACATATTTCCTGGGTGACTGGGAATAAATTACATCAGTTCCCCACCCTACTTCCCTCCCACCTCCTCACCCTGAAGTAAAGCACAGTGGATAACTTGAGTATCAGAGAAGCACATGAGAGTTCCACTTCCTTCTATGTTTATACAGGAGATTACCATGCAACTGAAAGTTCAGTTTAACAAATGGTGCGGAATCTGAAACTCCAAGTACTTCAGGAATGTCCGCTGTAGCTGATGAAGGAATATCCAGGATATTGTCTCAAAAAAACCCCAAGTGTTAATTAGAGAAAAGATACTTGGATTTACAACAGGTTGAGATTTAAACACAAGATTCAAAACCAGTCTAAATTATACTAGCTGAGATTACAGATAGGAAGTAGCAATACAACTACACAGGTGAGAAAAATAAACAAAAAACCAAACAGGTTTGATGGAAAAAGATACCCTACAGAGAAGCACATATTTGAAAAAAAAACAGTCTGAAAGTCAGGTGCTTAATTACAACCCTTATCAACATCATCAAAAAGTCAAAGTACCTCTTATAATTCTCACCTGACAAACAGTAACCTAGATTAAATGCGTTCTTTAGAGATGTATAATCTACATGAACAGGAAAGACCCCAGTGCTTACTGATGAAGCACAGAGAGGAGACACAAGGCACTGACTGCTTTTCACACTCATAGATTTATTTCTTCAAAACTTCTGAGGGCTTTGATTGAGAAAAACTGTCTCATAAGTTCCCATACTTCATATAAGAATGCAGAGAATCCTGAGAGCAAGCACATTCACCTCTTGGTACATGCAAAAACAGGTCACTTACCAAGTTTTCTTTGAGAAAATGGATGTTTCCCTTCCATGATGGACAAGTGGGGTTTTACACGTCACTCACTTTCATACATTCATTTACAAAGGCATCTTCACTCCTACTATATATCCCACGAAGAACATGGACTGCAAGAGCTGCTATAAGTACGGTACAGAGTAGGGTCAACCTGTCCAATCTTAGACATTCAGAAGACATACAACTGAGACATTCATCAAAAGTTCCTACTTCAACTAACAGACAAATTCTCAGGTAAAGAGCAATTTATCTCATCCTATGGTAGTTATCTCCAGAGGCCATTCCCCTGTCCTATTTCTCTCCACCAAGTCCAAGGGCACACAGCTTAGATCAGACAGCAAAAGGACAGTAAGCAGCCCACCTACTTAAGCAACTTCAAAAGCACCATCCAAGCCCACTGCACAGAAACAAGCTGTGAATTACTGAGTGTGTTTATGTAAAAGCAGCTCTCACTACAAAAATGCATTTTTCACCCATCAGGCTACCATACCATCACTGGAGATACACAGTACTATCAGATTTTTGGGAAGCACAAAACAAATTTAATTAGGGCTTCCAGTCAGCAAATACCTCATCATTATTTCCAAACACTGCTGCACCAGTTCCCCTAAGAATTATTTTGATTATTGCAGTAGCTCATGGATTACAGCTAAGGGTTGACCAGCATTTTGACTTTCTTTCTGTACCCCTGTCTGTAAGGGTTTAGAACTCAGTTACAAGTGTTTCCTCTTGACAACAGCCTTGTAAGACGGGTATAGCTGTGCTTCCTTTTAAGTTTTCTACAGATTTTCCTTTGGGGATCACAAAAATATAGAAAAATAATGAACCAAAATAATACTGGGGGATCCCTGACTCTAAGATACATAAACCCAAGAAGGGCATAGAATACTTCACGATAACACATTAAGACCCATAAACCTTGAACTTTTCTTTCCTGTGTTCGAAAACAAAATAACCCAATACCATTAGACAACTCAAAGTTTAGGGAGCAACTTTTGAGACAGGTTTATTTTGTTTTGAGCTTAGAGTTTAAATTAGAATAATGAACCCTTGCCCACTGGCATTCCGTATAGCTACTCTCTCTCAGTCCTGGGAAGAAGCTCTTGAAACTGCCAGAGCTTAACTGAAAGTATCGTATTTTTAAGACTTCAAGTAATTTTTAACAGTGTCAGCCCCAGAATGCATCAGCTTTGAGGTAAACCAGCAAAAGTAAACTATTGCCTTGGTAGTCCACAGGAAGTTAATAAAATAGATTGGATGCAATCGATTATTTTGAGCTGCTGCCATTCTCCTACCTACCTAACATTTTCCCATTTCACCTCTGTCCTCTGGTGAAGTTTCCAGGTGCAGGAACTACAGCCAACAAGTCCATACCATGGACTGGTACAACGTTAAAAGACTGTAAATCAAATATTTACACATAAAACCGGCACAACTTTCAGGGCCCTAAAATATCCAGTGACACTAAGGGGAACTCCATGGACAGACAAACTGAAAGGAGAAGCCATTTTGGGGGATAAGACATCACAGAGTGAGAGTGAGTAGTGAAAGAAGAAGCAGAGGGATGTCACGGACGGACGTGTGGACCTGCATTTCTATGTGCAGAGTGGCACTAGAAGGAAAACCTTCGGAAGCAGGTACAGAGTGGATCTCCAAAGCTGCAAATCTATGGTGCCCAGAGGGATCTTTTAGGACTTTCTCAGCCAGGGTAGTAAGAAGAGCACTAAGCAAGTGGACCTCACCAGCAGCCCCAGAGCCAGGGAGCTATTGGGCTGCTCAAGGCACACAGGGGCAGGGGAGGAAGCAGACAAACGCCTGTGGCACACCACCAACAGCCCCAGCAGCCACATGCCAACCACAGCCCACAGCAGACCTTCTCCGGGGTAGTGCTACCTTGCTCCAGGAAGAGAGAGGCTACAGTTCATGTGGCTCCTTCAGCCACAGGTACAAACCCATGAGTCACTGCAATCCCTGCACGGAGAGGAACTGTTATCAATGAGCCACGGGACAGCTCCAAAGGGAGGTGACAGAGACACACTAGATAAGCCTGACAATACCAGTATAACTGCATCCATGTTAGGAGTTTTACCACGTTAGCTGTTTTATTGCTAGACAGGCCAATCAAGACCTGTTGGCACTTGCAGTGTCCTATTTGTACAGTGATAATAACAGCCACAGTGCCAGAGCAACCCGGGGAGGGGCAGCTCCGGTGGGAAAGAAGAATTTTGCCAGGAGTGTGAAGCAATCTCCCCCAAAAGACATCCCTTGTTCTGGCATATGGTCACAACACAGCTAGGCGGGCTAAGGGAGGTCTCCTCAGCCTGGGTCATGCTGAAATCAGCACAAAAACCTGTGTCAATGAACATTCCCCTGGTATGCATAAACCCAAAGCCTGGCTGACTAGTGAGCTGCCNATATTTTAATATAAATTATATGTGCTAATATGTTTCTAGTAGCAACTAAGGTGTCCTTTACTTTTTCTTATATTAAGCACTTCCCTGACTCCACACTACTTTTTCTTCCCCACAACTATGAACAGTCCTCTAATTCATTCTCTACATTTAAGCTATACTCTCCTTCATCTTCTGATTTCCTCTGTAAATTCAATATTTGTACACTGCTTCTCTCTGAACTGTCCTACTGTCTCTTCCTAACTCCAAATCTTCCCATAGATTTCATCCTTCACTTGCAGCTATGATGCAAGGTCAAGCAGGAGGCCATAGGAGAACCTTTGGGAGATGTCAACACCCTTCATGCCCGCACAACTGAGCTGCACAGGGCATTAGACATAGGACTTAGTTGCACCAATTTCTAAGCAAAGTGGAGAGAAGCCTACTCTATCCATTCCTCTGTCTGATCCTTATGTGCCTCAAAAGTGCAAACCCTCTGAAAGGGTGAGCATCTCAACTCCCCAGTCTCTGTGATTCCATCCTTCTCTAGTGGTGATTTTCACAGATTTCCCAATCAGCAGCAAATTAAAACCAACACCACTGAGGTCAAATTGTAATTATTCATTACACTCAGAACAGCAGATTTCACTCTGCTGCAGGACAGCAAAGCCTGTGAGAGCAGGGGAGTGCTTTGCTGGCAATACTATCAAGTCTCCAGTCGGTATTTGCTCCTCTTTCAAAACGCTGCTCTGTCCCTCTTCTAACACTGAAATAGACACCACATGAATTAGGACTACAGGGCCCCATGGCCACCTTGAAGGGGATACATCAAGCCTTGCTCAGGACATCAGAGGGGACAAGGAATGAGGCTTAGGTGGGGGTATCATGAGCTTCACAATAGTGTATTGGCCATTCGGCAGTACTCTACAGTTTGTAATTAGTGTCATATTTTTTGTGCCTCTGTGAAAGTGTTTCACAATGCATTCAAGGCAGAAAATACGCTTTAGAAATAATATTGAGATGTAATGTCAAAATCCCCAAGCCCTCTACAACCAGAGCTGCCTCAAGGCTCCCAAGACGTATGCACAACTGTGGGCTTTTTCGTCCTCTATCCCATAGTTGCCTGATTTTAGCACCAACAGTATCTTTTCCTGAGCCTGTGCTAACCTGAGAAATAATCAGGGACACAAAATGTTACAAACAAAGTATTTGATAAGAGAACACTTGAGCAAAGCTATGAGATCCCCTCCCAAATCCACCTCTCATTCAAGCAAGCTGAATTCTTTCCACCACTTTCTGTGGGCTGAGACCTAAAATAACAATGCAGATAAGGATCTTACTGTAACTTTGACTACAGTCAAGCTCATATTATACAGGTCAATGCTACTGAGTTTAAATATCAACATCATCCAAAGCCTGGTGGAGCCAGAGTGCACAGTCAGAAATGTAAAATGGAAAAAACAAAAATATAACTTTCCCCCACAGAAAACAGATCTCAGGAGGATAGGTATAGAACGTACTGGGCTTAAATCACTCTTGTAACAGCAAGTACCACTTGAAAAGATGACTAGAACATAATGTGTATATACAAACACATGCTAGACCACATGACAAAAGTTAGCTAGCATTCTAGTCCAAAAATTTATACTAAAAAATGTATATGCTGAAGGCGAGGAAATGGAAAGGGTGAGCACCTCTTATAATGCTGCATTGCCTTTGGGGACGTTCCTCTACATCACTCCCTTGGGTGGGAGGTGCAAACCTGCCATCATCACAGAGACCAAAAGAAGGATTTCTGCACACTATCAAGCCAAGGCTCTGGTGCTTGGAAGTTGACAACATGTCACGCAACTACGTGACAGTGCTAGGAGAGATTAAAAATTAAGTAAGGAATGAAAGGCGTACATTCCTGGTTTTCTCCTTTCTTCACTACTCCAGGCCTTACAAGATTAAGTTCACCTTCCTCATGGCTGGTGCAAGAAGAAGAGACCTTGATGGGGAAAACCATCCACCCATACAAGCCCAGGGAAAGGACCCCTACCATTGCCAGGGGAGAGAGAGCCCACACATGCAGAACGCAAGGAGAGAGTACCAGATGATTTCAACTGAAATTTTATCCACACAAGTTTAAATATCTTCTTATAGAAAGCTGAAAAAAATTTCTAGGAGTCAGCACAAAACTCTGGGATGGATCTTGTTACATCCATCACCTCAAAGCCCTGCACACATCGAAGTCCCAGAGTGCTGGGTCCTCTTCTAATTCGTTCAGAAAAAGGAGTCCTTACCCCAGGAGTTTGCAAAACCTCCACATTTTGCAAAGAGACAGATGGGACTGGGGGTGGAAGAATAAGAGGGACATGTGGTTACCCACAACTGGCACATTGCTTTCTTTTCTCTTTTTCTTTTTTTTTATTCCTAATAAAAATAAATATCAGTAATCCCCACTGGCCACCTGCCTAGCTTTTGTATATTTAATTAAGAAGGATTTGGGTGATGGAGAATTGGTCAAAAGTTCAGCCAGTTTAGGGGAGGACAGGAGAGTAAACATCTAGCTGAAGGACCCAAAAAAATGCCAATATTCCAGCTGCTGCCTGATCCTTCACGATTTCTAAAACAGCAAGGTCTCACTTTCCAACACAATCCACAAAAAATCAGAGGAGTAAGGGAAGAAGTGCAATTCATACTTAAAAGAGTTGGTCTGGACCAGTTCCTGAAAGCCAGTGACCTCACTGATCCCCAGTACAGTTTGTCTTTATAGTGATAAGACTAGAATTGTACTCATGTTTAACAAAATCATTTGAATCCACAATGATGTCCCTTTAGCAGTGAGAGAAACAAAGGGGGGAGAGAGAGCGGAAAAAACACCCTTAACTGAGTTACTAGAGAACTGTCCTATCTTCCTACCCCCCTCAACACAGTCACCTTGTAAGACAGAAAGTCCATTAAGACAAAAATAGGGTATCCTTAGCGTGGGAAAACATTTAGCCAAGTTTTAATTTACTTTCAAATCAGCATTTAAACGATCACATCTTACATCACTTCCTTTTACGAGCCAGCAGTTAGACAATACACATCATTTACATGCAGTTTTGGAAGGCTGCAACATAGATCAACAAAAGAAGCCTTCACTATGAATTAACTATTACAAGGCTCTTAGAAAGTCACTCCGGCCTGCACTGAGGGCAATTAGGAGTATCACCCCTAAATGTCATCTTTCTGGTGCACTCCTGCTATGCCTCAGAACTCCCACAAATAACATCCTTCCACCCAAGTCATTGCTGCCACAAGAGAATTACGATGTCTGTGAGATGTAACAGCACACTCACAATGGTTAAACTGTTAGATGTCTTTAAAAACAGACACATATGCAACAAAAAAAGAAAGTGACTGAGCAAGTAACATAGTGCAGTCTCAACAGCAAAATTACTAAGTTTTATGCCTCTGTGAATGATCAAGATGATAGAGACTTTAAAATTTCAAAAGTATTGACCAATTGCCTGTAGGTCACAGGTAACTTTTGCATTTAAAACAAACAAAAAACCCCCACAAAATACCAAAAACCAGAAGGGAAGCAAATACTCAGTTCAGACCCTGAGACATGTTTCAGGAGCGTTCTCATTTGGAGCAAGCCAAACTTCATATTAAGCTTACTGCTGGATGTGAAAAACTAAAATCTAACCGCAGCAATGCCAAAAATGCTTCTCCCACTACTCGCAAAAGATCAAAAAAAGCCCTTAAGGCAGCCGATCACTCGGTGAGCTGGCTACGAGTCCCAGTGACGCGGCAGCGGGACCGGGCTGACTCAGGAGGGAAGGAGAGGGGCAGCACACCCGTGCGCCATCCCAGAGGCAGCACAGGCCAGCGGCAGGCCCAGGAGCCCCAGCTCGGCTCACACCGGCCCGCTCCGGGCGCTGCCCGTGCCGGTGCC
>VXBQ01011416.1:175376-214979 GCA_013400175.1 Phainopepla nitens | reverse complement strand
TCGCCGCGCCTCTGCGGGACAGCGCGGGCGCTGTGGGTCTGTCGCGGCTGGTATTCGCCGTGGGGCGGGAATGTTTTCTCTTCCCATCCCCGGTGAGATGACCAGCAAAATGTCACAGTTCCGTCCTGCCCCGGGACCCCAGGCCCACAGGAAACATTCGCGTTCCACAAAGAAATCTCTACAGAAAGAGAGTGAAATCCTGGCCTACAGGACCAGACCCATATCTCGTATTTTGACACCTCATTTACTCTCAGGTCCCCTTCCCGCCCAGAAGAATCCTCCAGCAGAACTTGAATCGTGGAAAAATCTCATTAATCTCACTTGAGCAAGACACATCAGGCAGTTGCACACAGGTGTAAACCTTGGCAGGATTTGTTTCTCATTGAAGTTCTTTATCACACTGATACGGCAAAAATGTTACCTGCTTGCAAGAGGTCGAGTTACGTTTCCTGTGGGAACCAGGGTTTTCCTCTCTCTTCTAATTTAACCACAAAATTACATATACATAGCTATAAGTATCACAGAAACATACGTTTGAAACAAAGCAAACCTGTTGAGCAGAAAGTGTAAGGATAAATTACCATAACAGTTTAATGGCATGCTTCACTCACTTCACTCACTTCAAGTGTAGATACAAAGAAAGGAATCTCCAGCCTAGACCAGGAAACTTTTTTCTCTGTATAGGAACCTATAGTCAGGAAAAGGCAAAGTATTTCAAATGGATTCAGTGCTGAGTCTGCCTGAGTGCATGCATAGGAGTAAGGTCAAGTCTGGAGATGCAGCAGGTTTTGAAAAGTGGATTTCCCCAAAGATTTCTTATCGGCCTGGTTTGCATTACATGGCTTATTTCACTCAGCCTTTTTATGTGTTAGAGAAGCCTTGGTAGGTCAGATCCATTGCCTGTCTGTCCCAGCATCCATCTCCAGATGTAGCCGGTACTGGACGCTGAGAGAAGATCACAGGGATACTTTACCATCCAGTAATACTTCCCTGGGTTATCTTACCAGCTCTCTACAGCTCAGGGAGGTCTTTAGTAGCATTTGGTGTCACTGCATTTCATATTTTTTGATGATGTTTTCCTTCCATTAGATCGGCTCTTTACTTTGTGGATTCATACATGCTTCTGGCTCTTACAGTGTCCTCTGGCAGGGAGTTCCAAAGCTGAGCTAGCATGTTATGTGGAGACCACCTTTTGCTAGATTGGAAAAAAAAAACCTCTTGGTTCTTATTTTGGAAGACAAACCAATTATTTCCGATTCATTTTCTTCAGTATTTTCATTTTTTGTACACTTCTGGTGTGTTTTCCCCTCAGTTTTTGCCAGCTAGCAAATTCTGGTCTTTTTTTTTTTTTTTCCGTGAATGGAACTCATTCCATATTTGCCCTTCATTGAACCATTTCTGCTTCCAATGCCTTCCTTTTTAAGATGGGTAAACAGATTTCCATGTCATGCTGGGTTCCCCATACAGCATCATAGTGATGTCCTTATTTCTAGTCCCCTCCTGATCCTTCGTTTCTTCACTGTTGTTGGGTATTAATATGACATTTCTGTGGAACATGTCTGTTATAACTCCAGAATCCCCTTCTGTAATGTTAACACTACGTCAGAGACTGTTGCTGTGTGTTTCTGGATGCTGAAAGATTTTCAAGCTCAAACTCTGAACTGTGAGTTTTCCAAACCGAGTATGTAACAACTTTCTTGTGCTTCTGAAAAGTACAGCCCAGGTTTTTTAGAGGTGAGGGTCTGAGCCCAATACACATTTTCATCAGTCACATTTTAACCAACACACATAATTTCACCATACCCCTGATGTGGCTCCACCACAGTCTCCCCTCTCTGCTTTGAACTTTTGTTTTATTACAGTGAGTTCAGTTCTTTGGTGTGTTTTAGTATTATACTAAAGACTGCTAAAGTGCTAGCAACGAGATTGTGAATTCTTAAAAAGTAAGGCATCCTCTAACTTTAGGGAAAAATTAGTTTTCATAAAGCAGTAAATGCCACAAGAGAGCTTCCTGCTAGTTCCCAGGGTGAAGCACCACGACGCCTCACTTTCCTTCTCCTTCCTACTCAAGTGGAGGGATTGAAAGGCTTGCTTTCTTGAGGAAGAAGCCTGTTCGGCTGCAGCCTAAACCACGCTGTTCACATGTTCATCATGCTCTTCACCAGCTCAATGTGCTTACCCAGTTAGAAAATCTAAAGGTTAAAAGACCAAACCTAAAACCACTGGAAAGAAGATGAGCGGTCTGTTTTAACTCTTCCTCATAGTGAAACCAGCAATCCTGAAAGAGACAGGGTAAGACAGCCATCAAAAATCATAATGAAGAATGAATGCAGGAAAATGCATTTGTACCCCTGTGGATCATCACCCCACAGAGCACACATGGTGTTTCTAATGACAAACTTCAGTAGAAGCATCAAAAATCTGAGTCCACTGCATCCATTTGAGAACAAAGCAGGAGAAAGCTAGGGCCGGTGTGCTGCTTTCCATCACACTCAGACACAGTTGCACCCATTACTGCTCACTGTGCTCATAGCAGTGAAGGGAACAGAGGAGTTGTAGCTCCCCGAGCAGTTTCAGCATCCCTGAAAGAGGGGTCCTGAGCCTCCCTTTCTCTGGCCCTTTTTCACTGTTGAATGGCACCTCATCCCTTGTGGGGGTATGAGCATTCCTACAGCTGTGTGGTGAGCCAGGACTCATAGCAAAGCTAGCCCACAAAAGGAAAATAACTTTTAATGTTACTATTGATCAGTTCCCTGGGCTGGTTCATCACGTGCCTCCTTGAGCAGTTGTGTTAACAAAAGGGAAGCAGAGGGGTCAGAAACTAAGTGGAGGGCAGGAAGTGTAACTCTAGCATTGCCTCTTGGTTGTGGCTGTGGCTTAAGCCAATTTCAACTCTCAGTGGACCCATAGGGGTAAAACTAGAGAAACTTCCTTCCTTACTGGAAGAGACACTGTAAGAGTAATGGGAACCCTACATTTATGTTGTAGCCACAAAAGAAATTCCTTGCCCTCTATTTTTTTTCAAGTTCTTTGAAATTGTCTTTGTTCTATAATTTCCCGCTTTTAATGTGCTGAGGCCCTAAGCACTGACCAGAGATGCAGAGGTCATCAACTGTACTAACTTTTTATGAGCTTAATCATCAACAGTGTTCAAGGAGATGAGTAAAGAGACAGGAAGTTCTGAATTTTCATTTTGTTCTACTACTGATTCATCCCATAGCCTTGGGGCATCTCATTT
Organism: Phainopepla nitens; assembly: GCA_013400175.1. Taxonomy (NCBI): domain Eukaryota; kingdom Metazoa; phylum Chordata; class Aves; order Passeriformes; family Bombycillidae; genus Phainopepla; species Phainopepla nitens. The sequence goes on along the minus strand of VXBQ01011416.1, from coordinate 211,741 downwards.
CCTGCTTCCACTCTCGTTCTCTATGTGGAAAATGGGAGTGATTTTGACCTCCTTTATAGCGTGAAGTGTTGGACATGTGCCCCATTGGACTCTAGGGAAATCGTTCTCTCCTTGGCTGAAAAAATCCATGAGGGAGGCTCAAGCTAGGGTGATGAGTAACAGAGGACAGGGTAGTGAGTGGGGCTGAGTGAGGCTTTGCATAGTCCAGCTCTCCTGCTGCAAGTGGGATCCCAAGAACAGAGGGAGTCTGGGAAACTGTTCTCCTCATGCTGTTTATTACAACACATACTGGGAGTAGGTTAGTTACAGAAGAATGCCACACAATCAGCTTCCTTACAGCTTAGGCTCCTCTCCTCCTGTACTGTTTCCACCACCCCTATCTCACACCTCCATGTGAGAGCTGCTCTGCGTGATCACTGCCGGCACACCCAGGTTCTTCCATGCTGCATCTTAATGTGATATGGAGTGGACATGTTCCTGCAGTTCTGGTTGCCCAGTTGTGCACACACTGCTGCTGGTGACATCCTGCTGCTTCCTGCTCCTCAGGATACTGCCTTGCCTCCAGACTGATGGGTTTCCCTCATTCCAGCACGCAGCCAAGGCTCAGGCGCGTAGCTGGACCCAAGCTTGGGGACGCACATGTAGGTGTTGATCTAGGTGACACGAACTTGCACAGGGCCAAAAAGGAGCAGCTTTCCACCAGCTGTACTCTTTGAGGCCATCACTGCCCACACCCTGGCTGGCTTCCTCCGTTAGCATTTCGGGGTCTGGATTGAAAGGACTCCTGAAACACAGGGGCTGTCTAAATATAGCAATCCCTCTAGTGCAGGAAGAGTGGCAAAGTGAGTCAGAGCCCTTTCCACAGCTGTTTGGTACCATGTGGGAAGGCACAGTACAGTCAGTACTGTCAGCACTTTGGAGGTGCCCACCTTTCTCCATCCCATCCAGGCTCCACATCTGTGCTGTTTTTTCAGCTGTGCTAGTATGGCTTCCCTGTATTGTGGTTTGGTAGCTAGGCTGGTCTTAGCCAAAAAGGATACACCACCTTTATTTTTTCGCAAGCTTTGCTTTACTTCTCATTAACACCTTACTTTAAATGAGCGGTGGGCAGTTATGTGAGAGTGGGAATTTCTCAAGTTGTTATTACACAGAGATCTAGGTGCCACAAAACCATGTCCTGAAAGTAATTTTGGGGAGAGTTACCTCAAATGGCACTGCAGTATAGCCTAAGAAGAAAAGGTAACCATAGTCCTATAATAATTAATATCATACTTGTGCAGTACTGGAGCACCCAGTAGTTGTAACTTAATCCAGATCTCAAATGAACATATGAAAATATGAAAATTCTTATGTTCTTATGAAAATAACACAATACAATTTTTATGTTGTTTTTTTTTTTTTTTTTGTGCTGGTTGTGGTGAAGAAAGATGGTACCTGGTCCATCAAGAGTCATATGACATGAGAAGCTGGTGGCTGAAACGGTGTGAAGTTTGCCAGGACAACATGTTTCCAGAGAAATCTGTGAACAAATCTAAACCAGGGGAGTGAAGTTCAGAAATTTGCATCACCTAGCTGGGGCATTTTGAATCTGACTCTGAACATGCCCACACAGGATTTGCATCCATGGAGCCTTAGCCTCTGCGAGGAGACTGCATCTGCACAGAAGAAAGGGAGATTTCATGTTGCCACAGTCTCTTGCTGACTTCACGTCCCTAACTGATCTACCCAGATGGAACTCACAATACAGTCCAGAATCTTGTACTTCATATCAGACAGTTGTCAGTCCTGCAGCTAGACTTAAACCAGGCAACAAACACAAACCTGGCATAAAAAATACTGTTGCATGCTTGGGCTGATTGAGAAGATCCCATGTATATTTTTGTACACTGCCCATGCTCCAGGGTTTTAACAAGCTAGCTGTTTCTGGGTCTGCTATCTGTCACACAAAGCACGCAATTACTGAGTGTGACTGGCTGTCACAGTCTATCTCTGCTTGTAGCTAAGCTGGCTTGTAGCTATCTTCCCATGACCCAAGTGTGACACTTATTTCACCTCTTATACAGGGCCCTGAGCCATATTTGTAGTGGCTATGAGCAAACTCTTTTCCTCCCCATCTGAATCAGGACTCCTCGGGGAGTATTGTCTCTCCTCACATTTGTCTTGATGTGCTTTATCTCACCCGAGGGCACCTGGGGATGCTCACCCAGAATTTCTGGGATCTCTGGGATCTGTCTTCAGGAGAGAGGCAACCTGCTTATGCCACATTTGTGCCCTGGAATAAGAAAAGTTGCTTTGCCAATGTGATGGTGGCTGTGGCTGTGCAGGCATTTACAGGCAGTGCTTGTGCAAGGATCTCCCAGGCCTTCTCCACAAAGCACATGGGCTTGTATCCTATGCTTTTCCTCCTGCTCTTTGGCTCCTGTCACTGCATTGTCCTTACAAGAGACATGTGATCAAACAGAAAATTATTGGAAATAACACCTGTTTTCAGATTTTATTTTGTTTTATCCAGCTCTGTTGTGTTCACAGAGTGGTGAAAGCAGAAATGCAGTGAGTGTGGAGGTAGTTGTGTTGCTCCCTCAGAGCCCTTCAGCTATAACAGAGTTCATGTTGAGTCTGCAAGCCTGCCAGGCTTGTGAGCAGATCAGTAGGGATCACTTTTCAAGAACTTGGGCCTCGTTTTGGCATAACCCTGAACATAGTCTTGATGTGCCATATAATGAGTCAGAAATGCCATGACGACGTGATGCAAATCACTGAACCTTTATGAACTTATTCTGTCAATTCAAATGTGTTCAAAAAATTCTGAGGGAGTAATTTTGTCACAGAACATCTAACAGAGAAGATACTGAAGTCAGCTTAAACTTGATAGAAAAGGCATAAAGCTAGCACAGAAATTATTTCTCTATATTTGGGCTAACTGAATGGAAAGATGATGTTATGTGTCTGCATTTGATGCAGAGCAAGCTGATCCAAAAAAGATTACAGATCTGGTAATAACCAACCTTTAACATGGTCTGAGCTGGTACAGAAGTCATCGTGCCCCCAGAATCAAGCTAATGCACTTCTATAAACAGTGGGCTTATGCAAGAAATCTATGAGAGCATAAATTCCTCCAGTGCCCCTGGTCTGAGAACAGCCATCTTAATTCTGCAAATTTATCCTCGTGTTGAACTCCACGCATTGTGCAAGCTCCCTGTGAATTCATAAATCTTTGAGAATTGTGACTTAGTGAGGTAAATTATAGAAGTTGAAATTAAAGTGTAGAGCATGTATTTTAAACAAACATTAAAGCTCCTGAAGTCTGCCCTTTGAAAGCTTTCTTCTTCAGTTTCCAAGTCACTTCTATTTGAATGTTGAAGGGATTTTCATTTTGTGTTATATTTTACAATGACTAGAGTTGTGTTTCAAAAGTAACTTTAAAATGAAGAGTGAATTAGCACGAAAAGGTAAAAGAAAGGGGGAAAAAAAGCTTAGGTGAGAAATAACTATCCTTTCAAATGAAAAATTAAAACCCCAGTGCTGTTGAAGGAAATTTAGAACCACGTAAGAATTTCCACAATTAATAGGCAGGCTTAATTGGTTTAAGTTTCCCTTTCATTTTATACAGCATGAGGTCCACGGAGACCATAATTTCAGGAAGCTCTGGCTTTGTCAGTGAAGCTAACTTAAAATGTTCCCTCTACTCCCTTCCCTGGTGCCCTGTAGCTGCCTTCACACCTCTCCATGGGCAAGTGCTATTGCCAGAACAAGGATTTGCAGGGCTAAGCCTACATCAGCTGAAAAATAACACTCCCCAGAAAGAGTGAATCAGTTCTGATGCCTGGCAGTGGCATCACCAAGAAGGCCACGACAGCAAAGAGCCACAAATGAAGTGGTGAAATGGAATTGTCAACTTCCTAAGTTACCTCCACCAGCAAAGCCAAGAGCTCACAAGGCTGCTACTGACATGTCAATAGAAATACCAAAGAAAGGTCCAAGGGAATGGAAAAGCCTCTAGGCTTTTTATCACCTTAGAGGGTATAATTTGGAAAAAAAAGACACCCACTGATCATAATCAATGGCTGAAATGGAAAGGGCTGCTGATTGACACAAGATAATCCTCCAGGTGTTGTTTCTCAAACAAAATGTTGTCATCAAAATATAGTACAATGTTGAATGTTATGAGGCACTGCTGGGTTTTGATAGAAGGCAAAGTATTTTAGCTACAGTTTGGCTTTCAGAGGCGTTTCCTGTCTATTTCTAGAACTTTGCTAATTTAACAGAGGGCTCCTATACGATATATTTACCCTTTGTGATCTGGTTTTAAGTAAGCCAATTATCAGGGCTGCTGTGACACAGCAGTTTGGTAAAGTCCCTTGGTGAAACTGTTAGTGAAGAACTCCTAATCAATGCAATTAAATTTTCTTCTGAAATGTGGACATTTTAGAGGTCTTCTGGTCATAACAAAAAACCACTGAATATAGAGGGTCTACAGAGAGCTGTTATCTCCAGATAAAACATGTGGGCTTCACCTGTCCATTTGAAGAAGTGAGCACTTTCAGGGTGAACCTTCAGGTTCCTCTCATCATGAAACAAACAGTGAAATGGCACAGAGGAATGGTATCTTTGTAGTGGTCATGAAGTCATGGTTAGTTTGTATGCTGAAGCCTGTGCTGAAGACATCTCAGGCTGGTATGATAAATCTCTTGCAGCCAGGCAATGCTTTTTCATGCAATGCCAGTTTTTAAGATTTTCAATGCAGTCGTGCATGCTTTGGAAACTACTTACCCATTTGACTAGCAAAGTGAAGTCAAGGGGACAGATACTTAACTGCTGTGAATTAGGGTAGCTCTGCTTCTGAAACTGCATGGAAGCTCTGATGACCAACTTCTCCCATTTAAGACTGCTGTTTTTATGATAAGCAGTCGTCATCATCAGAAACAAGGATGTTGCTAGGCAGTGGTGAATAGGCAATTTGGCCTCGGATCAATTAGTCGTGAAATGGAAAAGCAGGAAAATTTATACAAAGAAAAGAAAAACAACACATGATTTCCCAACAGCACTTTGAAAACTTTTTCTGCTGCTTTGATCGTTGTTGTTCCCTTTCCTCACAAGCCCAGCCTGGAGCCGTTACTTGAACTCGGTGTAAATACATAGGGAGGAATGATGAGATGAAGGCATACACCACAGGAGGAAGTCCCAGTTCAGAAGAGAGCTCTAGAACTAAAGGTGGTAGGATGGCATGCAAATACGCACTTCTGAATAAGGGCGTTCCCCCAGATCAGATCCTAAGTACTTGGCAAGAGGCTTTGCAGAGTTCCCCAGGACACTGCCAGATGCACTCAAACCCTGCCAGCAGCTCCCTGCCTGGTCAACTCCAGATTTCCTCCAGGAAAGAAAGGCTTTCTTTACACTGATGTTGGGATCTGAAAGCTAAACAAAATAGTTTTCTCTTGCACATGAATTTTGACAAGACTGGGGGTAAGAATCTCTGTAGCTGGACTGCTCTTGATCTACATGGAATCACACCAGCGCAAGAGGAGATCATGCATCTCCACTGAGATGGACACCTGTGCAGCAGAGAAAAAAAGGTCCTGGGCTCAGCTGGAAGAAAAAATGTATTTTCATACTACTGAGAAGGCAATACCGAATGAGGGAAGTTAATGAGTTTTAAATAAGGGCCACTAACCTTAGCACCAGGTATTTCAAGCACTTTGTTATAGTTAGTCACTTTCCTCTCACCACCAAAATAACATAGGACAGAAACACTATGATTTTTTTGATGATGAAATTTTACACTGTCAAGCTGTAAAATTGTATATAAATATCAACCTTTTCCCTGTATCCCACAGCAGTTTCCAACATGTTTGCATACTACATTTTACAGGACAACAGCTAATATCTACACTTAATAACACTTAAATCTTATCTAGTTGTCTGACATCTCTAAGCACTTCTGAAAAAAAACAAACATACTATTGTCTTTACCAAAGTTCTGAGAAATTTGAGGTCACCATTTCTTTTATAGGAATTAATTTGGCATTTGAGGTTCCTAATTTGAGATTAATTATTTTCATTCACACTTTGCATGTTATTTTTTCTCGGCAGTTGACTTTATTTACTCTTTCTCAATCCTTTCTTTTTCTACAATGTTAACCTCGCAGAATGATGCAGCTACCTAGAAGTTGTGCATTCCCTTGAAAAATTCTGGGGCTAAGCATCTTGCCCAAAGATCACTTGCCTGATGAAATCTGGAGCTGTACTGCCTTTCCCCAGAGCCCTTGGTGTAACATTAGGGTCAAGCTCCTAGACTGACTGTCTGAGGCACCCCGGACCACACTGCACCCCAGCACCCATAGCACCACCAAAGTGTGTTAATGCAGTCTGGCTTCCTATAGCTCATGGAGGCATCATGCTGCACAGCCAAACCACTTCTGCCAAGCCTGATCAGTCTTCTCTCCAGATGCTCTCCAGATGTGAGATAGACAGAGCAAAATGAGAGAAAACAGTTTTGTGCTGTGTTGCTTCATCATATTTCAAAAGAAAAAAACAAGACAGGTCGTGTCTTCTTGCCATGCCTTTCACTGCCAAGGACACACATTACCTCCTTGCTGCTTGTCATTGCAGGACAAGGACAGTTTATGACTAAGAAGGTTCAATCAATGGTGTGATGAGGTGAAGATTTGCCCTGGTAAGATCATATTGATGAATGCAAAAATTGCAAAGAATGCAAAGAATGATCTAAGACATATCCTTACCAAGCCATCTTGTCCACAGCCTTCTTCTGTCCACCCCAGAAACAGTAACATGGACTGATCAAGTAAGCAGTTCTCCAGACTCCCCTGAACTCTAAGGAGCCCAGCCACACAAGGAATCTGTAGGGTTGGGTTTAGAGCCCTTAACTTTGGTCCAATATACTCGATGAAGTCCCACTACTCAAAGTCCCCTTGACCTGTACCCCTAAAATACTGTCTTGGAATAAAACAATAGGATTCCACCCAGCCCCTAGATCACTTGAATGAACTCTTAATCTGCAATGCTCTGGGGTTTGCCTGTTCTTTTCAGTTGTCTGTTTCTTTAGTCCTCTTTATAGGCAAAGAGACATTCATCAAATTTGACTGCATTTTATGGTGTGTAAAAATTTACTCTAGGCAATAACAGACTTCTGCACAAGTATCAGAGGTGAGAATCATTCTAAATGTTGTAAGATATCTACAGTATAGAAGTCCAAACTTGACCTCTTCACTCCTCACTCTCCTCATAGTAGACAGCAAAGAAAGAGCGCAAGCTCTTGGCTGTGATTCTGTGATTCGTCTCATGTGAAATAGGTCACAAGTCACATTCTAGAAAGGCCTATTTCTTTGTGTTGACTCCAAAGGGAGTCTAGATACACTACTCAGACATAAATGGTTACATTGCAAATGTGCAGAGTTAGATGGGATGTTGGGATGAATCCCCTTGTCTGGACTTAGTATCTAATACCTTATGGAAAGACCTCTTTTTCTCACCTACTACCCCTATCAGCTGTGCATTTGACGGCTGCTTGGGTGTCTCTGAGTATCTGCTACAGAAGAGCTAATTTGTTTCTTCACCCGAGAGTGCCAAACAACACTTCATCAAGATCGTTAAGGATAAGGGTTAGTTGGGATTGACTGCAAGCAAATAGGAATCACAGAATGGTTAAGGCTGGAAGGCAGGTGCCTTGGAGAATTGTCTAGTCTGACACCTGGTCAGAGCACAGTCAGCTACTGCAGGCTGCTTAGGAATGGATACAGTCAGATTTTGACTATTTCCGAGGACGGAGACTCTACAGCCTCTTTGGGTGTCACCTTTTTAGTAGAAAAGTGGAGGAGGGGCTGGAGGGCGGTTAATGTTGAAATGGTATTTCTTGTATTTCAATTTCTGCCAATTGCCTCTTGTCCTTTAACTGGACACCACTTAGAGTCTGACTTCATCTTCCTTAGTCACCCCCTTGGGTATTCATACTGACTTGCTGCAGCAAGTTCCTGTCTGTGTTGTACTGGGGAGCTGAGAACTGGACCCAGAACCCCTGATGTGTCTGTCTGCCAGTGCTGAACAGATGGGAATAATCACCACCCTCGACCTGCTGGAGACCCTCCTCCTAATGCAGCCCAGGGCCTGCTAGCATCATCTTGAGGTATTGCAATAGACAGGGGCAGAGGGCAGCTGCCAACATGACTGTAATTCACTGCCCAGGAATGCTAGAAGCATGTCTGCCAGTAAAAGGGCAGCAGCCTTCAGGCAAGCCAAGTACAGGATGCTAGGGATGATGTTTCACAGGGAAACTGTCTGGGAGGGCAGGTAGGAAGTTTGTGGGGAGAACCACTACTCTGGTACTAGCCTTCCATTGCTAGTGAAAGAAGAGCTATATGGAAGCATGGAATCATTTAGGATGTAAAAGATCCATCACTGTGGGTGATGGGCTGGTGGTAGGGGAACAGCAGCTGCTCTCCATACAAAAGGAGATTTGCCCTGTTGCTGGCAGATGGGGTAAAAAAGAAAAAGCAGAGAGGTTAAGTGTGAAGTGAGGAGAAAGGAGTGACTAGACACAAGCAGATTTATCCAGGATCTCCAAGGGAGTGAAGCCTCTGACAGTTACGCAAATGGAATTGCATGTGGCCTTTCTTGCTCTAGAGCCACATTTCTTAAAGTCTTTGCCATGATTGAAGGTGGATGGAGTGTCATATTAAACATTCTTTTAAGGATCCTGTTGGAGCTACTTGTATTGGAAAGAGCCACCACTACCCTTGCCTGGGCTGTGAAGAACATGGATTGATTGTGCTGATCTGAAGGATGTTCTCCTCTCTGGCTCTGGAGTTGTATTGTATTGTATTGTGCACAGTACTAGCAAACCTTCAGCCTCTCTTAAAGATCTGCAGGACAGATAAAAAATGGAGCTCTTCTTCTTGTGAAGATCCTCAGGGAACAACTGCAGAATGTAAAAGATCAACAGCCATGACAAAACATTATTTCTGTTCTCTGAAACACACTTATTTGCCCTAGACATGGACCACAGTGCATATGGGGCCAAGCTTCCATTATCTAAAGCACAGCATTTTCCAAACGAATATAGCATACACATAATTTTTTTTGATATTTTGGTACAACACTCCAGCAAAACTTGTGAGAAAAGCAGAGTTTGTTATATTATGACCTCCAGCAGGTCATTTAAGCTCTCCTTGGGCCTTTGTTTCTCATCTCCTCCAGAAAGGAACTGTGATAAAGAACACATGGCTCATGAGTGGCCCTGGCAGATGAACTGAGGCTGCTGCTCTACAGTGATCAAACATCTTCCCAGCCAGGTGGGCCCATTGCCCCTCCCTGGCAGCCCAGCTGGTCTTGGGCCACAGCACTAGCAGGAAACAGCTCTGTGTTTCCATCCAGTTGGAAGGGTGATATGGCTGTGGGGAGGACCCAGAGAGCACCAAAGCTGGCACCAAGCTGGAGCCTGGGCCGGGAAGAGCTGGGTGGTGGCAGTTCTCCGGCAGCAACCTGCACGCTCTTGCAGGAGTGACCCAACAAAACATCTTCATTCTTCTGCACACAGGCTATTTACCCGTGTGTCCTCTTAGCTGTGAGGGGACATTTGTAAAAGATTTAGCCATCTGAATGGGTCACTGAAGAATGTTGCCAGGGATTTTTTTTTTTTTCCTGGTTTTCCAATCCACTGAAAAATGGCTGGTGTATTAGTGGAGATAACAAGAAGTGCTCACTGAAATAAAAAATGCCGGCATTCAGCAGGGTGGCTCCCCTGCTCAGTGCATGCTGTAAAATTCCAGCAGGCAAGGAAGGCCACTTGGCTCTTTTTCAGGAACTGGCAGGAAACAACCCCCACTAAGCTGTGATTCAACACCAAGGGAAAAAAAAAGAAAAGAAATCTCTTCCTCTGTAACAGGGAGCATGGATGAACACAGTTAGGTTAATAAAGCTATGCTGCCCTGTCACATCTGGAAACCCAGGTTGTGGGGGGGAAAAAAAAAATCCAATTAGCTCCAACTGGCCTTACTGTAGTGGCCCTAAATCAGTCCCTAGAGAGCTGTTGCACCACATAACTGCATCCCGCAGTGATTGACTACATGCTCTACAACATTTGCCACAGATGGCAGCCACCAGCCAGCAGAGAGGGGTGCCCATTAGCAGAGAGGCAGAACTCAGCCTAAAGTGCCTCCCCCAGCCTCAGAAAGGTGGTAATGGCATGCAGCAGAGCTGCTTCCTAGCACATGCCCCTCCCATGCAAAAGAGGTTGCTGGTCTAAATTAAAAGGACAAAAAAAAAAAAGAAAGAAAACAGACCCTACAAAATACTGTTTTCCCTCATTTTTTTTTCTACCCCACTGTAAACCATCCAGGCAAAGTGAGAGCTTATAACCTTCCCTTATTCCAGGTGCTAAAGCTTGCTGTGTGCAAAAAAAAAACAAACAAACAAAAAAAAAAAAAAACCCAAATAAAACCACCAAGAAAAAAAACCACCGTGAGAGCCTGACTGGATTCTCTCAGTTAGCAGGTGTTGGAAGCCTGCAGGGATCTGTAGGTTAATTAATACTGACTTACCAGGGTTGGGGAGCTTATTAGCCTCCACCCAAAAAACGAGGAAGACAGGAGGAGCCCTCTGGGGGGAAGGCAGGTATAATGTTTGTGGGGAGGGGTGGAGGCTGAGGCAGAGCCAACACTGGGGAAGAGGCTTTAGGCGGGGCTTATGAATTAGGCTATTATCCCTTTTCTCTCAATAAAAGCAAAGTTGAGAATAAGTGTATTTTTACACTTTAAAACAAGCCTCTAATTTGTCAATGGTTAGCAGGAACTCTGGTAGCTGCTGTGCAGAAACCAAATTAAGCTTCCCTACTCTGTACCCCAGAAGAGCCAGACAAGCACTTTAGTGTTGCTCACCTTTGCTGTCTCTGGCCCTAAATGAGGAATTTTTAAGGCCTGTAAGTGAGTGGAGGGATGTATTTGCCTTGCTGTCAGGGTTTGTGAGACCACATGCTTGACTTGCCAGTGTCACTGTGCTCGCCTGCCTGCATGTCATAGGATATATGTTGCTTTCCAACCAAATCCAAAATGTCAGGGAAGGTATCACTGCTCTGTGGAGGAGAGAAGGAGGAATGGGAATAACACAGAAGGTGGATAGGCCAACTGTTTAGCATAGCTACAGGTCCCAGTATCTCTGCAGTTGTTTATAGTTCAAACAACTGGCTGATGGCACCCACTTGCACCTTGTTGCTCAACCGTGTCTCTATCTCCTCTTTCCCCCTCCTTGCCTTTGAGGTGTTGACACCCTGACAAGCTCAGCCCTGGCCTTCCCAGGAAGCAGGGCAAGGTTTTCCAGGCAGCGCTGGGCCGTGCATCCCACCCTCCCTGCTTCTCCCAGCTCTTGCCCACAGAATCCTCTCACATTGCCCCAAGCAATCAGCTCCGGGTGGGAGGCAGGCAGTAGATGTGCCACCACTGTCACAGGGGGTGTGTGCCAAACCGCAGGGCTGATGCCTGGACAGGTGTCGGTGAGGAAGAGGGACATGGAGCACCCTGGAATGAGAGTGAACAAGAATGGGCAGAAAACACAGGGGTTTGGTATGCAGGGAAGTGAGAAATGGGGAATAATCAATTACTTCAGGGCACCTCTGAGAAAGAGGTTAGAAGGGTGACAGGCATAAAACTGAAGACTGTGGACTACCCTTGTCATCTGCTGGGCATGAGAAAGTCCTTCTCTCCTCCAGTATCTTGGATGGAGACTCATCATCCCTGGTGAATTCTCAAAGCTAACCTCTGTCAAAATAAGCCCCTGATGATAGTAACAATTGCCTTTGAAAACATTTAAAAGAGAAGAACAATACACATTTTTATTTGGGGCGGCGGCGTGGCTGGTATTCCGAGCAGTACTACTAGGCTCCAGGCTATCACTAGTCCCAATTCTCAAGAGAAAACTCTGTGCTTCATTTCACGTGAGAAATAAGAATGAGCTCGTTCCCATTCCAGAGGGTTTGCTGGGATGCCCCTTTCCCTCCTCCAGCATCTGCAACCAAGATCTAAAAATCGCAGAAGCGATGAGGGTGGCGCGCACCGCCCAAGGATAACTCCCAAATTCCTGCCCCCCACACACGCACATCCCACTGAAAGCTGCTGCCTGCGGAGGTTCAATCTCGGGCCACCTAGTGGCACTTCACAGAAATCGGTATTACAGGCAGCTTCAGGTTATGAAGTCCCCAAAAAAGGAAGGAAATTGAGAAGGAGATTCGGCGGCAGCTTAGAGGTCGACCACGCTTTGCCACAGTTGCACCGAAAGCCCTTTTCGCTGCCGGCTGTGCCGTCCTCTGGGGCGTGGACCAAAGGCTGAGCATCTCGGCAGGAGGCAGCGGGGCGTGCAAAGCCATGCAGCCCCCTCTCCTGAGAGCTGGCTTGCCTTGCTTCCCTTTGCCCGGGGCTGAATGCACTCGTGTTGCAAATGCCTTGGATGATCAGAAAGCCCTCTCTCTCGCGTAGGGGATGTACGGGGGAATGTGTAGGGGCCTCCGTGGGGCTCTGAGCAAAGGACTGGGGCGGGGGGAAGGTTTATTGTCCAGAGGGAGGGAAGAGGGAGTATGTCTGGTGCCATATCCCTGCAGGCACCGCTGGGGGGGAAGTGGAAGTCAGTGAAAAGGAAGTCCAGGCAGCCCCAGGGTATTTCTTAGAGTGATAAAAGTGCTGTGGAATGGACATCTGAGTCTGGAAGTAGCCAGCTTGCATTAGTAAGTTCTGAAACGTGAAGCAAAATTAAATTCATCATTCTGACTGCTATTCTTTGCATCATGTCAAAGAAGAGCTTGACTAGTTCTTTTTTTCTTCTGCTTTCTTGAGAGGGAAACCCAGATCCGCAAAAATCATAATTCATGCCCCCTAAAATCAGTAGGCCTCCCAAAAGGCAGGTCTTAAAATTTCTTTTGTGTTTAATGTTCCATAAGGTAGGAAGCTTTAAACACTGCAAATACTTGTTTTGCATGAGAAGATGTAAGAACCTCTCAAAGTCATTGCTTGCCAGAGCTAGGAGTTAATAAGAACAACAAATGTCAAAGGTTTACAGTAAAATCATGGCTATTCATAGTATTAATACAGGAAAATGTCTTTTGAATTAGTTTCAGCCTTCTCAAAGCCAAAGTTTTTCTTCTTTTGTTTTTTTTTTCTTTCTTTCTTTTGTTTGTATGTTTCATTGTTGTCTCTGCAGAACATAACCGAAAATATCAAAAAGCCAACTGAGAGTCTGGTTTAAAGGGCAAAATACATAATATGTAGAGGCAAGGGTATGGCAGGAATGCGATGATTGGACATATCAATCATTTCTATGGCAACAGAGGAGGGTATAACAATACCATAGAACTGAGCAGAGGAGACTGGGCAAAAAGAGATCATTATTTTACATTACCAATATTTTCATTTACTTGGAGAGATAGAATCACAGAATGCAGAAAACCATATGTGAAATATCCCAAATTGTTATTTATAATTCAACATTAACAGTTTACAGAAGCAAAAAATATATTGTATACAATATATGAGTGTGTCCCTGCTCTTCCAAGGAGTGTTTGTAAATCCATATGACTGTAAACAAAGGATGTGTTTTGTGAGAGTATATGAAATACTCTTGGAGTGTGTGATTGCATGTACAGATACAGTGACTGAACTTGAAATATCCACAATGCTTTTGCCTTTCTACCTTTCAGATGAAAATCATAATTTTTAACACAAAGAGTCATCATTTTAATATTTTTTTCTCATAAATGTATTTATTTCTTCTCCTTTTAGTCACCATGGGTGGGATTTAACTTGCCTAAGTTATAGTGTCTGAATGTGAGATACAGCTTAAACTCCAGCGGTAGACAAGGAAGACCAAGCCCATACAGTTTGTGGAGCCTAGCAAGGCACTTTCTTCCTGAGGTTGATCCCAACATTTGGTCAGCCAAATTGCTCTCCAGACTCCACTAACTATGTGGTCTAGATCCTTACTGCCTGTACCAAGAGCTTAGACACCTTGCTCTCACGCAGACACTTGGGCTTTAGACACCTGAGGTGCAGTCCAGTTGCCTGCCCATTGATGTCTGACACCTTCTCAGACCCCTGTGGGGCTGGTGCCAGACCTGTGGGAGACTGCTGGAGCACCAGCTCGCAACTGAGCAAGATAACCAACACCAAATGGCATTAGAGCTGAGGTGATTGGATCAAGCCCTTCAGAGGGTAGCAGCAGGCAAGGAGTCGGGTATGAAGGGAGTGAGTCTGGATCAGCAGGGGATGGGGCAGAGGGCACAGGTACAACTACAACACAGCTGGGGCAAGGGCTGGGCACCAGGGCCTGAGCTCACACAGGGGGTACAGGCTGGCCCTGCCACAGGGGGTACATATCTGGGGTCCTCTGGGAGGCTAGTCAGGGCAATTACTCTAACACCCTAAAATCAGGGGGAGATGAATCCACACTTTGGATGTTCATAATGAAGATACCTGCATTTGAGCCTGTCACCCACCCTTCATTTTCAGTAGCTGGAAAGAAGTATAATCTGTTCTGAAGATATGCTATCAAAAGAGAGAAATTACTCCCTGAAAATACCTATATCTCTCCTCTGACCACAGAGGGAATCTCAGTGTAGATGGGTTTGCTGTAAAATGGGTCAGAAGCGCCCTACTAGATGTACCTCTAACATCCAGAATGAGCACAGATACGAGTGCTTATGTCATCTGGTATGAGATAAAATGTACACGGATGTAGCCCCACAATGTGGAGCCTTCCTATCCATTCACAGGCATTATCTCTATCATGATATTGGAGGCAATATCAACATGAGTTGTTTAGATTAAACACTGATGATGTCAGAAAAATTATTGTCGGCTGAGTCTTTAAAGGTTATTCTGTTTCCTGTCTGGAGGACAGAGAAAGTATATACTACCCCTTTTACTGCTGTTCCCCATGGGTCTATCCTTGCTGTTAATTCTCTTTAGCTGTCTCTGCGTGGCAAGAACATGCTGCAATATTATTATCTTTAATTTTAGAGCAGGGTCAGGCATGGAGCAAATACCAATTTGCACACAAAACAGAGATGTGTATTGGGGGTGATAAGCTGATAGACTAACAGCTTTGTTCTTCAGCTCTTCCTCTATGGGAGAGCACAGACCTCCTCCCATAGCCCAGACAGCTTCCACACCTGACCTTGTAAGAAGGCAATAGAGCCCCATATTCATTTTCTCAAATAGGCAGTAATTAGTCTTGCACACGGTGGTAACTTTCACAATTCTGACATCTCCCTAGCAGAAGTGGAAACAAAAACATGAGCTCCCAGAAGGTTATCTCTTGTCATGGAGAAAGCCAGACACAACTGTTTTGAATTAAGGTACAAAACAGCCTCCCACACAAGGCTAGAGATGGTGCTCGAAGTCTCCTGCACAACTACATTTAAAAACATAGTATAATACAGTGTAGATCATAGAATAATTCAGTTTGGAACGGACCTGTCTGGGTGCCTTCCATCCATCTGGGCCACCCCTTCACTGGAATGTGGCTCTGTCAGAACATGTTGCTCAGGGCCTTGGATAGCTGTGTTATCAGCAACTCCAAGAACAGGGGTTCCCTAATAAGAATCAACCCCCCTCCACACCCTCCCCCACCCCTCCATGAGGTTTGGTTTTCCTTTTATCTGATTGGGATTGCCTTTGTTGCAACCTCTGCCAGCTGCCTCTTGATTTGATCTTGACCTTCACTATAGCTTCTCATGGTACCCTTAGATCTAGCCAAACTGCTGAAACAAATAGCAGAGTGCATGGTGGGTGGAAAGCTGGCTGCATTGCTGAGTGTAAAGACCTGTGGTCAGAGGTGCAAAGTTCCACTGGCAGCTGGTTGCTGGTGGCCTCCCTCAGAGGTCGGCGCTGGGGCCAGTACTGTTTAACATCTTTGTAATGAGCATTGCTCTTGTTCACAGAGCCTGCCATTGCAGCACAGAAGGCAGGCAGGATGGGCAGGCATGAGTTGTCCTTGCTAAGCCCATGCTGGCTGTTTTCAGTTATCTGTCTGTTCTGTGTCCAGTCACAGCTTCCAGAAGATATATTCTTAACCTTTCCAGGTTAGGCCAACCAGCCTGCAGTTCCTTGGATCCTTTCTCACACTTCAGATGTGACATTTGCATCTTGCCAGTCTTTGGAGGCCTTCCCCGATGACCACAGCCTTCCAAAGATGGCAGAAAGCCATAGATGTCTCTCTTAGCACCCTCAGATGCATCCCGAGTCCCATGGGCTTCTGTCCTGCCTGTCTGCAGGCCACGTACATTTTACAGTATCAAAGCACGGCCACCTACAATTTGATGTTCCATAGCCAGTGCCAGGAAGTGCAATCTTTTAGCTGTGTTTTTCTAGAGAACTGTTCATGTGTTTGTAGTTTTGGCTGGGAGATTAAACAGGAAAGCTTTCTGGTCTCCACAGCACTGCTTTGCAACTGAAAGTGGCATTGTCTGCAGAGAGGTTCAAGTCAAGCTTTTCTTTCCTAAAAAGACTTGCAAACACCATCCACCCCACCCTTAGAAACTCTGCAGTCCTTAAAGGAAACTTTAAATCCTCCCTCATAAATGTCTCCAAAACCAACACAACACTCCCTGGAGAATCGGGAACTGGAAAGCAGGTCTGAAAGGTTTGCTGGTTTTTTCCTTCCTTCACACTTCCTGCTATGGTAAATACCGTACTTGTTGTATGGAATCCTGCTTCTTTCTCAGCAGCAAAGGGTAGGATGTCTGGTGGCCAAACTGGCTGCAGGCTTCCACATCTGAGGGCTCTGAATGGATCTCTTCACAGCTGACCTATGGAAGCAGCTTTCCTACCTTTCTTCATGAGGCAGACATCTAAAACAGCTCAGATGTTTCTCACAGGTACTGTTAGTTGAGATGGGTGCTGCCTGGAATGCATGTTAAAAAGTGACACAGGTCTCTAAAAGTGTGTTTCTGGCCCCTATTCTGGCCTTCCAGCTAAACTCTGAGTCACCAGATGCGGCCTGGTAGAACTACTATATCTTTGGACATATTTAAACAAATCTGAAAGGAATCAAATTCTAATTCTTCCCTGAAAGCAACAAGCCATCACCAAAACCAAAACCAAGACGTTAGCCTGACTACCTCAGATGATTTTGAAGACAACGATGATTTCTTAGAAGCTGCAAATTTGCAAAAACATTTTGTGTGAAAATATGGTTTTTGTGCTAGCTATGTCCTTATGCCAACT
Source organism: Phainopepla nitens (assembly GCA_013400175.1). Classification (NCBI taxonomy): domain Eukaryota; kingdom Metazoa; phylum Chordata; class Aves; order Passeriformes; family Bombycillidae; genus Phainopepla; species Phainopepla nitens. The sequence goes on along the minus strand of VXBQ01011416.1, from coordinate 194,522 downwards.
GTCAGAACATTTCACTGTGCACTAGAAATTCTCTCTTTCACTGGCTTGCATACGGTGATTTAGTTAGAAAATAATTGTAAAAACTATGGGTGCCTATATCTCCATAAGCTTAGCACAAGAGAGAAGACAGTAAGGAATCCAACCCCTTGCTCTCAACAAACATGTTCAGAAGTTGAATGCAGGGATTAGCCTAGATACTCCCTACAACATTGCATCAACGTCATGTTTGCATAGTTACTCCCAGTCCCAAAACAAACAGTAAGGAAATAGTGAATCAGACCACAGAGGTTTCCAGAAACCTGAGCAGACAGACTGACTGAGGTGCTTGTGCAATGAGTAAAAGACTGTCACTTCTCTCCAGCCAAACTCACTCTGGAGTAATTTACTCAGTGTTGCATGAAGCACCTGTAGTTTCAACATGAGGACTTTTATTATTCTGCTGTAGGCTTGAAGTTGAAAAAATATTCTCTCATCTGAACACACAGTACATTCAAGGAGGCTTTTTGCTTCAGGACAGATAATTCCACGATTAACTGAAACCTGTGCTTTCTCAGCTGAGCCATGTCTGCCTTCCTAACTCATTGCAGGTTAAACTCTGTTATCCTGATTTGGGTTGTCTGTTAGAAATAAATAGGATTTCCTAAGAGAAGGTATTGATAAAAGATGCAGGTCTAGAACCAGCTGTACTAGACAGTGAAGTGTTTCCATTGAATTAACGAGTATTTTGAGGTGAATTCAAATTCCTTTAAATCATTATATACAAAAAGATAAAAAGAGATGTGAAAGTATTAAAGCCAGAAACATAAATATTTTTTTATTTCATGAAATTGCTTAAGATATCCTTGGTTTTACTTCATGGCTTTTAATCAGCTATTGTCAGTCAGAGGGCTATAATCTGTGCAGCCCCAACTTTTTATTCACATATTTATTCTCTAGTGGATCAAACACAAGAGATTCAGCAGCACCCATTTTTCCACCAAAGTTAAGTTTAGAGAAAGTAAAAGCAACTGTAATCTGTACCTTTCAGGTATGAAACACTTCCTCTGAAATTAAAGAGAAAACAGAAAACAAACAAAAAGAACCCCCTTTATCTCTATGCCGAGATAAATCTATCTGTGAAGGTAACATGCGTAATGAGAGAGGAAAAGGTGCCAGTAGACAGGTGTGACCTGGCTTTCATTAGCCATATCTTTATCTAACTGGGTGGAGACACAAAAGAAACAAAATCTTTCCATTTAGCTGTGTCATTATGGGGTGAGGCACCCTGGCTTTGGTGCACTGAAACTCTGACAGTGGGTACAGTCATGCTCTCCCACTCCAGTTGCTACATCTCTTTCCCAGCCTCTCAAATGTCACCACTTTCCCCAGCTTTTCCCATCACTGGAAAGGGGTTATGTGTCCAAAAAGCACATGTGTCTGTGTCCTTCCAACACACCAGCCCGTTAGTGGTACCGCAGTTTGTGGCTCCCATTTTTCCCCTTGTCCCATCTGGTCCTCCGAGGATCTGGGCAGTTTGACTCAGCAGGGAAAATGCAGGTCTCGGATATGTACGTGCTACACCCACTGGCTGCAGAAGAATTTGCACCTGCAGTACTAAATGATGATTTGCTCAAAGGAGTTTAACAAGACAGGTGGTCACGTAACATACGCAACCCTGGCTGTGACAGAAAATATGCCCATTAATAGTTTCAGAAAGAGAAAATCAGCTTATAGCTCTTTTCAAGGAGCAAATAAAGCATTTAGGCACACTGCAAGTAAAACCACATAATTTCATTAACTGCAACTTCTGAGATAGCATAATGGTTTTTCTATTGGTGATTAGAAGCTATTCTGCAAATGCTTCATTAATTTAGCATAAATTACCTGCAGAAATGCAAAGAAAGAAAGACAATTCTGTGCAAGTCACCAGTTGTCAGGAGGAAAGCTTTAGTCCTGCAGCCAAAAAGCATGTTGCTTACTGCTCAACATGAGCTGAGAGTCAAATCCAATAGCTTGCAGACATCAAATATTTTGCAAACATCAAATAAAATATCTCACAAAGAAAACATAGTTTGAATATTGTTCCAAAATATTTAGGTAATACTTTGAAATGTTTCTATTCAAAGACGAGTGGGAGTTTTCAGTGTTTCACTAGTTCAAACGGGTCAGCTCCAGCATAAGTATTATTTTTCTCTGTTTCTACCAAGAGAGTACAAAAATTCTAACACTTAATATGTTTAGCAAAGCTAATGCTGTAGCTGGAAGCAGCACAAAGGACATAAGGCTTCACTATGCTATCCAGGGATTAAAATTGGCAAGTATATTTCACCAGCCGGGTTTTCTAACAGAGTCACAGAGCAGAAACAAGAGAATCACTTATTGCATGGAGGTTCTCCCTCTCTGAATGAAGGCTTGCTCTCTGTGGAGTACTTTGTGGTGTCAGGGTGAGACCTCACACAAAGGGATGTGCATCCCCTACCCAGGTGACTGCCGGAGTGCCGGGGAGGATCCACAGCCTGGCGCAGACGCACCTACTAAAATACAGCCTGGCTTGTTGGGTCAGTACCAACAGCTCAGGACAGCTTCCTGGTGGTACACAGCTGGGTCTATCCATACCTGTGACGATTTCTTGACACCTCTTCCTACAGCTCCCTTAGTGCACCTAACCTGCTGCAAATGCATTTTTATGAATCGCTTCCTGAAGCTTTCAGGTGTCACGGGACGGTCACAGTAACAGAAAACGGGAACCATGTAACTCACATCAGTTTACCTTCATCAACCCAACAGAGCTGAGACCCGTCCCAAATCTTCTGCATTTCACAGTCCTCACAGAGCCTGGGAGAAGATGGGCAAAGTGGGGGGAGCACTCAGGACACAGCTTGTTGTGTCTAAGCTGCCTACTGCACTGAGAGCTCCTGTACTGACTTTAATGGCATGTTTATATGACTCTGTAGGAGATGTGGGCTAACTCTAAACCCCAGATTACAGCTCTGCAGGGCAGCCTCTCACATCTCCCCCTCCCCACGCCCTCCTCCCCCTCAAAATCTCCCCCTATAGCTGATAGTAAGGATCCTTACCAGTAATGGTATCTGGGCAACTGCAGCCTAAAACTAACTCTCTGCTGGCACTCAAGAGGGATTTTCAATAACTTGGAACACAGCTTGATTTTTCTATGTATAAATACTGGATGCAGCAATGTGATTAATGGCATTGTCTCCTGTCATGAAACAGGGAAGTTTGATCCAGAGCCAGTGCTGGGAGGCAAGGGGAAATGAAGCTTAGGCAAGGATAAGGGTGATTATGGCTCCTTCCCCCTGAGCTTGCAGGTCTGACCATGCACCACTCAGGTCTCAGATCTTTTTTTAGGCTTTGCAAGTCATGTTAGTCCAGCCCAGTATTAGTGGTCAGAGGTGGTGGTACAAGAAATATTACAAGAGAGGCACTACAGAGAAAAACCCTCAGGAAAACTCAGTTCCCAGTGAATTCTTTCAGAAACCTTTGATGATGTTTTTTTCTAACATAGATCAGGCTGCCTACATCTGATCCCATAGAGGAGAAAGAGCATGTCACAGCAATTGCCTTGAGACAGATTGTCACACCAAGGACTGCCCTTCCCAGACTAGCAATGTGGCATGCCCTCTGGTGAGAAACTGGTGGAACAAAACAGAAAAATCCCCAGATTTTGTAGCCCTCTTGGATTCGCTAGCCCACTGCTAGACACAGTGATATTTTTCCCATTTGGTGGAAGATTTAAGACCAGCCTCTATCTAAGTCCTTCAGCTGAGCTTGCATGGTAGGAGGCTATTTCATATGTTTATGTGGCTCCCTCCCTGGGACTCTGCATCCTCCTTGTTCACTGATCTTTCCCACAGGATCTGCTGAGCCACTGGCTTCTCTGCTGCCTACGTACAAAGAGCTTTCCACCAGCCAGGTTCTCCATTTTCTGTGTGGAAAGAACTTTCTACCAGTTGTCATGTTTCCTTTGCAACAGGCAAGTCCTCCTCTGTTACAAACAACTCCTTTATGTGTCTGCCACACCAGGGCAATGGGTCCCAGCCCCAAAATTGGCTTGGCCTGGCCTAAAGCTTCTTCCTTGGCCACACTGCTTACTGGTGGTGTGGGGGAAGCTGGAATACAACATGATAAAACTTGTTTGCCAGAGTTGCCAAAGGTGAGTCTGTTTTGCTTCCTTGTTTGCAGTACCTTGACAAGGTCAGGTGGAAGCATCTGGCAATGAGTGACTCACTCAAGGCTGCCTGGTGAGTCAGCAGTGCAGGCTGGCAGGGCTCAGGAATGCTGATGGCTGGCTCTCCTGCTTTCCCTGTGGTTGCCCTAGCAAAGCTCTCATGGGTGAGTACAGAATGGAAATATCTCCCATAATGAGGATTTCCCACTGCAATTCTTGGCAAAGCTGAATTGCTGCAGATTTACAAGCTTCCATTCACATCTTCTCTAATTCCTCTTTTGAAACCCCATTACCTCCATCTGTGTTGCCTTTTGCATCAATCAGCCATTTTTACTTGATGGGCTGGTTTTGTGTTTGTTTTGTTTCTTGCAAACTCTGATAGAATTTCGCCAGCTGAATTTTGTGGACTCCTTCATTATTCACATCTTGTGTGCAAACAAATGCAGCCTGCACAAGGAAAAAATACAAATCAGCATAATTTTGTTTTTCTAAGAAAGCAGAAGAGTTCTGAGTTCTACCCAAATCAAAGCAGTTTCATTGCTAAAAGCAGTATTAACTAACAAAGATGACAGTACAACAGCAAAAGGATTCAGAAACATTGCCCAGAAATTTTCTTCCAGCCCCAGAAGTGATTATTTCGCAGCTTTCCAATCAATGGCATTCAGTGGCTGTGGGTCAAATTCAGTCTGATGTTGATGAGTGGCCAAATTTAAACCTTAAATTTTTTCCCGCATAATTAAGGGGGAATAGGGTCTAGCAGGACTTGTTGACAGAGCTTTAAACTAGACTTGAAGGGGGAGGGGGATGATGCCAGGCTTGCCTGTGACAAGCTGTGAGATGACACACCAAGGTTAGAGGGATGGAGTGCTAGCCAGGGCCCTCAGCCTGTTACTCTGAGTCCTACATCTGGTCATGGCAATCTCTGGGATCAATACAGGCTGAGGAGAGAGCAGGACTGTGGGTGCTGGATGATGAAAAGCTGGACATGACTTGGCAAAGTTTACTCACAGCCCAGAAAGTCAAACATGTCCTGGGCTGCATCAAAAGCAGCGTGGCCAGCAGGGTGAGGGAGGGGATTCTGCCCCTCTGCTCTGCTCTGCTCTGGTGAGACCTCACCTGCAGTGCTGCATCAGCTCTGGGGTCCCAGGCTGGAAGGACACAGGCCTGCTGGAATAGGTCCAAAGGAGGGCCACCAAGATGATCAGAGGGCTGGAGCACCTCTCCTGTGAAGAAATAATGAGAGAGTTGGGGTTGCTGCCTGGAGAAGAGAAAGCTTCAGTGAGACCTTATTACAGCCTTTCAGTACTTAAAGGGGGCCTACAAGAAAGATGGGGACAAACCTTTTAGGCTTGTTGCATAGGACAAGAGGTCATGATCTTAAATTAAAATAGGGTATACTTAGACTAGATTTAAGGAAGAAAATTTTTACAATGAAGGTGCTGAAACATTGGAACAGGTTGTTCAGAGAGGAAGCATATGCCATATCATTGGAAATATTCAAGGTCAAGTTGGATGGGGCTTTGGGCAACCTGATCTAGTTGAAGATGTCCTTTCTTGTTGCAGGGGGTTAGGCTGGAAGACCTTTAAAGGTCTCTTCCAACTTCAACTGTTCTTTGATTCTACAATTCTGTTAATATTCCTGAAGGCCTCCATGTTCCCTCCAGATTGATCAATGACAGTTTGCAGAGGGACAGTGGGTAATAATTTGTCTTTACAGATCATGTGGTATGGGCAAAAGGGATGAATAAGTATGTAGGCAGACATCCTCACAAACAAGCGCCACCCAGCACCATTCTCAGTCTGCAGGGCTAGAGGAGATGGAGTTTAGCCCATGCCTGTTGTATTCAACCACCTTAACGCTTTAAACACAGTATCTACTGGGAAGAGGGCCTTCATTGTGCTAGCTGCTAAATCTCTTGGAACAGCATTAGTCATCATGGGCCAAACCCTCAGGCCAGCACCTTTCAACAAATGAGCTGCGTTGATCACCAGGGGCCAGCAGCTGGGAGAGTCCCTGTCACCAATTAATTAATGCAGGAGGAGGGGGAATTCCACAAAATAGTCTCAATTGTGCACTGGGCTAGCATGTTATACAGTGCACAGGGCTTGTACTCATCCCTTCCTTAGAGGTTAATGCCTTCTCCTCTGCACCAGCTCAATTGCTTGCACCATTTGAAGACTAAATTGGATCATTTCACTGAGCAGCACTGATCACAACAAGCACATGTGGTAGCACACCCAAGAGGGCACTGTGATGGTGCAGGTGAAGGCTGAAGCAGAGGGGTAAATTTCACAGGGTCAGTCAAATATTCTACTTTTTTTTTTTTTAAATCTTTATTGAGTTACTGCGTATTTTCAGAACATGAAGGATTTGGATAATTCTTCTGGCAAGTTCCATATTTGTTTATTTATGAGAGATGCTGACATCTAGAATAAAAGAAAAAATATTATGTGGTCACCTTTGAATTACTGTTGTCTGGTAATATGACTTTTCTGATGGGTTTTTGTCATCAGAATTTACCTTGTACAAATATTCTTGGTCATTGTAGATTATGTGGAAGTTTTAACTTTCCATTGTGTCAACTTTAAACCCCCTTGACAAAGAAGGTATTTTTTTTTCAGTTCACAGCAGAAAATTCTGATCAGAAAAGTCCCATTCCAGAATCTTTTAGCCAGATTTGACCATGAATTGTAGAAGGGAGTTTCTTTCAAAGCAAAGCAAAAAATGTAATAGAGTTTTTGTCATGTGTTCTAACAGAAAATGTTATTTATGATAACAGTCTGGAAAAAACAATGTCATTTAATGGTCATGAGAGTCAGCATCAGATGGTGACCTGTTCCCCATTATACAAGCTTTTGTCAGCTCTTGTCTAGACCAAAGCAATGTCATGCACACAAATGAGAAGTCATGAGCTCTTAGGAAATTCCAGCAAGTGCAGAAGGCTGCAAAATTTCTTCTCATCCACATAGATTAGGACTAGTACCCTCTTAGTGTTTTCCTACAATGCTGACTCCAGCTCAAGTCTGTTGTCTCCAAAACACTCAGTAGTCTAGGTCCCAAATTCATCTGAAGTTCTTGTGTGAAGACTGTGATGCCTAGCTTTGCTCCTCACATGGCAGAGACCTTCCCATAATGGCATACCCCATCTTATGGGCACTTAGCACCCCTAGAAACTATGAAACTATTACAAGCCTGCTTCTTTTGTGCCAAATGCAAACCTCTGCTTTAAGCCTCACTTTTTTCTACTTTTTTTTTTCATGGCTTTCAATAAAACACACTTCCTTGTAATGCTAAGGTGTGGTGACAAAGCCTTTTTCATGTGTGTTCCTCCATATGTCAGTGCAGCTGTTATCAAAAGGCACCAGCAAAGGTAACTGCTTACACTCTGAAATTTGTTTAGCACAGGAAGGAGAAACCATTCAGGGATGTTAAAACAGTTTTAGATTATTACCTAAAAGGAAAGTGTTCTTTTATCTTCTTAAAACTCTGAATATCTGGCCCAGTCCTACAGAGACTCACAAAATACATCCTCATATTAATACTACTATTAAAGGGGAATGAACAGTTCTGATAATTGATCATAGAGTCATCAGGGCCTTGTGTTTGTTGAATTAATTTCCCCTACTCAAAGCTGTAGTATCATGTTCTATAGGTGGATAGGCTTTCAGTATTGTAGCAAAAGAACGTAGGTCAGCAAACATTTTTATCAAAAAAAAAAAGTACTTCATGCTCCTTGATTTTTGTGTTTGTACTGTGTATTTTTCCTCCAGGTCTCAAAAGGCAAGCAATGACTGGAGCCATAGATACAGCAGAAGATACTGTTCCTAGTATGGGGATTCCTCTACACCAGTTACTTTAATCAGCCAGTTTGAGACAGAGATATATATCTATATATGCATAAGTAAGGGATAAGTGGAGCAAAAAAGCCAGAAATCTTTACATTTCAAGAACTCCAAAGGCTTGAGCAAGCAAAATGTCAGTCAAGAGGCATTCCCTTCAAATATTTGAGCTGTGATCACCATTCAGAAAGATGTATTTCATAATAACAAAGATAAACAGCGATGTAAAAGGCAGATAGGAATGTGCAGAAGAGCAATAGAAGTGGTTAGAACAGAGGTATTTCTGTCCTCAAATTGTTATGCTCTCAGCTGTACAATCTGTGTTTCACAACATATAATATTTCATGACTAAAAGGGGATAAATTTTATTCAGATCCCTTCCTTACCCGCATTGAAAAGGAAATAAACATTATGCCATCATTAAGCAGCTTAGTAAAGCTTGGGTTCTGTGGATAAAGAAAGATTGGCAGGAGATGTCATTACATGTCAGGCTCAAGTTTGCCAGTCTTACACCATGGTCACTGTACAGGGCCAATCTCCTCTGGCACAGCAGGGGTTACTTCTTCCCTACTTAGCACAAAAACAGCCTAAGACTAAAGAAACCAGTTGAGGAATAAATGCTCTGGCAGAAAGATACTGAAGGTCAAATTCTGAGCCCAGTCTATAGCTATATTGTATTTGGATATCAAAGCAGATAGCTGAAGTATGCATGAGTGTGCATTCATTCACTGATAAGGGGTTACTGTAGTATATTTTCTCCTGATCCCTTTTTTTCTCCTCAGGTCAGCACTTCCACCCATGTTGAGGTCCCCAGAAAGGTTACTGCTGCAGAATGATAAAGTTGCACTGAGATAATGATAATGAGTGTTTTCAAAGAACTCAGTTTCTATATGGGCTCATACATGAAGCAATCCAAATTTTGCTGAGACCTCACTCGGAAATGCTGGCTAAACCCAGCCTCTAAGAGCTGCTGTGTACTAAGAAAAGGAGAACTACAGGGGTCTGATTAAAAGGCCATGGCAAGTCCCAGTTTCAGACTATCAGAGGTTAGTGTAAGCACAGTGACTAAAAGCTACATTGCATTGGCTTTGCAGTGTGACTGGCAGCACCACTGATATGGCAAACACTGAAACTTGCCACAGCCTGGGCATTTCATCCTCTCTGTTTCACAGGCATATGAACCATTGCTTTTGGAGAAATGCACAAGTAGGTTCTTCTCCAAGCTACACAGCTTGTGGTTAAACCACACTGAGCTGAAATTGTAAAACCTCCCAAGGCTGCAAAATGCTTTTCACTGTCACATGTAGAATTAGCAATTAACAATATTTGTGAGGGCTGAACAAAAAATATCTGATGTTGTGTGTGCTCATTACTTCTGTCCTTCAACAGAAGTTCCCAGGTCCTTATGCTTCAGGCACTTCTGCTACAGCTGAGAGCAAGGCTTCTATATCTGTGTCAGGCTGCAGAAGCTACTTTAAGAGCTCAAGCAGACTTTCCTGGTTTTAACCAAACTTGGATATTGTACCTAATAGACAACACCACCTCTCTATTTATCCAGGTATTTTTAATTTATTAGAAGCAGTTGCTACATTATTAGGTGCTTTATAATTAAAACAGGCAAAAGAACAGGACTAACTGGCAGAACATGAGCAACAACCTAGCCAACAAAAACAAACAGGACAAAATACCACATTTAATACTATTACTAATAATGAAAAATTACTTTAGGGTTAACATGCCCATCTTACTTCCCAACCTTTTATCAAAGGGTTAAGGATTTTTAGCATGCATTAATAGCTAACAAATTTGGTTTCATGAAACTGAAAAAGCTTTGTCATACACATGCTCAAATTGTCATAATTTATTTCAACCCAGCAGACAGTGAATGTTTAATATGTTCATCTATCCCTTATTTGAGGTTCTTCCTAATTCCTTTGACTCCTCCCTAAAGGTCATAGTCCACTCTTTAATTTGAGCCATGTGTCATTGCATTCATTTTTGCAGGAGCAAAAAGAAAACTGAATCAATCAATCAAACCTGCACAGAGTAACATTAAGCACAGCGACTCTTGATTGAAATCTCATTTTGAAGTAGAATTTGGGAAAATAAAGTTAGCATTTCAATAATAATTAATCACAGCATTTAAAGAAACCGCTTGTTTTCCTATATAGTTCTAAAACTATGCAAAATTGCTCACCTGACATAAGGACTATAGATGCTGCTTTGTGTTTTGCTGCAAAAAATACGATGTTGCTCTGACCATCACTTGTACTCTTTTAACCCAGCTAAGGAGATGATGTACAAGGAATAGCACTATAAAACTTTGCCAATGGCTTCTGTTTAAATGCAATGTTTCAGTGTTTTGACTGACCATGGTGGCCTGCTGTTAATAGGACTTGCTCAGGAGAACTCTTACTGGAGGTTCTTGTTAATTCCCAGCCAAGCTTCAGCAGCCTGTGTGAAAGGAGGTTTCATCTTGATATGATTTTCTTGTATTAACCTGCTTGTGTGCCAGGAAACTGTTAATCAAGGAGGGCAGCTGAAGGAAGTCACAGGATGAAACAGGAGAGAGAGGGGGGAAAAGTCATTTGGATGGCAAGGTGTGGTTGGGGGTTTCAGAGATGGAAGATTCCTTCAGAAAAATTGGGGTGAATTTGCCCCTTTACCGAGGCCCCCAATTAAAATTGAAATGAAAGAACTCATGAGAGTGAGCCAAAGATCAGAGAAGAAAGGCTTGTGAATATTCAGCCCACTGGAGAAGCAGAGGCTCACCTGCAAGGTCCCTTAGTTGTTGGAGTTGTGGCTGGAGTGCCATGCTCCTGGCTCCTGGCCTTCTGTGCCTCCCCACATGGTGAGGAAGAAAACAAGGGATGCTGATGCATCCCTCCAGCTCTCAAGCCAGCAGAGAGCCAGGTCATGGCTGGAGCTCCTTCCCATGCATTTCCACATGGGTAAAGAGTAACTATATGGAAAACAGCATTTGAGTTTAAGGTATGAAAAATGGGTATTGCATAGAAAATAATGCCACAGTAAGGTAGGCTTTACACATTATTCATGAGTTTTTTTCTTGGTCACATTAGATTTCTACACAGACTGTAGCCATAGCTGAGACAGTAACCTGCCATTAAGGTGCAAGCTCTAGAAAAATGTTCTCTACTTTCTAGAATTTGTGAAGAAATGACTACACGTAGCTTAATACAATACTTACTGCAGTTTATGCAGAGATTTCTTAACTAATTGCATCCCTAGGTACATTAATGCCTATAAATGGTGTGAGTGATAAAATAATTCCAGGGTAACTTCTACAAACAAAATGTTTGACATCTGTTTTGTAGCTAAGAAAATTGGAAAACGACCAGATGACAGCTGCAGAAGCATAGAAAAGTATGTCATAAGATTGTCTGTATCATTCATACAGATCACTTGACTTTGATGGCAAATTAAATCATGCTATTTTCCAAGATTCACTCACAGTCAAAATTGTATATCATCTAAACCAAAAGCTTTGTGTATTCCTAACCATTAAAGATTTGATTTAAAAATATTTTTCCCTGTGGTCATTAAGGCTTCAAGGTTTCTGATTCTAACTTATTGTTGCACAATTGAAAGGGGAATAATCCTTTGTCTTCTTGATTATTTTCAAGACAGTGGTGAAAATAGATTATAAATATTTGAAAAAATTTTGGCAAATGACAGAAACATCACAGAATCTGGTTAAATACTGTTTCTGTCAAGAATCAGATTCAAGAGAAAACTAATTTTAAATACTACAGGTTAACGATCTTTTTAGGTTTTATAATTGTAAACAGTTAGAAAAAAATTATTAAAAATAATCCAAGAGTATATTAAAAATATTAAAACAGATAAGAAATCACTGTGATTTGTTTATCTGAGGGCAACTAGGATGGCATACGAGAGAAAAATATTCAAAGTACATTCTCTAAAATGCCTCTTAAAACTAAGTTTCTTCTAAATTTTTGTCTAAAAATTTCCCCCAGTGATTCTATCTTCCCTGATGTTTGCACTACCACTGGCTGCAGTAGCAATGAGGTTGCCAGACTGGAGTCACTGTTTATTAAAATTGGTTCCACATTTAAGAATTTAACATTCAGCAGAAATGTCAGTCAAAACCCTTCTCCATAGTCTGAAGGGCTCTCCATACTCTCTGTGCTTTTCAGGTAGACTCCTGCTTAGCAACCAAGCAACCACATCCTGCATCTCTAACTCACACACTTTGATCTCACCAGAGGATTTTCTTTGGCAAAGTTTTCATTGAATCAATTCTAGATCTGCAGTTCAAGTCTGAAATGTGCTTGTCATAAAATCATTCATTAAATACTTCAGTGAATAATTGTAAGTCTGAAGAACATCCCATTTATGAATATTGTAATTCACAGTAAAATTTTCAGTTGGGAATGTATCTTCTACAATAAATCAAGAAAAGTGAATTTAAGCCCCATATATCTTTAGCCTACATTGATACCATTTTTAAAAATTAACAAGTTGAGCCTGAATGCTTATTGTCCCACTGACTGTAATATTGCCTAGGTTTGTTTTGCTTTATCCTCAAGGATCATAACATTTAGTTTGAATGAGTAATCAAAACAAAGTCAATAGAAAATTCTGAACCTCATTTTGGAAATGCAACATTTGAATTAAATGTTTGCCTCCCATGAGTAAGTCACATGGGTATTCTCACAGAGAAGTATTATGCTAGTAAAGCTCACATGATCACATATTCATAGAAAACAAATATGAAAGGATTACAACCACAGTTAAATGGAAGTTCCCTTTTGAATGTGAATGAATATTTAGGGTATGTATTCACTCAGCTCTAGTCCTTGCTCATGCAAAACTCCAGCAGTACCAACCAGAGGGCCAGTCCCACAATACAAATTGCACACAGTCAAAATAAGAAGTTTGCAGAGGTGGAAATGTTTCATGTAAACCATAAAACATCCAAGGAGCACTTAGCAGTAAGGAAAGTATTTGTAAGGGTCAGAAATGATGGAGTGTAGTTCAAGATCAGGATCACAAATCAGGACCGTAAATGAAGCATGTTGATCAGTCCAGAGCCCCTCCATGGCTGGTCACAGTCCAACCACCCCAGAGCTCCTTCATGTCAGTGCAAAGCTATGGGGCCAGAGTATAAAAACACAAGCTCCTCAAAGGGGAATTTCAAATCCAATTTTTCACAAAGGTTGATTTTGTAATTTATTCCAATGAAAACAGAGAACATCAGTTGGTATAGCAGACATCTTGTCATCCTAAACCATATCAGTCTAATCTAATTCACTAAATTGGGGAAAAGAAACACTCTCATTCTACCAGAGCAATTGTTCCCAACCTTTATCAGCCATGTGTTTGCTGCTAGCTTCAGATCCAACACAATCTGTGTGGGCATACAGTATTTCTATCTAGTCTAGCTGTATAAACTGGCCCAAGTAAAAGATTTCTCTTTATAAAGTTTGCCTTGGCTGTATCTGTACACTGCTGCAGCTGGAGCAACACTACTGCCAGCAACATGAATGAACATTCTACTTATTTGAACAAAAACTAAGCATAGACAAGTCACAAATGCCTCAGATGCAATTAAGAAAGAGACCATGAAGCAGTCATGGAATAAATTGGATGGTCAGGGATGTCTGGAGGTTGTCTAATTCACCTCCCTGATCAAAGAGGGGTCCTGGTGGATCTGAACAGTTCAGATGGGTCGTGGTACTTCAGGTTTCATTGTTCATACAATGGTTAGGCCTATTAAGTCTGTTGGGGTGTTTTTTCTCTCTCTCGAATTTATTGGTAACCTGAGATAAAATATTGTATGAAAATGTCAGTTATGTAACTATAAGCAAGGCTTAAATCGCACTATCTCCTACTATGTTTCCTAGTCTGAAGGATAAAACAAGATTTGTAAAAGAATAATAGGAATATAAACCTGTATGCAGTTTTAATCATACTACCCCTGACACTATATGCATATAATGTTTCTCTAAGATATTCAAAAGGTGAGAAGACAAAACTACATCACTAACGTAACACATGCTTTACCCTCAAAAATAACTGAGGCAGGATTTGTATTTGTTGCAATAAAATTCAGTTTCCAAGGAGTTAACTGCACTATCATTTAATTATGTCAAACATTGCTGAATCTTTCAATAAGTACTTTCAAGAAAATTATTGGTTAATGTAGCTATTTAAGTGAAACATTTTCACCTTTTGTTTTAATTAAGAAAAATAAGCACTATTTTCACAGTGAAGTCTGTATTTTTTTTTTTTTGTGGAGGAAAGTGATGTTTTTCTCTCTTTTCAAAACATTTGTAGTTGGACTTGATGGTGAACACATTTAAAGCTTCCCTTAATGCTATTTCTTAGTTCAGAACTAATTGATTCACTGTGTAAACATTCCTGACACACGAATACAATCAAGGGTCTTTTGCATGTCGTCTGCAAACCAGACACAGGAGCTAATGTAAGAGCTGCTCTTTCTAGCCTTTGAGATAGATGGGGCTTTTCTGCATGACTCACCACTGCCTTTATTGTACAGATTATTTTTTTTTCTGTTCAAATTTTACCCTAACACGCAAACCTAGCATCAGTATTTCAGAGTTCATAGCACAGCTGTTAAAAATAGATTGTCCTATTAAACAGAAAGTTAACTCAAGTACGCATCCAAAATGTAGAAAACAAAACAAAACCACAAAAAGAATGTATCAAGGAAGCATCATAAAATTTCTGGTTGGAGGAGCAAGCACAACGTCTTCTGCCAAGCAAAAATGAAGCAGTTGCTTTCTCCTGCAAGCATTACCTCAGCCTCTTCTGGCCAGATCGGCTTTTATCCATATCTCCATCCTCATGAGTCACTGTATAAACTGTTTGGCTGCCCGAAGCTGGTCTAAAGAACAAGAAATATAAAGAGCAGGTGTCAGCATACGGTGGAAACCACACTCCTCAGCTCCACAGTCACCTTCCTGGAGGCACTGCCCTATACAGGAGCACAAAGGGTGACCAGCAGGGGCCCAGGGGAAGTGTTCACACCACTGTCTCTCCAGACAAGAGGGACAGAGCTCTCAGACAGACCCTGCGACCAGTTGTGGCTGGACCAAAAGCAGTCAAAGAATTCATCCTTCATCCTAGTTAAAAGAAGATCAGTAGATGACACTGCCCTGGGCAGCATCTGGAATTAACGATGTGCCAACAGACAGTTAAGTGTTTCAGTTACTGTGTGGAAGAGATTTTCATCCAGCCTCTCCACCAGACACTCCAAAACCAGGTGATTTGAGCGAAGGACTGAGTGATTGAGTCCCATCTCAAGTCACCAGGTCTTAAGTATTTCTAATGGCTTCACATCTTTCAAGAGATCTTAGTCATGCCATGATGGCATTGTTTGAATCAGTTTATTCAAGTCATGACAGGACACATCCCAATTTACATATTATTTTGTGTTCCCAGCTCCCTCATTAATGTTTAAAGCCTCAATTCAGCCATCAATCCCCACTCAGCAGAACGATTCAGCTAAGTACATATTTAAATTTAAGCACATTCTTAAATGCTTTGCTGAAATGAAGCAGTCTTACTAACATGCTGACATGCTTTGCTGAATTGGATTTTCATACACTAAAGAGTTCACACGCCATAGGCACTTGGGAGAGGAGCCTTCCTCTTCCTCATGTGCATACATGTCCAGGTGCGTGGCTTGTGAAGGACAGAGCGTTCTAGAATGTTAAAGCATTATACTTAAGGAGATGGTGGTTGCAATCCTGTTTTGTTTTTGCTGCTGCTTTAAATTTCATGACATGACCAGAAATAAATTTTGTATTTGTTTGGTTCTTTCAAGTGATCCATTTCAAACTAAAGGTTGAAAGATAACTATGACTGAAGATGTCTGCTTCTAGTAAACTGACCAGATTTAAGTAATGCCTGATCATTGGCATTTTTCAGATATCAAAGGAAGTGAAAATGAGTAAACCTTTGCACAGATGTAATTTTGTCCCTGGTAGGCAAACTAGTAGAGATTAAAAAAACCACACACAAACAAACAAACAAACGCCAAAACAAATAAAATATACTGACACATTTCTCAAATTGGGATATTTGCCTTTGTCCAACGGGACTCTTACACTGATGGTGACCTAATTCTTTTAACTTTTCATACGGAAAAGTTAATAATATGTTGCTCCAGGATCTTGGTTTGGTGGGTGTGAGGGAAGGATTTGTATTTTTGATTTTCCTTTTCAAGCTCTTTTACCCATTCCTTCGTACATGAGAATGAATGCCATAAATACCCTTTGGGCCTTTGCAGCTCTAGGGGAAACATAAAATCTACTATAGTCACATATGTTCATTGCTGCTGGTAGTGGTGGAAGCTGTAGTAGATTCACTTGCTTTAGTGACTGTTTCATACATACTTTTGCTTAAGTATTAAAAAATCATACAAAGCACTTATTTTTAAAACTGTAAATATCTGAGAGATGTTAGCACTTGCCTTTATAAGACAGCTGTCACCAGCAAGAGCTCTTGCATAATCTGTTTACCTTACAAGGCATCCAAATCTCCCAAGGTATCCAGATTTTCTCTTGAATATAGGATGGGGGAGCTGAGGGCAGACAGTAACCTGAACAGGCAATTTTTTGCTAAAGACACTCCTTACAACGTTTTGGAGATGTCTATTACCTCAAAGTTTGGTTTAAATTTGTCCTAGTTATATGGGTGAAAGAGGAAGGAAGCTTTTTTCATACACCTTTTAATCTGTTCAACCATACTCCTAATTTTATACCAAATCTTTTTTCAGTCAAAGTGCATGTTCATTATATACTCTGTAATTTTATGCAAGGAGTATGTCCATGACAGCAATAAAGAGCTTTGCAGCTTTCAGCCTATGCAAGAATAAAGACTTACTACAGCTTGACCTAATCTATGTCCACCAGTCCTAACTGACTGGTTTAAACTGAAGAAACTGGTTTCAGGTTTTCAACCAAATTCTACTAACAACCTGGCATTTAAAGTCAGAATCTCCCTTCTCTCTCACTCACTCTCCCCTCCTCCCTCAAAAAAAAAAAAAGAACAGCACACACATCTGTCTATCTCATTATCTACAAATCGGGCAGGAAAAATGCTGTGACCTATTTGTATCTCTGAAGCCATGGACAGTAACTGGACAGGGTTTTTTTGTGCAGCATTTGCTCCTTTTCATCAAAACCTTTCTGAATATTAGGTGTTGTCCAGGGACTTTCTCATCTGTGTCATTTCCCTTACTTCAGTCTGTTACCACAGTAATATTCTATTTATTCTATTGTATTTATTCAGTTTTAGCTAAGTTGTTAATGTTTTTTGGGATTTTTTTCTGCTAAGGTGTTTTTGGGCCTAGGGAACTTCACTGTGTAGAGTTTCAGATAGTCCCAAAAAGTCAGCTGTTGGTCATGAACGTTGAGAACTATGGCCAGGACTCAGAAGCACATGCAAACACATAGGCAAGCCAGTTGTTGGAAACTGGAGATGAGGTTTCCTCTTCCTTAGGTGCATGGAGTGGAGGGCACAGCTCTGAGTGCAGAATGGACAGGCACACCTGAACTGGCACTGAGAGTCCCAGGCAGCATCTAGTGCCACATCTGCTGCAGAAGCTCCAGGAGTACTTACATAGCAACATCACACAAGTCTGACAGCTGCTGCAATATCACTGTTGTTAGTTCTTACAACAGCTACTTCAACCCAAGAAAGCTTTCGCTCTACAGTATTTGCAGGAGTATGTGCTGGCTAAGTTAAATGTCCCACAGAGGAGGTCAGTAGAATGCAGACACACAAAATCAAGACCAAAAACTGCAGCTACTGAGGGAAGCTTCCACAATCAGCCATTAAGCACACTGATGACAGACTGTACTGGTTACAGTGCATATACTAACATTAACCTGTGTTTTTGGCAGACAGCATTTTCAAGGCTTTGATTGAGGGGCCTTTGAGTGAACATCCTCTTCCCGTGGGCTTCTCAACACAGCACGAGGCTTCACAGATTCAAAGCAACCTGTACCATACATGACATCTGTGTGCACCGCTCCTCAAAAACATCAAGGGACCAGAAAACCAGTAACCTGTCACCTTAAATTCCCTTTCCTGGTGTCGTGCTCCCTACCCCCGTTTTAATACTGCTGTCTACCAACGGGTTTGCTTTGGTCATATTGTCATAAGGAAGGAAGCAAGCCAGTCTGTGTCATACATGGGGATTTCAGGAAGCTAATTAACAGGAGGGAGCTGTGGGAGTTTCTGAGAAGCTGAGCTCTGATGTAACCCAAAGCCATGAACTAGTAAGCTTTTAGATGCTCCAGCCATACATAATTTATGATTGTCAGTCACATGGCAGCAAAGCTCATTTCGCATAATGGACATTTGTGATGGAAAAGTGCTTACAGGGTTTCAGCAGAGCAGACAGACCTTTCATCTATCTGTATCAAAGAGACATTAAACAATTATAGGAGTTTGTGGCATTCCTGTTGAAAACTCTAAAAGTAAGGCTTTAAAGATGTACAAAACCTTCTAGATCCAACAGTCTTGTGTGGGCATACAGTATCTCTGTCTAATCTAGTTGTGTGACCTGGCCCAAGTAAAAGATTTCTCTTTATAAAGTTTGCCTTGGCAGTACCTGTACACTGCTGCAGCTGGAGCAACACTACTGCCAGCAACATAAATGAACGTTCTACTTATTTGAACAAAAGCTATGTTCTACGCATGTCTTCCACGTTCTCATAGAACAAAGGCCGTGTTCTAACATGGCACTTGTGATCACAGAATCATGGAATCATAGAATGGTCTGGCTGGAAGGCACCATAAAGACCACCGAGTTCCAACCTCCCCTGCATGCGCAGTGACACCTTCCACCAGAGCAGGCTGCTCAAAGCCCCTTCTAACCTGGCCTTGAACGCTTCCAGGAACGAAGAATCCTAGCTTTTCTAGGCAACTTGGGCCAGTGCCTCACCACCCTCACAGCAAAGAATTTTTTCCTAACATGTAATCTAAACCTACACTTAGTTTGAAGCTATTCCCTCTTCTCCTGCCGCTACGTGATATTCAGAAGTACTGCCGCACGATCAGCCATTTACACCATTTTCCGATTTGGACAGAATTCCTTTTCTCGCCTGCAGTTCCTACAAAAA
>VXBQ01011416.1:140978-175231 GCA_013400175.1 Phainopepla nitens | reverse complement strand
AGAAAAAGAAAAAACAAAGAAAGCCCCACCATCTGGCGGCGGAGCAGCGGGTGCCAGGAACGCCGCGTGGCGCCTGCCCTTCGCACCGGGGCCGCGGCTGTCCCGAGCGCTCCGCANCCCGATGGACGACGCGATGGAGCAGCAGCCGGAGCCGGCCGAGATGGCTTATTTCGGCCCCACCTCCCTCACCTACCTCCCCGTCCTCCAATGGTGGGTGCTGGCCCCTTGCCCGCTGGCCCCTTGCCCGAGGATGGAGCGGGGAGGTGGCGCGGCTGTCTCTCCCTTGCCGGGGGGCTCGCAGGATCCGCCTTGCCGCAGGGAGCGTAGGAGTCCCGCTTTTAACTCTCCTTGCGGTTTCGCAGGGCATGAGTGTGGTTTACTGCAAAGTCCCCATCATCATGGTGATGCATAAACGATACCAAGAAAATAGGGAAATTTTCCTGAAAGACCATCTCCTGCCACGAGCCGTAGTGATACGGAGGTGGTTTGACGTGGGGGAAATGGGATTCTGTCCCAGCCTGTCCAGTGGCTGGGATCTGGCCCCTGGCAGCCATCCACTTGGTGTGATGCTGCAGGGCAGCTGTCGACGAGCTCCCCTGCTCGACCACGCGTGCCTGGTGGGCTCGTACAGCACACAGGTGGCACGCTGGCACTCGGGTGATGCTGGGCGTTTGACATTCTCCAAGGTTATTTTTTCTTGAGCTGAAGGTCAAATTCCTCAACGGGACACTTTGCGCAGTGGAGGAAGGCTGGCACCATTGTTTCCTTGGGCTTTGAGAAGAGCATCATCTGCCATGGGACAGCCAAAGAGAAACCAGGGTTACTTTACTTCTCTTCCCCAAGCACAGATGAGTCCTGCTAGTAAATAATGTTGAAGCTTTTGTGAAACAAAAAGTAACAACGCATACAAACTTTTAACTCATCAGCAAGTAATCTTAAATAATTTTACTCCCCCTGTCAGCCATACTTGAGCAGTGGGAGTTAGTCTGTGTTTTCACTGTGATATAGATACCACTGCTCCCCTTTTAAAAGATCTGAAGGCAGAGATTCATACAAGGTCATTCATCCAACAGGTCTGAGACACAGCATAAAACTGAATCATAAGCAATCCTTGAAAGGATGAACTAATAATTCTTTTTTTTCATCATGACAACCTTCTTTTCACATTTTGAAAAATTTCAAATGTTCAGCCTTATTTTACAGCTGGTGAATTTCCAATAGCAAACCAGATTTTGGTCCAGAAATGATTTAACAGCAGACCTGCCTACTCTATAATGGCCTGGCTGCTGAGGGTTCACATAGAATAGGTGGCAAACCCTAAATACTTAGAGTCTATGTGAGGGCCAAAAATCAGTCGGATAAAAAACCCCACACAGTGTGTGAATACACAGCAGATAAATGGAAGAGGTCTTTTCCCCTGTGCTTTTTCTTTAACCTCTACCTTTCTCCCTTACCACACTTTCCTTTTGATTCTTTTGTCTTTATTCACAGTTTTGTTTTGATGCATGCTGTAAAAGCTCAGGTTTTGGAAACCTTGGGGCTAATAAGGAAGAGGATGAGGGCTGCGCTCTTTTCTGCGTGGATTGTTTTCCTGATTGAAATATTTTAGTATTATGTGTCAGCACTAAGAAAGTGTTTGACTTGCTATTTGAAAAAGACTGGCAGCTTTGTAGAAAAAAAATTCACGAAATGGAATTCCCAAATACTTTGTCACTAAGTAGTTAAATGCTGAGGAAAAACTATTGGCAGAAACCACCTACTAGAGCATGAATTAATTTCTGATGCACTCCCAATGACTCTTGTGGTGTTATATTAAGGATGAATTTGAACTTAAGATTAATCTCCTCTGGGACTGCTCAGTTGTGAAGGGTTTTGAGATGCTCTAGAAGAAAAAGCATTTCTGCCTGCTGGGAGGCAGAGCTCATCAGGAGTCTCATGTAGAATAAATTTCATTTAGCTTTTAGCCTGATGATGGAAACACCCCATTAGAGCAGCAGATCCCCTATCTTTGCGTGCAGATTCCTGCTCAAGTCTAGCCATGAAGCTCTTGCTGTTGGCTGGTGGGGCTGGAGGTGGTGAGGAGCTGGCAGGGAGCCCAGCACAGCCTCTTGCTGGGTGAGGAGAAGGTCTTCAAGGAGGTACAAGTGAGGCATTTGGGGGTCTTTTGCTAGGGAGAAGGAAAGCTAGGGGAAGCAGATAGCATTCTTCAATGGAAAAGGGAAGGAGGCACAAAAAACAGGTGAGGTAAACATCATCAAGCTGCACCGAGACCATATTCTTGCTCAGTCTGTTCTAGCAAGCTAATTTGCTGTAGACCTTATTCACTGTCTACTGCCAAAGCTACTAAGATAAACAGCTGGGTCGCCTGAAATCAGGGTACTAAAACGGGATGCTGATTCAAAATCCAACCGGCTTATCACACCCGGTGAATGTGAAAAGTCTGCTTTCCCAACCAGCTCGACTGTCAGTGAAAACACAGTGAGTAACTGGCCCTGTGCTGCACTAGCATTCATCTGATAAATTAATTAAATCTGCATAAATAATTTGGTAGAACGGAAACGGAGTCAGAGCAAGAAACCGACGTGATACGAGCAGTGTGTCATGCGTTGAAAATTAATCTCTCTGCTCCTTTGCTTCAGCTTTACTCCTGTATTTGTACTGAAGCCTATTATCTTCTGACATCAAAACCATTGGCATTATTTTATAATTAAAGATCATTTTTTTCTTGGGGAAGGTAATATCTTAGGCTAATAAGTAACCAAGTTTACATTTTCTTCACATTATTCACACAAGTAGTTGCATTTACTTGACTATGGCCATTCTGATTAGGATGAATCAGGGATTTGGCAAAAGGATGGATATTTAGACAACTGAGCCTGTTTCAGTCCTGGCAGTTCTGTTATATAGTAACTGTAAATTAAAATTCTGTTCTCCTATTAAACTTGTCCCAAAATCAGTGAGGTTATATGAAAACAGAATGTGGTCCTTTGTAGTTTGTGCATTCTGTTCCAAAACACCATACTGCACATTTTAGGTGGAAAAATGCTCATATTATTCATTTTGGTATAGTGGATACCTTTCTGTTTAGAAGACCAGAGTTAGATCCTTTGATAGAACAACATTTTGCACATGAGAAATTCTGATACTGTCTGTATTGGTGTTAATGTTATAATGGTATTACTAAACTGTATTGTTTTAACTAGAAAATTATGAGAACTAGTTAATTTCTTAGCAGAATCTCACATGACCTCTTTTACATGTTGGAAACAAGGAAAATAGGGCTTTAAAAGTTAAAAATAAACAGAGAGTACACACACACACACACACACACACGCATATATATATATTCATATGAAAAAGTATATTGTTTCCCAGGATACAGATTGACACAAAGGAAGTAGCTCTTTTTGATTCTATGCTTCTATAAAATCAGAATAACTATTACAGAGTTCTGTAAATCTGATAAACTATAAAACTACAAAAACCTAACAATCCTTTCTTCTAACTCTGACATAAACCAATTGATGATTTTTGTTTTAAAGGCTAGCTGATAATTTCTATTTGTGTGGAGGATGCACTGTACCCTGTCGGCTACTATATGAATTGTATATTGAAACCTGCAATCCAGATTTCAAGATTCAAGTACATCCATCCACTTTTGGAAAGGTACAGAGTAGATAGGATATACAAGATAAGAAGTAGGAATGCCTAAAGAGGAAGCCTGATCATCAGCTATACACACTGCATATCAAAAGACATTAAATAACAAAGAATGAGTATGTAATTAATTATGCTTTTGCATCGTCTAATGTATTTCTGCTAAGCCTTCGTGTAGATGCATTTGTAGCAGAGGAAAGAGTACTGTTTGGGATGGAGTTTATTTTCTTCAGGGACCTGGTGTATGATACACTAGCAAAGATTTATTTTGTCAATATATTTTAGAAAGTTTTACAGTTTTCTTTTTTTTAACAGCAGAAAGTTACACAACTCATTCCAAGGAGATTATTCTTCTGTCTTTAAAAGACACTTTCAGTTGTTACATAATTTTATACTTTCCCTTTTCAGTATACTTGAGGAAATTTTGCTACAGACATGCCCTAAAAAGTTGTTGCAGAATCATCCAAGCAAAAGAAATGCAGATGTAGAACTGAATCTCCTAACGGTTCCACTTTTCTCTTACATAGAGGTTGATACAAACCATGGAACAATTAACACTTAGAAATCCCAATTGCAAACAATACCCATAGATATTCAACCTTTTTTAACAAATTAAGGAAGAGAGAAAGCCTTGTGATTATTATTACTTCAGAACTTTCTATTTTTTATGGCTAACTTTCTATTATTTCCCATAGTAAGTGCTACTAAGCATTGTTTTAACACAAGCCCAAAATAATTTAAGTACTAGTTGTACCTGAAGTCAATTTCATTTGTGTGGCTAACCCTAGGATTCCCATCCTAGGAATCCTTTTTCTCAGTTCAGTTGAATATAATTTTTTTACTGGATAAATTAAATCACTTTTGCTGAAAATTAATATTTGAGTGAGTGATCTGTTGTGATTTATTACCATAGCTTAATGGATCATCACCCATCAGCTAAGACCATGGGTAGAATTTACCTGGCTCAGCATAGATGTTGGCCATGAAGCTTGTCACCTTAAAAATCTCTAGGTAGCCACTGGAGAGAAATAAGTAGTTACACATGTTTGCTCACACTAAATGAATCACCTCAGACAGCTCAGATGAAAGGGGGCTCAGAAGTGCCATTTGTTTTTCCCATTGACTACACAGTCTGCAGGGACTATCTTTGACTTCCCGGCCTTGTAGCCATGTAGATGAGATGAATCCTATCCTGCCTGTACCCTCCCAGTGCTCCAGCACAGCTGAGTTACCACTGTAAGCTAAGCCTTGGTGTGCTTTACCTTTGTGTGTTTTAAGCTGGGACAGGCACGGATGGAGTGTGAGTCTGGTCACATGGAAGAGCTGATGAGCCAGAACTGCTGTGGGCTGGTGCTTGCAACAGTTTGCTCACAGCCCAGTGCATTGCCGTGCAAATTGACACATCCCAAAGCAGCAAGCTGAGGTGCAGCTCCCCAGTGCCTTGAAATGATCTGTCCTCCTGCAGCAAGAGAATGGACCTAGAATGGACCTTGTAGCAAGAAGGCGAGTAGAGCAGGAGCTGCAGCAATCCTGGTTTAACCCGAGTGCGTGTCATCAGTTACCACAGCCTGCAGTGGGCTGAGCTATTAATAATTTACCAAGCTGTAGTAACCTGACTGTGCTCCATGTGTGTGGACTGCAAGGGCTTTTGCACTCCAGCCCCATGTGGATCAAACTACGGTGATTGAAGACACTACTAATCTCATCTGCCCTATCCCTCTGCTGTCTCTGTAAGAAATGGCAGTGGGAGGAAGGATGTGTCTTGTGCCACAAAAGCCCCAGTTTCATAGGCTGTCCTTTTAGAAAAATGAGATTGTGCTAAACTACCGATTTGAGAAAGGGGGCAGCTGGGGTGGGTGCATGCAGAAACATGCAAAGAACAGGTCCATCATAAAAACTAGAGGTGCATGTTGATGAGTCCTTTATCAGGCCTTTGGACCAACAACACACTGTGCACAGAGTCCAAGCTTTGTGCTGCTGAGTGGAGACTTTCCTCACTCCTTGCTAACAGGGAGTAAGTCCTCTGTTCCTGCTATATGGGAATATTAGAGTGTGCTGGGCTAGTCCTGGACCCAGGTGTCCTGAGTTAGTCCCTGTCTTCACAGGACAGCTCATGCAGAATAACCGTAGTGAAGTGGATTATTGCCCTGACAATATCTAATTACTCTGTGGAGCTCAACCTTGACAGATGCTGCATGACCTCAGTTCACACCACCACCGTGGTCAAAAGGTTGCTTTGCAGCTTGATGATTCAGGTCCTTTTAAGACAGATAAGCCTGGCCCTATCCTGTCAGTACACCTTCCAAGAGTAAGTGGGTAGGTGAAGCCCCTTGTGTAAGTCCTTGAATTAATAGGGCTTGAAGGTCTGGCAGAGTATGGCACCATCAGGGCACCTTCAAGCTCCCCCGGCTGATTGAACATGCCCTGGCTGCAGGAAGTCTCTTGGTGTGAGCACTGTTTTCTAGTACCAACTATAAAAAAAAAATCTTCCTGAGAGAGGTAATCCCTTAAATTACTTAGCCTTGGATTTGCAAATACCAGATTGAGTTTAGTTCAACAGTTACCATTTGAGAGGTATGTAAGAACAAGTATTAGCCTGGAAATGATGAAAAGCAAACAAAGTGATTAAAGACAAAAAAATGTGCCAGATACATTTTTGCATCTTAGAATGAATTTGCCAAGAATCTCTCATTTTCTGTTTGTTTATGCAGCTTATTCAGTTAGTTTTCCCAGGCCTGGTGACAAGAAAGCGGACCACAGCAGGGAGTATCAGGTATTGGGTTTATGTCCTTTCTTTGAAAATGTTATTTATAACTATTCTAATAAAATTTTGAAGTGGCTGACTTTTCAGCCCCAGCGCTGTAATATGCCAGCTGAATTGTTGCTGCAAGTCTGTAACACAACACAAGATCCAGTGTAATTCATGGTGTAACCAAGGACCTTAAAACAGAGTTAATTTCATGAAAACCATCACATCAGATCTGCTTTGGTAAGGCATGAATTCCAGATTGGACTGCTTTTTAAAAGACCTTAGTGCTCCAATTTTTATTGGCTATTAACAGCATGGTTTGCAGGAAGCATCTGCCAGACATCACAGCCTTACTGAGAGCTCTTCAGACACTGCATCTCTAGGCCTGGAAAGACAGGCTCTGGGGTGCACAGGGCTGGCAGCCATGATTAATGTCTATATTGTGCTTTTTGTCCTTGCACACATCCATGGAATGATCCGGCATTTACTGATGGTCAGTGGAAATCCTGTACAGTTTCAAACCATTTAAAGCAGACAACTTCAGATCCTCCTCCTGAATGTCCTTTCTTTTCCCTTCCCTCTCTTCTAGAGCACAGAGAGTTCGATGTTTTTTCATATCCAAAGTTATACTAGTGCGCTGAACATCCAGACTAGGAAAAGGGATGTTTTAAGGTCTTTGAGACTGAATAGTTTTACAAGCATTTTGTGTAGCTGTCAGGTATGGGCTTGGAGAACAACATGCCCTTACTTGTCTCCACTGGTCTGGACTTGCTATCAGCTTGAGCCAGGAGATCTTTATTTTGGGAGTGCCTCACCTCAGACACTCCTAGGCTCCTCCTCACAGCAGACAGGATTGGGGGTGGTGTTTGGTAGCCTCCATGCTCTCTCTTCCCACCAGCAGAAGGTTTCCTGCTCCTGGCTGCAGGTGGCCCCAAACCACTGCACTGCTGCCCTGGCTCCTGGTGGCCCAGCCTGGCAGGAGCCACCTGGTAGCACCTTGGTAGCAGAGATGGTGGCTCTATTGCTCACAGAGCTCAGATAATTCTTAGAGAAGGTCTGGCAGTTTTTCTTGAGTTTTAGCTTGCCATGACACCAATGGGGCATCCAGTCACTGAACTACTGTAAATGGCCAAGGAACAGCTGCACTAAGTCCTTCAATTTCTGTGGGGATATGGGGACCTCTGTCTGCTAAGAGTCTGGTTCCTGACTTCACTAACTGTCCTGTACAAATCCATTCACTGGCTTAAGTTTTATTTCATTCAGCAGAAGCTATCAGTGCAGGACAAAATCTGTTAAAAGGAGTTCATAAAAAGTTTGTCTCATTTTCTGTTTGGGAAAATAAACATTCAACAGAATTTAAAAAACAAATATAGCTTTTTCTACTCGATCTTGTTAAATAGAATGATCATCTGCTTTCAAATGAGGATTATAAGTGCTCCAGCACATTAATTTTCATCCTTTTTTAATTTTCTAGATACCATTATGATGGAATAGCTATCAAGAAGGAGTCATCCTTTTATGCACGTTTTTGCTGCCTCTTGTATGAGCAAAATTATCTCAGGTTTGTTTTTCAAAATGTTTTAATCAAAAAATGTCACATGACAGTATGTTTTCTGTCCATGAAAATCTGTAAATCATCTGTTGACAGTAGCATTGTATTTTTCTTCTTAGTATAAACACTATGAAAGTGCTGTGCCATTAAGTTCTGTGCCCTAATAGACAAGCTGTGTTTTGGAAATAGGAGGAGACAGTGCCTAATTAGACACTTCCTAAAATTGGACATTTTAGCCATGTAGATCTTAAGAGCAGGAACCCATGCTGAACCTAAAAGAAGAGCTTAATATGTTGAGATTTTAAATGGGAGCTCAAAAACTCCAGATTGAAGTGGCTTGAGATTCTATCACCTTCCTCATTAAACAGTAGGCTGAAGAAATGTATTAAAATATAAATGACTGTGCTGTTTTGAAGAGTCCTACACACAGTCATGTTATCTGGGGTTTTTACTACTTGAAACAGTACTTCAAAAATACTTCATTCACTTGGTTTTAAAATACCAGATTTTAAAATCGTCTCATGTAAAAGAACATCAATAAGAAAATGTGTAAGACAAGTAGAAATGGATTGCAAAACTTAAAAGCTTAAAATGAATGTCAGATACTATGGTAGGTTAAAGGGTAGACAGGAGCATGTTGTGGGCAGAAGAGGAAGAATTTTCATGGTTGAGCTCATGGTTCAGATAAACAAACCACAGGCTTGAATTTCTTACCAGAAAAAAAAAAAAAAAGAGGGAAGAAAAAAAAGAGAAATGCTGCCATTCTGCAACAGTTTTACACTCCTTTACACTGAAGAAAATAAATTCGGTGCAGTCTATGCCTTGGACTTTGAAGACCAGATTTGTATTCTCATTCTCTTACAGACCTCTACATTACTTTAGTGTGTATATGGGTAAATTCTGTATTTAGGTTTCCATTCTTTAATATGGAGACACAGCATTATTCTATGGCATGAATGTTAGGGGCATACAAGTCAGCCTATAAGGATCTAGATATCTAGTGATGCTGAAACTGCTTCAGTGATATTTTCTATAATATTTACTTAGTTGAGTGGATGCTTTGGAAGAACACAGAAATATTACACCCACAGGTTTGTTGCCTTTCTTCACAGGTTTTATGGCAGATAACGTTGCAGAAGTCCAGAGAGGGACAAGGGTAAATGTTGAGACAGGACAGAGGATCAGGTTCTGTAGATGATGGACTGGCACTCTGTTGTTGTGAGACTAAACAAATTATTCATAGGAAATTTGAGGCTGGTTTCCCAAGTCACGCTTACTAAAGTGATATCCTTCACTTCCTCTGTACCCAGTATACTCAGAACAGGCCTAAGGTCTGACATCCACAATGAGGAAAGGTCTTGTCCACTGTTTAAGGGATATGAGGTCTCTGGCTAAGTCTCTGCTGGTGTTTCCTTTTCAGGGAAAGAAAGGTGTTTCCCTGCAGCATCACTTAAAAATAGCAGTCCTGATGGGCATAAAAGGAAAGGTGATGGTTCTGGTCATATGAGAGCTGAGAGAGAACAGAATGATTTGAATTGTTGCTCTTTTTTCCTCCCAGTGTAGAAACATGAGGAAAAAATTTATAAAGTAGGAGGAACCAAAGAAGCAATGTTAGCTGAGTTTGGGGCAGGTGCAGAAAGAATGACTTTAGGCACTGCTGGGAGACAGACACACCAAATATGCAAGCATAGCTTCTGTCTTTGGCCCTCCTCATGGCAATGAGCCACTCCTCTATGGGCTGGGGAACACCCCATTAAGGTGATGCTTAACCACAGGAGAGCTGCTGCCCTGGCTGCTGCTGGCCTCCTCCTCCTCCTCCACCTGAGGTGCCTGCCCAGACACCTGCTCCTAAAAAAACTGTGTTTAATTTGGCCAAGTCAAGGCATAGGACATGCATTCCAGGGAAAGGACTGACATCAACCAACCAACCTACTGATCTTGGTATTGGTTCTTAAGATAAACACTTGTCCTATTGAGAAAAGGCTGAGACAGTTGGCATTCTTCAGCCTGGAGAAAAGAAGGCTCCAGGGAGACCTCATAAGCACCTTCCAGTACCTAAAGGGAGCCAGCAGGAGAGCTGGGGAAAGACTTTGTACTGAAAGAGGATAGGCTTTGATTGGATTGTAGGAAGAAATTCTTTACAGTGAGGGTGATGAGGCACTGGAACAGGTTGCCCAGAGAAGCTGTGGATATCCCCATCCTTGGAATTGTTCAAGGCCAGGTTGGATGGAGCTCTGAGCAACCTAGTCTAGTGGAAAGTGTCCCTGCCCATGGCAGTGGAGTTGGACTGGATAACCCTTGACATTCCCTTACAAACCAAACTATTCTGTGAGTCTATGATTGTATAAGTTTTCAGATTTAAAAAAAACCAAAATATAAAGATCATATTCAGACATCTTTCTAGCTGCAGTAGGAAAGGGCCTTAACTACAAAATTATCTTGTCTGATGCTTTCTTCATTGGAGACAATTTTAAGAAGACACTAAGTTGTTGAGTGAAGCCAGACAGCTGAAATTAGAACAGCTTCCACTCGAAATGCAGCTACATGTCCCTGTCCCAAGCCAACATGCAGGCCCACAACACCTGGGCAGATGGGTGTCACAATTACTTTGTAGTGTCTCGTATAGCACAGCAGGAGAAAACAAAGAGAAAGCAGTAGAAAAGCACAAAACACAGCCAGAGAAGGATGAGTAGCACAGCTCTGAAAGAAATAATTAGGTCACATACTAAAAAAGCATCTGCTTCAACCAAATAAGTGAGTTAGTTTCCATTTGTGTGGAGTTTTGCAAATTTTTTGCAATTAGGTAATGAAGGAAATAACTCATACTTACTGCCCTATCAGTATGGTTCAGTACTTTTTAAAGTCACTGTTAATTTTTCATGATCCAATAAAACTAATAAAAGCAGCAATGGAAAAGTCTAGATTGTCTTTCAGTTAAAAATTTGAAATTTTGAAAAAGTATTTAAAACTTTTTTACCTGCAAGAAGCAATTGTGTTCTTATAGAAGTAATCATATGTATAAACACAGCAGGATACTTGACCAATAATCTCAATTTTTGAGAGTGTATTTGTGTGGAAATTTCCAACTCAGAGTGAAGAAGATTTTTAATGTACCATTTCAGTGCAGTCCAGTGCCAGTCTGTTGTCCAGACCCCTCTAATGGGATAACTTCTCTGGCTTGTTGCCATTTCCCTCAGGCAGAGGCCCAGGGATATCTGTTTCAGTAGTGAAGGTGTCCTAAATAACTACTGCGCCCTCCAATGCCTGAATGAAATCCAACATGCAGATGCTTTTTCTGTCACACCTCCCAGAGAGAATATGGATCCCTGAGCCCAGCTGAGAGACCACGGCATGCATCCAGCCTGTGGGCTGGCAAGGAAGAGAATGGTTTCAAAACTATGAACCACTCTGCCTAATTTCTAATCCTGAAAAGGATATTTCTTGACCATGATAGCCAGCAACTGACATGGTGCTGCTAGTGAGGAACTAAGCTTCTGAAGGGTCTGGCAGCTTGGGAGCTATGCTTGTTGGTGTCACAGAAATGGCAGTAAGATTGTAATGGTTTGCCTTTAAATACAAAGAAGATATTTGCATTTTGATAGTTGGTGGGACCTTGGATGTGTGGGGTTGGAACATAATCACACAAGGAGTGATGAGGATGGTCTTCACAGCACCTGTGAATTGGTTAATTTAGAAATCTTCAATTCTTTGAAAACATGTATACCACAGCTCTGATGATGGTGCTATGAAAATAGTGTAAATAGTAGTCAGCTGTAGTCAATGAGGTCCCCAAATGTATTACAGACATGAGTGAGTTTGTTATTTACTGATTTGTTTTACAATAGAATGTATTCTCTCTCGGAATGGGAGCTTTGAGGACAAGCTCTCCCTAAAATGGTACCTGGTCTGGCTCAGAGTACAGCAGTGTTTAAAAAATGTCATTGGATTTTGGTTCCATAAGAGTCGCTTTTTTGATTCTAGTAATAGGCAAGGTTTAGGCTCCTGACTGGCTAGTGAAGCAAACCTATTCTTTTTTCATTAAAAAAATTGATTTTGCTTCTGGAAAATGAACTTTTCTCATCTCTGTGTAATCTGACAGGCAACAGCATGCACATTCACCACCTTCCCTCCTTTCATTTTTCTTTTGTCCTTCCCATTTGCGTCTCTATTATTCTTTATTTCATCCCCATTGTTGTATTTCCCATTTTAGCTTTAGTTTCCACCCCACAACATCATCCAAACTCTGCAAGAGACATGGTGAAACTCCTCGTGATTTTTTTGTCACCCATTTTCACCTTCTCCCACCCACCACCTTTTTTGTGTGTTCTGTCTTTATCCAGGCAGTGCTCTCCGGGGGAAGTGAGCATCTCTGATGTGCAGCCAAGCACCAGGTGAGTGCCAGCCCCCTTTGCTAACAGTGGGAGCACATAGAACTCTTTGTTAGTGTTCCATTTGCCCTTAACCATCACTGAGCTCCTGGCTGGCTGCTGGGGCACAGAGGAGTCCTTGTCTCTCCTGGAGGTCCCTGTGTCAGGGGAGTGGGGAGCCAGGCTGCCGAGGGAACCAAGGCACTGGAGGCGAGTGGTGCTGATACGTGTTGCCATAGTAGCAGCAGCAGAAGATACAGCTGGCCGCCTTCTCAAGGAGAGCAGGAGCCGGAAAATATTCATTAATTTTATTTCACAGGCTTTAGAAATCTGCAAGAAGGACCTATTTGAAAGAAGTGTTATGAAACAGCTCTACTTATACGTGTTTGCTTTGTCCAGTCACCACTTCTAAAATGTTAGGGGGAAAGAGTCACCAGCACTACCAAACAAACTCAGCATGAATGTTGTGCCCTGTCTTGGGCAGCCAGATTGGTTGTTTTGCTGAAGCACAGCCTTCATGGCACAGGGTAGAGCAGAGGGAAAGGTGGCAAGGGCCAGTCCAGTTTACAGGCAGATAAGCCATTACATTTTGTCCTCTGTCCCTTCAGGACGTATGGTGGTACCCTGGTTTGTAATGCATCCCAGCAGTGGAACCCAGTAGCCAGGATCTGATTAGATAACCTGCCACCCCTCCAAAGAGCCAAGTCCAGCAGGACCCTTGAGTTTGTAATGCCTTCACAGACAGTGAGCAGGTGCCAGCAGCAGATGGATGCTTGACTGGAGACATCCAATTTTTGCAGCATGTCCCTTTTGCTAGCAGCATTGCTTCTCCCTCTGCTACCATTAGCCTCAACAAAACAGGCAGGGAGAGAGCTAGGAGAAAGTACAGCAAGAAAGCAGCCTGTTTTGCCTGCTTTCAGCAGCAAGCCAGTGGTGAAACCTTTGCAGGTCCAGGTAAATTCTGACTGTGTGGAACACTGTGGCCAACTTGCAAAGTAAATGGGAAGTGGTCAGAAACAAAATGCCATCTAAACTTATGTGTGATGCAGAAAATGTAGCAACTGTGAAACCTAGGCAAAGGGATTATAATGTTTTTGTTATTTTCATATTTGTAATAGTTATTAACATTCCAAACAAACTGCAACTACAAATACAAACTCACAGTTCTGGTGCAAGAAGTTCAAAGACATTGCACTGTTAAATGGTCAGTTGTCATTAAAATGTTTCATTGTAAGATTCAGAAGCTGGTCCCAGATTTGTTAGAAAATCATGGGATTACCAAATGACAGGAAAGAGAGCAGGGTTTGTTTCCCAAATACAATTCTCCAACTTAGAGTAGTCTATCCAGTTTGAGCTCATTTTCTTACTAAATACAGAACAAATCAGTGAGGTTTTGAATGTTTGTTTCTTTTTTTCTGTTATATATTTTTTCACAGAAGTTCCTGGAGTTCTGAAAATGCAGCTGAATACAAGAAGAATAGACAAAAAAAAGGAACAGTGAGTTTCAGATACATTAGACATAACAAAATGTCTATCTGTGTGTTCAATTATAACTGCTATCTGATATGTTCTGATGAAAAACAGCTAGCCCATCTTCTTTAAAATAATCTTGGTCTGTGTAATCTCACTACATGCTTAGTTCCCCCTCTTCTATTTTGCCCATTAGCTAAATATTTTTGTTGTCTTAACGTCAACGCAAGTAATTTTGTCTATTCTGAGAGCAGAAATTGGGCTGACAGATGAGGTTTTGAATATGAGGGGAGTTAGTGGGGAACAACCTTCCTTGCCTGAGGGCCACGTTAACAGACCCTCATGCTGTTGAGACAGCGTCTTTTCAATATGCCATGAGAAGTATGTAAATACTAGGAAATGATTAAGAAAAAAGAGCACACTCCCAGCCCACAGAAAAGGGCAGATGTGAAACTAGCCTGTGGCAGTTCTCCCCTCAGCAAGCTGTCATGGCATGGCCTGACACCAGGCTTGTTGGATGTCAGCCAGCAGAGCATGAGCAGCAAACTCAGGTGGACCAAAGTGAGGCAAAAATGAGAGGCTGGATGTCTGTCTGTCTTCTGCTGAGTGCTCAGGTGCAGTAGTGAGTGCTGGGACAAAGACAGCCCGTGGAAATGTGCTGTCATCCCCACAGCACAGCCAACTGTCTGCAGCCTTAGCCAGGGGTTGCAAGTGTGACACGAGTGCTACAGAAAATACATATGGGAGATACGTATAGCAATAAATATTTACTGGTTTTGAAAAGAAATTCATGTACACTTTGGGATTTAAATATTTTGGCAGGCCTTCTTGTTTCTTTCACTCACCCCTATTTTTTCAAAAATGACAAGCATATCTCTTATCTTATTATAAAATCATGTCCTACAATTTCAAGAAAATACTTAATACCTTTAATCAAACTGACAAAGTAATTGCAATCTTTTTTTCTTTAATTGTTGAAAATAAATTCTGATGCATCAAGAGTAAGAATTTGCAGTATTATCCATCTGTCATTTATCTGAAGACTGAACAAGAGACATTTCATTACCTTTCTCCTGATTTCAACCAGTTCTTCTTTGGAGAGCAAGCACAAAGTGAGACATACCCCTATGAACTGGTACGTTCAAAGTACGTGGCCATAAAACAAGTTAGTTCTTTTCTTGTGAGATCATTTTGTACCCTCTTTTTGGTAACAGATTGCACTGCTTGCCAATGACTACTACAGCTATTGTCAAGTTATTTTACAAATGGTGAGAGAGACCAAGCTTGACAAGGTACGCCTTTTCTTTAATAACATTTACTCTGACAATAGCAAACAACTGTAAGGGCAAAATTGTGTCTGTGTAGCTTATTTAGTTGCTGGTTTGACCTAAGTTAGATAATGATTTACAGACAAAAGGAGCCTTCAGTCAAGTTATTTTAAAATTCTGAATTAACACAACATGCTTCAAGAATCTAAGTTTGTATGCATATCCTGAGCCTTCCTGACATGTCAATAAGTCTGAGCTGAGCACATAACACATAGCCATGGATATATATCTTAATTGCATCCTCATTTCCATGGCACAATTCTTTGTTTCTTTCCTCTTTTGTACACTGCCTGGTGAGGTTCAGCTTGTGGCTTCCCCAGCACGCTTCCACTTATCCTGGAGTCCAGCCAGGATGGGCCCAGGCAAAGAACCCATCTCTGTGGTCATTCCTTTGCTTCTGTGTTTGTTACTGTCTTACTGATATATACTTCACATTCCACAAGTGTAAAATCAGTGAAAATTCATGAAGGGCTTTGTGTCACAGGTGGAAGATTGTATCATGTCATTCTGGACATCTCTGCAGCCTGAAAGAATAGAACTGATGTGCCTGCCAGATGTGTGCCAGCTGTTAAAAAGCTATGATAGATATCTATTCAAGGTACTGCACACACATTTGCTTGTTGTAATTATGCTATTACATATTTGTGTCTTTTGGGTATCTAAGGAGAAGGACCCTCTCTTTCTTTTGCGCTGTGCAATGGGATTTTCATTTCCTCAACTCTATCTTTTGGCTTCTTCTGAGACAGCCCAGTATGGGTTTTGGTTTTGAAAGGAGCCAGTGGAATTTGGGATAGCTTCCATTTTGCTCCTATATATTAATTTGAAAGTTTCTAATATCAATGGAGTGTGCTGTTACAAATGTGGTCTGTGGTTCTGGCATGAGGTTATGTGACTGAAATTTCAACTGATGATGGTTTTCCAGATTATGAGAGCTACTTTTCCTTTGAGAACACTATTGCTTTTCTCAGTGACCTTCCACATAGAAATATGCAGTTTTCTGATAAAAATAATTTGCTTCTTATTGCCAGCAGGTCATTAAGTCTAGAAATTCATTCAGGAAGCAACATTTACTATTAGGATCTTTTTCCTTCTGCTAAAAAACATAGCTTAGCTCTTGCTTAATTGAAAGAAAAAAATGGATTTCTTTACACTTACATTTAAATTATCAATATAATTTTATTTCATGCTGCTGTAAATATCTGTGGTACACCAGTCAAGTGCAGCAGCATGAATTTGTATTCTAGGAATTGGAGAACATCCTACTTCCTGATTTCCTGGACGAGGTGCCTGCCCAACACATAGACTCAATCAGATCATTCAGTGAAAATGTTAAATGTTGGATGCTTAATTCTTTGGGAGGTTTTCCATTACCGCTCCAAACATCCAAGTCTAATGGTAGGTTTGAATAAGAGAGATATTTTCAAAAATAATCTTTGGTTAAACTGCAGAGAAGATTGTATTACAAAACTCTTAAATTATGTTTAAAAATTTTTTGCTGATGTTGCAGTGATAGTAGCAACAGCTAGAGTTAGTTGGGATACAGTTAAAAATAGATGGTCTTGCAAAATGTGTGAGAACAAACTTAAGCCAAAAGTATTTCCAATTCATGGTAAATTGAAATGCACTTAAATCTTTTTACAGATCTGTTTCTTGCCATGATTGCTTTGGCCATGTAGATGACCAATAATATGCAGCATGCCCTCTGAAAGTCAGATATTTTTGTGTCACTTCCTCTTTAAAGTGGCTTTACCCTGATAAATTAATTGATGGCTGTAGCAGTCCAATATAAAGGGAAAAAAGCCATAGTCTCATAGGGATATTAGAAGACAATTGGAAAAAAAAATCTGTTCTCTGCAAAGCTGTGGTATATGTGTGTGTTTGTAAATACATATAATTATACACATACATATATTTATACCTATTAAGCTGAAGATTCTGACTAAAACGTCATGTTGCTTAGTTGCTCATTGAGTGAAGACCAACTCCACAGTGGTAAAGCAGGGCTCCTGTGTAGGCAAAAGTTTGTGTTAGGATTCATATGCTCAAAATTGCAGACAAACTTAATTTTGTCATTTCTTAATTTTGAATGCTTGACAGAGCAGACGTGTTTTAAACATATGTGTGCATAGAAGTGTATGTAATTAATCAGCTGTGACCCTATGTATATACATCCTGGTCTCTTTGATTTGTACAAGCATCATAGAAACATGAATTTTCACTTGAAAATCATTGTCTGTCTACAGAAGTTGCTTTATACTTTATTTTCCTGCAACTGAGTAACAGTTATTTATTTTACTCTGAGGAAGGGTATTCTTGGACCACACTTTTCACAATTACATGTAACACATTATAAACAGGATAAAAGTAGAACAAAAGAAACCAACTCCTATCAACAGTGCTGCAGAATTATAGATGCATAAAAGTGGAAATGTAAACTATCTAAACAAAATACAACAGGTTTAGATTTAACATTGCTTTCATTCACCTGAAACCATACAAGTAAAAGAGCATTAGTCTTTATAGGAAGTATTAAATGTAAGAAAATATTGAAAAACTTTTTCCTGTACATCATGGGTTAATAGATTCACAGTGAAGGAAGAGTGGTGAGCTGGGCAGCTTCTCCTTGCAAGCTTTGACTGCAAGGCATCCCATCCCATCCCATCCCTTCCCATCCCATCCCATCCCGTCCCATCCCATAATGCTGGCTCAGTGCCCCTGCTGTGCCCTCCATTACCCTCCAAATCTCCACCAGGGAACTACTTTCCAACTTAAAAGATGTCCTCATTAATGTATTTTAGACAGTAAAATATTAATGTTGTGAAACATCTGTCTCTTCTTTAACAGCAGCTAAAGATTTTGTAAAAAGGCTCAGGAGACAGACAGACCTTTGCAACATGGTCAAGGTATGTTCCAGAATTTGTGAAAGAAAAAAAAAAAAACCTAAACAACTGTGAGTCTCATTCCTGCCAGCAGTTTGCACTATTTTTAAAATGTTGTATTGTAGAACAGGAGCAGCAGCATGGATGTGCTTAGCTGTACACTGACCATGTCATGCTCACCCTCCTGCCCATCTCTTCCTACACTGTTAAGCATGCTGAGGTGACATTTTGCTCCCTCTGGATTCTTCTGAAAGCCTCTGAGATGTACCTGATGGTGCCCCATGGAGAGGAGACCACAGTAGTTGGAAGGGTCAAATGACAGTTTCCAGGATCTTTGCCCATCCATGCCACAGTCACTCGGGAGCACGTGCTGAAGCATTCCTTCCCTCGGTGTCCTTGGATCCCTCCAAATCCTTGGGTTTTGAGGTGGTCTGGGCTACAGCAGAAAAAGGAAGGTCACAAATGGGGAAGAAAGCAAAAGAGAACAGGTGGTATATTCTCTCCTTCAAACATGTACAAGATTTTCCCAACATGCCATCTGATTTGAATCGTTATTCAGATGGAAGAAGGGAAGCAGGGAGAAAACAAGGGAGGAGGAATGAGGGGATGGGAGGAACTGCAGCTTCTTGGACCATAAAGAAAAATGTAGTTTTTCTTAATGGGAAAACTTCATCACCAGCAGCATACAAAACACACCCTCCTCTTTAAAAAGTTTAAAAAAAAAAGAAAAAGAAAAAAGAACACAGACATGAGGGTGCCTACCCAGGCAAAAAGTTGATTTCCATGAAGTACCGAGCACTCACAGTTTCTCAGTTTCCATTTACTGCAGCAGCCCTTGGAGGTACTAATGCCTGAAAATCTCAGCTTTCTGTGCTTCTAAAGAGGTCTTCCTATGCATTGAAGAGCATGATCCAGCAAGATCATGAGTGTGACCTATTCCCAGACATTTGCATTTGATTTGCATACTCAGACTTCAAATCATCCTTCTTGTGTTCAAGTCATGATGTTGAAGGGCTGGTTGTAGCTCTTTCAGTCTTCCTCCCCTATTCTTAATGTGTGGAAAAGCTGCAGAGTCAAACTGAATTTACACCCTCAAGATTTAGGGCAAGAGAATTGCAGCAATTGGGGAAAATTCTCTAGAAGAAGCCTCTGGGTGCTCTACATCCCTTTTCCTCTGTATAACCCACACAAATTGAACACAGCAGACCTGAGAATCAGGGTCAAATTTACACTTATAGCTCTCACAAGTAAATGTTGTTTGTACCTTCTCTAGAGTCTCTTCAAAACACAAGGGAAAAGTAAAGAGTTTTACTATACTTGAAATTTTGGGGTAGTGAATGCCAAGGTTTAATTACTTGTTGTATGAAAAAATACTTTCTTTCATTATTTAAAAATTTCTACCCTTCTTCAAGAAATTCTTCCCACAAACCTCCACCACATCCTTCCTCAGTTATTTCCCTCTGAAGGTGAATTTTATCTTATCTTCTCACACAGGAGTCATTTGATATTTCTAATCAACCTTCTCAGTTTTCTATCTAAAATGCATCTGGAATTTCAACTAAAGAGTGATGGTCAGAGCAGGCAAGAGTGCTCCTGATGAGAAGTGCTACAGAGGCACTGTGCAGCTGCAGCCTCTGAACACTGTAGCCACTCCATCCCTGGTAGTGTACTTCACAATAATTCAGCCATCTGGTGAGAAAGTAAGAACAATTTTGGCAGGATCAGGATTGAAAAGAAAAAAAGTAACTTTCCCACCATGTGTAGATAAAGCAGGCTGACAGCTACTACTACCTGGACATGCAAAATAATTAGAGCATAAAAAGGTGCGAATTCCCTGTGAGAAAAGAATGTGAATATGATGCTTGTCATTTCCTGGGGCTGGTTCCTGCCTCTGCTAAGTTGTATTTGAGGGCTGAGAGGGCTGTCTCTCAGTCATTTTAGAGAATCATCATTAGCATAGTGAAATCGAATGGCTAAAGGGACCAGTGTAAAGTGTTGGGGCATGGAGTCAGGTATTAGCAGCCTGCTGAAGATGCTGCCCCAGTAGTTCCTAGTCTTTGGGTCATGTATTCTTTTACAAGCTCTTTTTCTGTCGCTGGAAACTCCAAGTCATATCAGAAAAATGCTTTTGTCTTTAACTTATATGAAGGAGATTGCTGAGTGAGAATCAGGTCGGGTTTGGTATTTCAAAAATATTAGCAAAGTGATGAAAAATAGCTGTATTGGTAATTTTTGCAAAGAAATGGTCAGCTGCATTCATTGCTGCCTGTGGGGTCATGTTAAGCACCTAGTGAATGGGATTTGTTAAAACATTTATGAATCCTGAAGTTTTCTGGAATTTTACAAAACATATTTTTTCTCTGAAAAGCCCAACTGGACGAGGGCTATTCACAAAAAACCCTGAAGTCCAAAAAAGATTTTTTTTTACTGACTTCAGTATGGAAGTGAGAGACTAGATGTATTTGTTAACAAAATTTAAAGCATTCAGATTTAGTTTCCTTGACTGTTCTCATCCTTTCATCAAGAGTATTAAGGAATATTGTGTAATATTAGCAAGTAATTAAAAAACATGCAGAGACGATGATACATATTAGTCTGACAATTTGCAATATCTTTGTATTATTTTTTAGGACATATATGAAGATAGATTCATTCACAAATTACTCATAAGCAGATAAATATAAGGGATAAAGGGATAAATTATAAGGCATAAAATACCAACTTATATTGTTTTAACTAATACCGTATTTCTAATGTTATTTTTACTCTCTCAAAGGCTTGAGAAACTTGAGACAACTTGCCTTTGAATTAAATTGCAACATAAATTAAGGACAGATACCACTGAAGAAAAGTCATCCCTGATACACCATTTCATGCTTTAGACAAAATATCATTATTTAGTGTAATTATAATAACTCTAGGCAAAGCCAATTGCCCAGGCAATTGCCCAGATAATTCAAGTCTGTTAGCCTTGTCTGCTCCATCACAGACAACATAGAGCATAATTGAAAAGAACATCTCCCAGAACAAAACTCTTTTGAAGACAACTTCAGATTTATCTCCTTTGATCCTAAACCCCCCAACACCCCCAATTTGGAGATTGGTCATATGAAGTCTAGTATTGAATAAGGGAAGCTTTCCTTTTTCAATTCCCTTATTTGGCTGAGTTAAGAGCTTGAGAAAATGAAAGGCATTAACTGTTTTTTTATTCTCTACAGACAGTAAGAGCACTCTTGAACAACAACAGCACAGTCACTGTTCTGCGATCAGGCTTGCATGCCATCTTCAGTGAGAAATCTCTGGATGTGACTAAAGACCTCTTTCAAGAGAAGTTTAGGAATCCAAAGAAGCGGCAGAGAAACATACAATTAAAATGTAATTAATTTTTGCTATTTATTGTCTTTCCTCTTAAGTGCTAGCTTGTCATTGTTAAAGGTCCAGCATTTCCTCTTGTTTTTTTCATGACATCTGCCTTCCTGTAACCTGAAGGGCTAGAAAAGAGCCAATAAAATTGAGAATGGAGCATAGGATAATATCCCTCTAACTTTAAAGGTTAAGAATTAAATGCTTTTGGTTCTGACTTTCTTGAAGCTTTTTGTGACAGTGGGAGTGGGGTTTGTGTTACTGGATTATGTATCTCCTAGAAGAAGGTTGACAAGCTGGGATATTTTTTCATGGTTTCTTGTGACAGGAAAGATGTTTTCAATCATTGTATTTTCCTTTTTTATTAGTTGAAGCACACAAAATCCTTTCTTGTGGCCAGATTTTAAACTCCTGTAGGCTGACCTGGACAAGGCCTTTTAGCTTTTGTGTCCTTTTGCTGTATTGCAGTCTGTGGGATCAATGTTGTCCTGTAAACAATAAAATGCAGTTGGTGTGCAGCCATGACGTAATGATCTGACAGCTTAATGAAAAGGAATAGAATGGCAACTTAGTTTTTAGATTAATGGTCTGCCATTTAAAATATTAGGAAGAGTTAGGCAAGTTGGAATCAGGCTGTGCACAGAACTAACAGAGGGAACCTCAGCTCTTTGTTCCTGGTCCATCACCGACTCATGCTCTGACAAGGGATTTGTCATAGGTTTTCTGTGACTGCTTTCAGTAGGAATAATAACTTGCCTGCTTCACAGAACCATCAGGAAAACCATTTCAATAACATACATATACATACTAAACC
Organism: Phainopepla nitens; assembly: GCA_013400175.1. Taxonomy (NCBI): domain Eukaryota; kingdom Metazoa; phylum Chordata; class Aves; order Passeriformes; family Bombycillidae; genus Phainopepla; species Phainopepla nitens. The sequence goes on along the minus strand of VXBQ01011416.1, from coordinate 153,052 downwards.
CAAAACCACTGCATAGAACACTTATTACATTTTTCTGTTATATTATTGATACAGTTCTTAGTCTCCTCAAGGTGGTTCTATTGCATTCTCTGTTTTTATTGCTTTTCCAAACTGTCATTTATAATAAGCAAGGTTTCACTGAACTTATCCATATGCTTTCTTGAAGGAAAAGGTCTCAATTAGAAGGGTATAAATTCAGGGAGGTGCAATTTAACTTTTGGTATTGCCAAATTTTTGGAGGAACAATGGCACTGATATGTGGCAATATTATCCATATTTCTGTTGGTCTGCAGAATATTCTGCCTTTTCTGTTATTGTTTTAAAATTTTTTTCTCCCTTCAACAGCCAGACAATTTTTTTTCCCTCAACCACATTAAATCTCAGATAAGTAAGTTAGCATTGCCTCTAACCAAATTCCAGCTTTTTCATTGGAAAGGTACTTTTCCATGCTGCTTTTTCTTGCCACTTTTGCCATGACGACTAGATCAGTGCAGTTATGCTGGAAATGGACATAAACATGAATTCTGACTGATTTCAAAGTAGGGTACTATTCCTTACTAAAGGAATGGTATATTAATCAAAATGCTGGAAACAGATGTCTTAATCTGTCTAATTAAATTTAAAGTAAAGATACAAGAAAAAAAAAAAAAGCTTAGAACTGCAGAAACAAACCAAAAGGCAAACCAATCACCTCAAGTAATGATCTCCCTTCTGTATTTCACAGGTTTGAAAAACTTCATTTCTTCACTGACATCTTCCACAGATATTCGGGATCTCCTGAGCTCTTTGTCTTCAGATCTCCAGACTTTTGTTATTAAGGTATAAAATTGATAATTTCAGAATAGAAAGAGTACATGCTGACTGGCACTAGTCTGCAGGAGCTACATTGCACTTTAGCAACCTGACCAGACTGCAGATTTGCATAAATACAATTTATGCATGCTGTGGAAAAAGGGAGAATTAATTGGCATACAAAAATTCCATCTGTGCAACAACAGGCATATTTCTGTGCATATATCCACTCTAGTGGTTTCAGTATCTGCTCTCATTTCATAGACACACATTATTGTAGCCCCTAATAAACCAAATTTCAGAAGTAATATGTTGGTATAAACGAAGAGAACACTTCATGGCTCCTTACATTCACCAAACTGTTGACTTTTAGCAAGTACTAAGAACTTCTAGTAGAGAGTCTCTAGCTCTTCTGAAAGGTGCAAGTACACATATGCATCTTTCAATAGATTACCAACTCTACCACCCCTCTACCTTCACTGACTCACAAATTGGGTCACTGTGTTGGTACTGCTGAATTTGGTTGGTTACCATAACAATTAACTTGGGTTTGGGTGGTACTTAGAGTTTGGGGTTTTTTTCTCCTTTCTGAAGAAACAGAGTAAACTGTTTACTTGGCTTAATTATTTACTCTTACTTTTTTCTTTTCAATGAAGAATAGTAGTTTGCAATTCTGTGGTGCCTCCAACTCACATAACCCTCAGCTGTCTCATGGGATGGTATAGAGAAGATGGAGTGTGACTTTTCCTGGGGGTTCACAGTTATAGGCCATAAGGCAATAGACACAAGTTGCAGCAAAGAAAATTTCCAATAAATATAAAGGAAAAAAACCTACCATTAGAGTAATTAAGCATACAAAGAGGTTACCTGGAAAGGCTGTAGGATCTTTATCCAGGAGATATTCAGAACTTGGCTGGACAAGGCCTGATCTAAGCTGCTCATGCTTTGAACAAGAGATCACAATAGGTAATATCCAAAGATCTCTTTCAGCCTTAGATATTTTAGGATTCTAATAGAAAAAAAAAATGCTTGTTGGTTTTCTCATCTTTATATGCAGTTTGTACAGGGAAATAGTCTGCCACACAATAAGGAATTCTTTTAACCAACTTTATCATAAACCAATTTTTTTTCTTTATCTGCAGCCAAGCAAGAATAAAGAGGCATTTAAAGAACAGGCATCAGATTTCATGTTGAAATGGAACCTCCTACTGAGCAATGTAGGCAAGATTCTGACCATCAACAGGACAGACAGTTTTGGTAAATAGGATCTTTGTGACTCTAATTTGATACACTCCATTTTGACCTGAGATGGTAGAGGCAACAGATCCAAAAGTACCTAAAGGGGCCAACGAGAGCTGGCAACGTAGTGACAGGACAATGGGGAATGGTTTAAACTGACAGAGAGCAGGTATAGGCTGGATATTAGGAAGAAATTCTTTACTGTGAAGGTGGTGAGGCATTGGAACAGGTTGCCCAGAGAAGCTGTGGATGCCCCATCCTTGGAAGTGTTCAAGGCCAGGTTGGATGGAGCTTTGAGCAACCTCTGGAAAGTGCGTGGCAGGAGAATGGCACTAGATGGTCACTAAGGTCCCTTCCAATCCAAACCACTCTGCATTTCTGTGATTCTGGTATTTACCTGACATACATTCATGCAACATTTAATAGAGGCTTATTATAGAGCCTCTATAAATAATAGAGACTCTTATCCCTACTCCTTTCCTTTTGTCACCATTCTCCTGGTGATGTAGCTTGACAGGTCAGGGAAATGAAATTATTAGTTTTTGACCAAACCAGTTCTCTGAGCAAAGCTCTAAGATGAGCAGAAGAGAGGAGAGTAGGATCATGCAGCTGTAGATGGCAGGAAAGCCAGGACTCTCTCTTTTGACAGAAGTTGTATTTTGTGAGGAAGCAGGGATCAGCAGCCTGAGGTGAGAGCCTCTGCCTTCCCTCCATACAAGAGCTGCACACCACACCAGAATGGTTTGATGGAGATCTGGGGCCACTAATATTCCAAACAGTAAGCATTACAGTCATCTCAAGTGATTGCTCTGAGTCCCCGAGGTTCTTTCTGTATAATACAGCCAGAACAGAGCCACTGCAATAACTAGTTGCCAAAAAGGCAGTTAGTTCCTCTGACAACAGATATATACTCCTCTTACTTGTGTCTTACACTGACCTAAGTGCTTGCCTGGCCAGCACTACACCTGTTGAAGGTATTCAACTGACTGAAAAATAGTCACTTCTTTAGCTGGGTTGGTTTTGTTTCCATCTTAGGGCTTTGAGATGTCAAACATCAAATCCATCATACACCAGTACAAGGTGGGAGAAGGGAAGGAACTGTGCAGTTGTGTTCACTCAGAGGCTTGACATGATACAGACATGTCTTAAATCAGTCCAATCTCTACCCTAACTGCCTTCCTCTTCACTTGTAACACCTTGCAGAGGTGCCATTTCTGCAGAAATGTACTGTCTCCTGTGAGTTGCATCTAATTCCAAACTGTATGGAATGCCTTTCAGATTTTCAAAGGAGCACCTTCATATTTTTAACTCACCTGTTGGGTGCAACTTCATACAAATAGCCCAAGAAAACCTCATTATTTTCTTTGAAATGCCCCTTCAAAACCATACTTTGATGTGTTTGCTATAAATACATAACAAAGGGGTATGCCAAGGCTGTTGCCTTTTGTGTTCTTCAGTATGCTTACCCCATTAATGCCTGTGCTTGTGCATGTATGAACACCCCTTCTTCTGCATCAAGCTGCCACCTTTTGCCTTCTGTTTACTTGTGAACTGTCTGGAGCAGGATCAGAGTTTTGTTCTGTGTCTGCAGGGAACATAACACAGTAGGGTCCCTCGTCCATCAGCTGCTGCATTGCAGTAATAGTAAAATAATCAGTCCTTTCTGTCTCTCCAGAGGAGTTCTGCACAGAACTCTCCAATGTTACTTGCAATGTTTTTGGCAATGAATAAATTGAGAATGCATTCCAAGAACTGCACTGGAAGCATAATGTTTATTGAAATCCCCCATGATGATGAAATCCTCTTCCCTCTTTCCAACACAAGAAGAGTTTAATGAATTGACTGTTCTGCACTTGTGTTGATAGATGGGATACAATGGATGGAGCACATCTCTTGGTTTGCTGAGGCTTCATTAAACTAATTACAAATTACATTTTCACCCATTTTAGGACAGTTTTTCTACTATACTTTAATAACACTAAAATTGAATTTATTTCAAATATGAGAGAGTTAAAAATATTTTTAATATTTTGCTGTGATACTTCAATAATGTGATCATTATTATCTTCTTTCTCTACTCTTTAAGATGTTGTATTTGATCTATCAATGTCCCTTTTTTTTTTTTTTTTTTCATATTTCTATTCCTTTAGGATACTGAGTTTAGCAGACAGGCTGAAGCAGTTCTGTTAACAAGCCATCTGGTGTAAAAGTTCTGTACTTGGGATCATTGCTTTCCAGAAATGTAATAAATCTCAGCATTTCCTCAAAATATGAACTATGTACATCCACACTGAGGAAACACAATTACTTGGGGAAATGTGTGTCATGTTAATCCAGTAACTAATCTCACTTCTGACTTTATCTCTTGCCTTCTAGCTTGCCACATCCAGCAGACATAATACACTGGCATATCACATGTCTCAGTTTAGGATTGAGTTTCACCCTTTTCCAGCCCAGCCCCCACCTGGGTGATGCCCAGGTGAGATCACAGGAACCCTGAAGTTGCCCTGGCTGTAAGGCAGCAGGGAGCAAGTGTGCTGGAGCATTCAGGGCTAATGGGACCTCCACAGCTCCTTCAGCTCCATCTCCTTTCCAGAGAAGGTGCCTCTTCACACCTCCCTCATAGAGTTTCATGTCAGCTCACACAGCTCTCTTGCCCTCCAAGGCATTCAGGGATGCATTGCCAAGCCATGGATGCTGAGCAGTGAGCTGTGCATTCCTCTTCTGCAAGCAAGGTGCTTCAGCCTGGTTCCTCTTGAGAACTGTGTTCCTCTGTATTATCCCAAAAGACAACTGGAGTGGTAGCCTTGGTTTCATGCTTACTCTTACAGAATATATTGAAAACACCTGTAAGACTGTTAGAAACATTCTTGGACTACTAGTAAGGAAACGATATCATTTCAACTCCAACTATAAAAATCCCTTTCCTTGTTCCATAGGTAAACAAGTACTTCCTCCTACTTTCCTATAGTTTAAAGATTCTCAAAAGGATGAACAGCAGAAGCAGCAGCTTCTCAGACACATAAAACATCAAAAGAGAGTATTTTTCATTTATAAAGCTCTGTAAACTGTGGTCATTAATATAAATTGTGATATCTCTTTGTTGCTGTCCATATAAACTAGTTTGTGGGATGCAGAGGTTATAAATTGCTTGATGAATTCCTATGCAGATTTCTGGCATGGAAGAAGATCTACTTTTTACTGTAAGGGCTTTTAACCAAGGTGTGATTCAAAAGTCAATGGCCTCAGTGAGTCTCTCTTGGCTTTTTTCACTTATGCTCCAAGCTGCAAGGTGGGACATTTAATGTCATAGATTCAACACGCAGAGATGCCTGTAGGAGGTTTTGCTTGGGAAGAGGGGGAATGATTTATCTGTCTGAGGGGAGAATGGGGATAATACGTGGTTATTGATAAGCCTTGTAGTAGAAGTGAATGCAGAAGAAGAACTTGAACAGGAAAGTAGATGAACACAACTTTCCTCTCTAGTTATATAAGGGAAAATTTTTCTTATGTTTAAAATTTGTACTGGTGCCTATTTTTCTGGGATATTTGGAAGTACATAATTTTATAAGTACTGTTTGACGAATGATGGTCCATTACTTTGTCTAGCCTGTTACTATAATGAAGCCCTTCAAAAAAGAACATATCATGAAGGTAAGCAAATGAAGAGGTTGTCATAATTATCTTTGTGTTTCTTTAAACCTAGGTTCCTGGCTTTTGTTGAATATGCTACTTGTTGATTTTGCGGCTCACGTTTTCCAGTCCTATATAGAAGAGAAGGAAGAAGGAGGAAATGCCTTCGTTTCAAAGCAAAATGAGGTCCCTGTTCTGTGTGTTTACGAGCCCAGCCATCTCTCAGCCTGTTTTGCTGAGGAGGAACCTCAAACCAGTGCTCCACAGACAGCTCTTGTGATGCAGAACCAGAATAGCTTCGGATTAAGCAATGCTTTCCAGAGTTCTGAGCTGTTTGGTGAGCACAGCCACTGTCAGCAAGGTGAAATTAACATTAACTTAAAAGAAAACTATGGGGGAAAAGTTTCAAATTGGGCAAATTAGGACAGATTGGGACTGATTGTGTGGTTGATTTGGGCTTTTTATGCATGTAAAGTAGAACTAATGAAATCCAGGTTTGCATGGAGCTGTGTCCAATGTCACTGAAACCTCAACTCATGAAGCATCCTCCACATCCTGCCCCCACCCCACAGTGATATCAAGGGATTGTAATCTCAACATTACCCACCTCTCCAGCACCACAGGTTCCTGATTCTTTCCTTAGGTTTCCAGCAGACCTCTGGAGCTTCTTCTGATTCCCCAAGTGTTGTCTAAGGAAGAGCAGTGCTGTTCTGGTGGGCTGGGAGCGGGTCATGGGCCATCTGACAAACAGACTGCATGTATTTATTGATCAAAAAAGAGAGGGCACAGTGTGGTCTTTCCTCACTTTTGGAAGCTCTGAGAGGCTCTCTTCTCTCCACTTATCCGTTACTTTTATCAAAAGATATGAAATATCTTCAGAAGTATGAAATCCTTGAGACCCTTCTGCTCCACCAGGTTTTCTTGCAGTCAGTTCAATGCTCCAAACATACTAGCATAAGGTATGACATACAGGTAGAAAACAAGTTAGACTCTAAGTCTTCTAGAATACAAGGCTAAAATACAAGAACTCATGGGAATATGGATCAAGCCTCTGTGGTTAATGCAAGCAATGAATTAGAGATTCAGCTTTTTTCATATTTCTCTTCCATGCAGTAAGAGCACTTGTCTTAGGTCTCAGAGAACATTGTGTTTTCTAGAAAACTGTGAAAGACAAATGTTAATGGCACAAGACTCACACAGAAAATTACATTTCTGGGGTGACACTACTATAGTTATTTTTTTCCCAAGAGGTTTCAGTTTCAGTTTCCATACAGTAGCACAGGAGTAGAAATTGACTGTTCTAAAACATTTTTTTTTTATTATTAATTATAAAGACTTTTAGGGGACCCTAATTTTTTTTCAATATAAGGTATGCTAAGACTAGTTCAGCAAAGAAAGTTGGAGGGGACAAAACAGACACACAGAGGACAAACCAAGAATGATTTATACATGTGATGGACATGTTTGAGAGCTTTTGTTATTTTTCAAATATAAAATAAAGACCCATCCTGCTATACCACCTTTACATCAAAACATAAACTGTGCTGGGTGCTGACAATTTGCAAGAGAGCTCTAAATCAGTGATGGTCAGAAATGAGGAAATGAACTGCTAGAAATTTTATTCAATATCTGCCCATTTCCTGTGCTCTTCACTGTGCTGCCTTTTGTATGTCCTATGCCATTGCAATGCTTTTTGCCAGGGTCATCAGACAAGGGCTCGACACAGGTTTGGTCTGTGTAAGTGATGTGCTTATAAATATGTACCAGTTTTGAGTTTTTTGTACCTGATCACAAGAACACAGCAAGGCTGATTAGAATGAGGGATGAGGAATCATCTCTTCCAGAATAAGGGGAGAAGGGTGTAAAATGTGAAATGAGGAGTATGAGGACTTGGGAGAAGGTGTGGATGAGGGAAGGACACAGTGAATGACTGAGGAAATGTGGAAGTTTAGAGATCAAAGAATCCAACAGATGATGGATTCTACCAGTCCATGTTCAAGATGCTAATAACTGGGATGAAAAAGAGATTCTAGTAAGCCCCTGCTATGTTGTGGTTCAAGTGCTTACAGTTTGTGATGGGGTTGAAAAACTTGAACCTGCAGCTCAGAAGGGCTTCAGGAGCTGTGAGAGAGTGTGTGAGCACTTTTGCCCACTCATGTTCTTCAGATAGGTGGTAGCTCCCTCCTCAACCATTGCAAATTCTTTCTTCTGCATATCAACACCGATGCCACGGGCTGCTGGAAAACACAGTTGCCAAAGCATCTCCATCACCCACTGCTTTGTTTGTTTTGTCCTCTCTGCAGATCCTCTGACAAGATTTCCCTTGCATGAAGATTTTTGTTCTGTGACTTTTGACCACCAAAAATCATAATCATTCTTCCAAGGAACCATCTGTCCCTGCTCTTGACTAATTCCCCTTTGGCCACAGCCCATTCTGTTGGGTATCTAAACCCTCAGCAGCCATAGCAGCATCCACCAGCCACACTGCTGTTTCCTGGACCACATTTCTACTGCCTGACATATTGCTCAGGTTTATATCATAATTTTTGCTTTTAATTCCTTCACCTTAGGCAGGCTTGGCAGCTTTCTGCAACCCAGAGCTTTTTTATCAGTTCCCATCCTCCACTCCATACACTGCCAGCACCACCCAACCTCCGTAGTTTTTAATCTTGTTCCACAAGGCATTTCTTTGCCTTCTCTACAGCCTGTTATGCTGTGGAAAAAAAAAAATCTGTTCATCGCACCTCCACACTCAGCTCATTGAAATTAGTGCTAACCACTCAGTCTTGCTTCAAAACCCTGGAAAAACATGAGGGAGGACTGGTAACAGAAATCAGAAAAGAATCTCCCAACATTACCGTGATATCAGCAGCACCAATATGTGTGGCTTAACAGATCCCTTCATGATCTTTTAGTTGTCACCTTCATTCTTCTTCTTACTTCTCCATCTGTTTCTGGTCTTCCATTCCTAGTAGATGCTGAATATAAATTAGACTCCTCAGCAGAGAGACCATTTTTTCCCATTTATTTTGAACAACACAGTACATTTATGAATCTTATCTTTAAATATAGTTTAAATAATTAATACATAGAATTAATAAATAGAGTTAGTACTCTTGAAAACAGAATACATTCCAGGTTGGTGGCATCTCCCGAGGAAGACATTGGTTTTATATGAAAAAAATGTAGAGGGCAGGGAGCAAGATAGTAGAATGTTTGTACACACTGGCTTAGAGGGGAAGTGTGGCAGATGAAATGCTACAGAGCCAAACACACATAGCATGAACTCAGAATCGATGAAACTGGTGGCAGTAACAGAGAGCTCTGAACAAGCCGTAATCTATAAAAGTGCAGCTCAGAGAGCATTGGCCAGATCTTTATTCCTTATCACAGAGCTTGCAGTTGCTTTCTCTCAGCATGAATAGCATTTTTTTCATCTAGAAAATCCCATTCTAGGCTTCTGCTTTTTGTTCACTTGTTACCAAATTAAAATCCTATTAAACTGCACACCTGCAGTGGGTTTATCTGCAGAGCACTGTGCTCTTTTAATCCAATTCCACACCTTCGTAACATACAATAAACTGCAAATCAGGGCACAAAGAGACTGAGTGCATGCTATTCCTAGCTCTGTTGGCAGAGAGAAAATCAAATACTTTGATTTGTTAAAAAGGGAGAAAAAATAGGACATACTTAACTACTTGACTTATAGGAATGGCAAGTGTTCATCTGAGTGGTCTGTATAAACCAGGATACAGAGATCAAGTGAAATTATTAACAAAAATGATCAAAAAATGAGAGCAAAATCATGACCCTGATTGAATCCAGTGTCAAAACTTCTGCTGATTTTAAGAAAGCCAGAATTTCAGCATGAAAAACAGTCCCCATCAGGAGAGAGACAGGCTGAGACTGTGTGTCAGCTGTAAGCCTTCCTATTCATTTTCAAAACAACTAAAGTGTGAGAAGTGTGAATGACATATTCAAAGTGGATATGCCCTTCTGTCAGACCTTTGCCATCCTATGATGAACCCCAGTGTGTGCTTCCTCTTGTTGGGTTTATTTGATGTAAAATAAGGCTGGATATCTATAAAATACCTCAGGTTCAGCAAGTAAGAATAGAGAAGACTTTTTTGTTCAATGAAGGGAGGAACAAATGATTTACAATTCCTACAGTCAAAACATTTCCTTGTTTCTTTTCTAATTTTCAGCACATCCAGGTAATTTAGGAAGAGAAAATTATTATATCATGTACTAAGCTGGATCTTCAAGCTGGAAAGGAAACATTTCTTACTCAAAAAGATGAAATGATATTTCTTTGCCTCCAATGAACAGCAAATCTTCAGAGAAAAGCATCCTGGCTATAGCATTCTATATGATATGCCATTCTTACTTTTTGGTAAAACTTAAGAAATACTGTTTTCATTCTTTTAAACGTAAGATTTTTTTTTTTTTTGAAAATACGAAATGCAAAACTGGGCTAGCAATGCAATTATTTTGTCATGTGATTCGATTTAGATTATTTGAATAAATCTTCAAAAGATAAAGGTGAAGTACTTGTGGCTTGGTTTTATGTATTTCTTGTATATTTCTGTTGTCAGTAAAGCTGAAGACCTATCTGAGGTAACCCTGGTAAGTTATCTGGAAGCTACAGAATGAATGAATGACCCTGTTAATGCTGCTTTGTCTATGGCATTTAATTTAAAATTTATATTTATTGATTATAAAACCTAGCACTAATTGCTGCTTTGTTCACCATTTCTGCAGGATATGAGAGCCAATACCTCACATATAATTCTATTACCTGAAATAAAATAGGCTGCATATAATGTTACTATTTTATTATGTTCAAAACTAGGTTGCTTGGACTTGTTCTGTAAGTAAAGTACAAGCAAAGACATTTATAAAGAGAAACCCTGGCATAAATTCTTATACATAGTAAATACAAACTATGAGATTTGTATCTTGCATGCATCAGATTGTGTGAGGAAATTCCCTGAAACACCAGGGAAATGGGGGGTTTAACTACGTTTGAAGAACATGCCTGCAGTGAGTTGTCAGTGCCTGGTTGCTATTTCAAGAAGGGACAACAGCTTCAATATTTTAAGAAGGGACATATCTTGAATTAGAGAAAAGCAGTTGTCAGGAGCTTGGGAAGCTTTCACTCATTTTGGGTTTGGAAATTTACATTGACTTGCCACTTACATCTCCATTCTTCTGTCTCAGCTCAAGCACTGAAGTGGGAATCAATTTTCAAAAGTGTGGTATTGCAGCAGATGTAGACAGGGCCATGTGCTAAAGGAAAAGGCAATCATGTATTCAATTCTGCAGATAAGATTATGAGTTTGGTGCCAAAATTACATTTTCTTGGGAAATGTCTTCACAATCAGAAAAATTTTATTTGAGTCCTAAGGCCCGCTATTCCTCAGGTTTTTATGGTGAAGAAAAAAAGGGAACAGAAAGTGTAGGAAAAAAATATAAGCTAAAAATACTCAGTGTTCTCCAGTCCACTTTTATTTATTAGAGTTTAGATTCTGGATTAGATATACGTGTCCTCATAGCACAATTAAGCAGAAGTTGTATCAGTAGACTGATCTTGGAATCTGTTCTTCCAGATATGAAAAAGTAAGATCTGTTAGCTGTACCTGAGGACCTTCTGACAGGCAAAGGCTTCTGTGAGATTCATTCTTCCCTGTCTCCTATTGAACCTATAAATAATTATTAAATAATCTGCAATAACGCAATGAAAGTTTATAAGCATATGTTTTAAAGAATTACAGCTTTGCATTGCCATATGGAAGAGGTCTACTGCCAAGAAAGGAACTTGTTATGCTGTGGACTTTATTAAATTGGGCTATTGATATAAGCTCATATACATGCAAACCTTTGCCTACTTAAAACTTCGCCTAGAAAACATTTAATAGCAGCTCCATGTATTTGCATATCAAAAATGCATCCTTGCAAGCACCAAACCGATGTTGCCTGCCACCTCGGACTTGGGGTCTTGCTGAGACATGACCCCAGTGCCCAAACGAAGCTTAGCCTGCGACGGGAGTGTTCACACGGACAATCTCCCTCGTGGACTGTCTCTTTTTAAGTAAACGGAGAGGTCGCGCCGCCTCCGCACCGATGGACCGCTCCATCTTCTTGGTTTTGCGGTGCGTGTAGAGAACTTAATACGTGAGATACCTGCCGGACCGCGCACCCGAGCCAGGGGCTCCAAGCGTCTCCCAGGTGCCCCGCAAGCGCCAAAGGCAGGGTTAGCCCGCAGCGAGCTCCGCCTGGGCCGGGGACCGCGAGGGGCCCAGAGGCGCTCGCCCGGCGGGGGCTGTGCCGGGGCGGCCCCGGCAGGTGCGGGCGGAGGTTCCCGCAGGGCCCCGGGCTGGGCGGCGGCACACCGGGCGCGACGCGACCCC
>VXBQ01011416.1:116528-140787 GCA_013400175.1 Phainopepla nitens | reverse complement strand
GGCGGGGCGCCGGGACGCGCCGGGACCGCCCGCGTCCTCGCCCAGCGCAGCGCCTGGGGCTTCGTGGCGACGCGGGCCGCCCGAGGAAAGGTACGGTGCCCGCGGCGCGCAGGGAGCGGCGCAAACTCCGGAGGAGAAATCGTACTCGGAGCGCAGGGAGGGACGATGCACGCTAAAAACCGCGCCAGAGAGACACCAGAAAAAGCGAAACCTCTAGGCCAGAGGGCAGAGCTGCATCGCAGAGGGGGCTGTTTCAGGAGGATGAGGATGAGGAAGAGAAGGAGGAGAGCCTGCTGGGCTACCACAAAATCTGCCCGTCGGTCCAGCTGTACCAGATTGAAGGACGATTTCTCTGTCAGGAACATTAAACGAAATAGCTGGGCTGTACCGGAGAATTGGGGTCATTATTTTTTCCAGCTTTAAATTATTTCCTTTTTTAAAGTGAAACGTTGGGATGAGACACAGCATCCATTCAGACAAAAGGAAAAAAAAAAAGAGAAATAAAAAATAAAATCAAATAAAATAAAGACATTCATAACTTTTCTGTTGAAAATATTCACAGATTAAATAGCTTACAATTTTACATTAAATTTAGATGCACGTAAATCTTCAGGAAGCTTGGCTGAGTTAGTGGCAGTTAATGTTATTGTGAAATACAAAGTAACAGATTGAAAAAATATACTACTGAATTAATTTGTACGTAGGCAGAAGAGGCCTGTAATTCTGCATCAGCTTTTGGAAATCCTATTAAGCCGTATGATCATAACTCTTTTGTTTTATGCTCTCACCAGAAACCCTAAGTGGAATTACAGCCATAATATAGTCAGCAGTTATCTGCCTCCAGACAGAACATAGAAGTAATACAGAAAAATCTGATTCATAATAAAATTTGAAATTTGGGGGGTAGTTTTTGCTGCTTTGAATGCTGAACTATGCTGCCTGTGATCACAATTATTTTTGAGAATCCAGAGTAGCATTAACCTTGCATGACGGACTGGGTATTTTAAGCAATGGGAACATGTCCTGCAATATTACTGAGAGCTTTTTTAAAAAAATTGTAACTCTGAATAATAAAGAAGTAATTTTATTTTCTAAGTTATGTAATATCATTAAAGTATTAATTCAAAGGAAAGCCAACAAAGATCATTTGTAAGCACTATAAACATTAAAATTTTAAAGGCATATAAACATTAAAAATCAGAAAGCATGCTAACCAGGTAACAACATCTTCCAGGGTTTTCTTATTAACTATTCATATTTAATTTGATTTTGTTGTAAAATATTTAATGTATTGATGGATAACTTTACTATTTAACATCTAAGAGATCATGAGGAAAAAATATCTGAAGACATGAAAAAAAAGGAGTAATTAACTGAGTATCTGTCATTGCTATTTATAATGGGATGAAAAGCATAGTAGGAGTATACGTTATTGTGAAGTATATTAATGAGTGTCACTACTGAGCAAGGGCATTTTTGCATGCATTATAACCACTCTGTGTACACAGGTCAGTGTATGGGAGGAAATCTTTTGAAAACTTGGTTCCTCAGTGTCCCCTCTCTGCGATGGGAGGAGGTTCTGTTTTGGCTGGCTTGTAGTTGAGACACCCCTCTGGTCTGATGTTCCTGCTCAGGAAGCTGAGCTGATGTCCAGTTTGACTTCAGACCCAGTTCTAGCTAAAATGCTTTCTTTTTGCGTTTTTGCAAACCCATGCAATCACATTGGAAGTCAAAACCAAAAGAGGAGGCAATATTAGAGTAAAAAGCAGGCTGAATCAAGGCTAAATTAGGCTCTATATTCTTTTGGGCTTGAGGAAAGTTTCCAGCAGTGGTTTAGAGTAAACATTTCCCAACATTGATGGCAGGAAAAAAAAGATGTTAACGCACTTAAACATTTTAAATTTGGTAGTTCCTTTAAACTTAGTAGAAGAGAAAATGTTCTCTATAGTGTCATGGACAGGACTAGAGAGAAGAAATAGAGATCTGTTTACATAGAAGCATGATAAATGTAATTTAGAGGAGATAGATCTAATTTAGAAGAAATACCCTCTCATGATGACAACAGAAAGTGGGAGCAAGGGAGAGGCTGCCCTCTCTGCTAGAGCCCTTGAGGGAATCCCCCACATTGAAAACCGTCTATATGCAAAGATGTAACCAGTTGCTTATTTGGATTTTGCAGATCCAAGGTATGCCCTATGGGAACTGTTTACTTCTCAGCGATGGTCCCGTCAATAACAGCACTGGAATCCCTTTCTTTTATGTGACACCAAAGGATAACACTGTGACAGATCTTCTGAAGAATCCCATGGCTTCTCTGACCCTGCCAGAGGCAGACGGAAATTTCTGCAGGTAACAGTTTTTTTCTGCCTCCTACCACCTTCCGTGAGAGCAGAGATCTCAGAACAGAATGCTGGGTCCCCACCTTCAATGTCCTGCATTCATTTTTGACTCACACAGTCAGCTACATGCTCCTTCCTATGGTATATTTTTTCAGTAAACTCCCCTGGTAAAGCATAGTAGAGAAAAGCAGAGGTGTCACTGAAGTATATCGTAGAGCCGTGGTGGCTTTCAGTTGAACATTGACATACCTAAATTTTAATCTCTACTTGGAGGTGCCTGCATAAAATCTAGGTGTTCAAGATCCTATAATAGTCTATGGTCATCTAGCCAATAATATCCATAGAGTTTTAAAGGCTATCCAATTCACAGTAAAGCGGGCATCTTTGCTCTGCTGAAAACTCTGGAGGCCCTGATGAATCCCTCAACAGGGATCCCTCCATCTCTCTGGGTTCTGTAAGAGGAGCTCAGGCTCTCAGTTCACAAGTTATATGCTCAGGCCTGTGACACTCCATCTGATTTCCCCCTCTTCAGAGAATATGATTGAATATGAAATCTTTGCAAATTTTTTACACCTTGTATTATCACAAGCAGTCAGTAAATGACCCCCCAAATAGGGAAATCCAGGTCTGAGATTTACCAATCTACATCCAGTCCCCAGTTCTTCTCTCCAGAGACAGCAGTGAGTTGACTTCTTCTTAATCATGTCGTAGAATCTTAGAATCACAGAATGGTTTGAGTTGGAAGAAACCTTAAGGGCCATCTAAGTCCAACCCCCTGCCACGGACAGGGACACCTTCCACTGACCAGGTTGTTCAAAGCTGCATCCAGCCTAGCCTTGAACACTTACCAGGATGGAGCATCCACAGCTTCTCTGGACAACCTCTTCCAGGGTCTCACCACCCTCACAGCAAATAATTTCTTCCTAACATCTAATCAAAGCCTGCTCTCTTTTAGTTCAAATCCATTATCCCATTGTCCTGCCACTACATGCCCTTGTGAGAAGTCCCTCCCCAGCTCCCTTGCAGGCTCCCTTTAGGTACTGGAAGTCTGCTTATAAGGTCTCCCTGGAGCCTTCCCCAGGCTGAACAACCCCAAGTGCTCAGCCTGTCTTTGTAGGAGAGGCACTCCAACCTTCTTCATGGCCTCCTCTGGACCTGCTCCAACAGGTCCAATTCATTCTGTGTATAATGAATAACTTCAGATCCCCAAAGCTTTACATGTGTAAAATGTATGTATGCAACCTCAAAGATGATTCAATTTTCCCCTCCATTCTTGTCTCCTTGAAAAAGGCATATCTCTACCATATGTTTGTTTACAGTCAATCATGTGGCAAACTTGGCTGGGTCAGCCTTGTGTGAAGTGTTATTTACAAAGGCCTCTTTACGTGAGGAGGTACATGACACCGAAATTGTGTCAGACAGGACTCTGTTACCAAAGCAGGTCTTAGCTGACATTCCAAGGAGAGAGAGAGAGAGAACTGGTAAGAACAGACTCCTTCAGAAAGAAATGGCATTAACAGTTTTTATTCCAACTTAAGGTCCTCTTTGGGGAAGTAGAGGTTTTATCTTAAGACCAGATTTCCCCAGCTGAGGATTGCCTTGAGTATCATCCCACCTCTCAAGCTTGCTAGCTGAGAAGAACCCTGGGAAAAGCAGGGAATGGCAAATATAAAACATTACTGTTACACTTACCTGTATGTTCTGTCTTCAGGATATATTGTTTTCTAGAGAGTTATATGGTGGAAAAATGAAATGTTTCCTAGTCCAAAGCAGTACAGGTAATTTCAGGCTGACATCCTATTCCCAAGGAATGGAAATCACGGCTTCCTCTTACAATGTCAAACACCTAATAGGAAATTTCTATCACCAACATTTGTTAAGGTAATTCAGTCTTGAATGCATGAGGTCAGTGAAGTACTGAAGTTAACACTGGAATGGTTCTGCTTATTGCTTAAATATTTTCATTAAATATTTTGGATTAATAATTTAGAAAATAAATATATCTGTTCTTTCATTGCAGGCTTAATGACATTTATTCCCGCTTTCTGAGCTTTTTCATTCAGTCTAATAGTAAACTTACTATTTGGACCAAGTGCTTAAAAATTTATTTTAAGTCCTATGTCCTACTACTCAATGCCCTATTTTCAGAGGCCCAAGACTCAGAGCAGCTTCCACTGATGATAAGTGGTAGTGTTGAGCACTTCTGAAAATCACACACCCACTTAGGCACTTAAGTGTGGCCTTGATCCCTAGCTTTAAACAGCCACTCTTGAAAGTCTTTGCCTTTTATGGCTTAGCAACATCGCTGCCCGATTTACCTGTTTGGGAAGTGTCAATTCCCCAACAAAAGAGAAATGCTGCATGATTTATAGAAATATGAAATCCTTATACACCACAAACCTTTGAGGATATTGATTCAATGTCTTTTTATTACACCACTATTAATTTTCAAAACCCTACCCTTTTGATCAGTATGCCGGATTTTTGCTACTCCTTGTTTTGCAGCCAGGGCAACCTGGATTCTGTCACCTGACTCTCCAGTCCCCTGCGCAGCCTTGAGACTATGCTCTCTGGAGAAAAGAGCTCTCTGGGCACTGCCAAGAAGCTAAACCTGGATTTCCAAAACAGCTTAGTCCAAACTAATTACCATTTGCCACATCCCTACTCTCCCTCCCTACCACCAGTCATGTGCTACCCTGCCTCCCCTCAGTTCTGGGCTTTGCCTCAGCCTGAGCTGAAACATAAATGTGAAGAAAATTATCCTGACAGCAAGAATAAGTTTTTCTGCCGATCCTTCTTCTTTTCATCCTGTGGCCAGTACTGCTCCTGGCCATGTAATCCCACCTCCTCCCTCCAGCTGACCATATGGTGGACCTATTTTAGCTCAGTAACCCAGCAGAAACCTCTTGGGTTTTTTTTTTTCTGGATGAGATTTCTACTGTCTTAGTAAATTGATTCACCTCCTCAAGAGCCAGAGAAGAGGAAAGGAGAGGGGAAAGGAAAAGAGAAGGTGGTGGAAAATAGTATATTCTCATTTTAGCATGTAACCACACTCCAAATATTGAGCTTACTACTGAATTGAGTACACAGGTTCAGAATTTGATCAGTGATCCATGCATTATTTATTTTGTTTTACCTTCAGTTTCTTTTTCATTATTTCTCAAGTCCTCATCTAGAACAGATGTTGGTTGGCATAAGTGCAAAGGACAAGCAATAAGAATAATGAAAAGCTGGGTCTTTACTTGAGCTACAATTTTTGTTTTTAATGATATGAAAATGTGAGCAAGCTTTGAGGCTGTATCTCAGCAAGGAAGAGTATAGGCGCTGGACTTTACCTTTCCTCTCTTTCCTTGCCCTATAACAGAAGTTAATATATGTTTTAAACTAGGAATCCATGAGCAATTTTTACATTTAAAAGCAGCAACATCTGGAATTGCAGCCCAGCACATCACCCCACTGTTACCCCACAGAAAGGGCCTCTGTGAGCAGTGCGACACTGAAGAAAACAACAAGGTGTCCCCAGCTTCAGGGTGCACTTGACCTGCTGAGATAGACAGGCTGTGCCTTGCAAACACAGCACACAGCATCCTCAGTGCAGAGCTTTATGTGGTGGCTCAAGTTTGGTACAGCAAGTCTTCTTTACTAGCACCATATGCGAGGCAAGACCTTTCACTCTGTGAGACCTCAGGTCCTGCTTGTATTAAAATGGTGCTGTGAGGTTTTCTTTGCAAAGGAAAGTGTCATTCTTGTCAGACATTCTCTTCAAGTGCATCATTAATTGTTTGGGTTTCAAAATAATTATGTAAAATAGCTAAATGAATAATATTCTACGTGAGAAAGTTCATGTCCTTGTATGCCAGCAATGCATTTGTCACTTGTTTTCACATGGAACTTTATTATAATTCCATTATTAATCTACTCTGAGTTGCAAGAATCAAAATAAATGTGAAAGCTGATTGGGTGCCTGTAGCCAATGCTCCTGGGAGTATTTGGCACTCTCCTGAAAAATGCTTCTGACCTATTGCATGCAAAAGAAATCTCTGGCCTTTAGAAAGAAAACACAGCTGACATTTCAATGTCTTCGCGTACCTAATGAGTTTCAAGTGACTTGTGTACACCAATTTGATATTAAATTTATTTAGTAGCAAATTTCATTTGTTTTGTTTCAGAACAGACTCAAGTTCCAAGCCTTGACAATAAATATTTTCCCTTTCAAGGATATGAGGAATACAGACTGGCCTTTATGGTGCTCCAGCATCAATATTTAATCAGCTGGAGAGAAAATTTGAAAACCCTAAACTAATAAGAAAAATCACATTTAATATTGAAAGAAAGAGAGCTGCGACACATCTGACTAGGCACTAGTTGCAGGACATTTTGGTATTGCAGCTACAGTTTGGATTCCTCATCTCTGACCTAGAGATTGCCATTTCCTAGAGGGAGACGGGCTGCCCCTCTCTGAGAAGGCTCTGATGGCCAGGATAGAGACAGCATTTGTAAGCAAGTACACAGCATTTTATCTGAAGGCTGATAAATGGATAAGAGAGGCAAGAAAAATTAAATGGTTCAGGGCTATAAATAGACTAAGCTGGTATGTCTATGCCACTGACAAGCTGAAAAGATTGAGTTCCATTCTTGCAGCTTTCAGAGGGAGCAAGACCAAGCCCGACATTAAAGAATAGAGCAGCTATTGTTCTAAACACATTTCACAAAACACAGGCTGCTCAGAGGATTCCTCTTCCCAAGTAAGCTCCTGAGTGTGCTCATTACAGCTGCAGCCTGGAAAACAGGCAATTAATTTTAAACATGTGTCACCTCCTTGACATCAGGTTCAACACAGTCACAGGGACACAGTGCAGCTTTCTTAGAGAAGGAGCTGCTATGAACTGGTTTTCATACAAGGGAAAAGCAGCGACCTTTGGGGTCAGTACACCTGTGGTTTTTCCTGCTATTAGCTGAGGATGGTGTTTCAAATCCATACTGCATACCATGAGTGATTTTCATGAATTCAGATTCCCCTCCTGATTTATGATCTCCATCAGGGGTGACTCCATCAGAGCCATTTTACCCACCATGCTCATCTGGTGCTTGAGGTAGCAGATTGGCATGATCAGGCAGATGTTTTCAGTGGGCATTAACTGACTCTCTAGGTTTCCTAAATGCTGCATGGAAAATGTTGACAGGAAGTGCTGAGCCACCAATCCATGGGAAGAGGAATTTTGTGGGTCTGGGTCCCTGCTGTCTGGTGGATTGGCAGCATGCACAAACATCCAGCTTCATTCCCTGGGCAATCCTGAGGGACAATAAGCCTGCCATGGGTGGAAGGCACAACCTTTGAGATGTCATATGGCCACTCCACATATAACTACTGCTGGGTTTGTAGAGTCCCTTTTGTTAACAGGAGGATTAATATAACAAAGAAATCTGTTACTGTACCTTCAACACAAAGAGAGATTATGCATGCAGAAGACAAAGGCTGAATTCAGACATCCATTAATTTCTGAGACCCACCTTCTGATTCTGTGACACAGACACATTTCTAGTTCTGGTATTTATATTGGCCCTTTTTAGTCATATGGAAATAATTATGTCAGTAGTTGTTCCTGAAAAATCTGTTTTTAAAAAAATCTGTGTTTAAAAAATCTGTATTTAAAAAACTTCAAAAATGAAGGTCCCAAATTAGAAAGTCAAACATGAAACCTACTATCAACATGACCCAATGCACACAATATGGCTCTAAATTACTATTTTTCCTGTATTCTTAAATAACCAACTTCCTAAAATCCCTTTCTAGTGAAATAGTGTTTCTCTGACTCAGTTTACAGAAATAGTCGATGCTGTGATTCTTTTTTTTTTCTCCATGAATTGTCTATGGTTAAACTATATAAAAGCTTCCTGTCTGAAACACAGAGTTCAGCTGAAGAAATGCATTGTTGTTGTCAATGGAGAGAGGCAAACAGACTGTCTTCATGTAAAACATTGTAATTAAAACATTTTAGGAAGGATTATCTACTAGAAAGAATGAAATTATTTAAAATGTTAAAACACATATGCTAGGAGCATAGGCTCATAGGCTCACTTAGATGAATAGAATAGCCCCTGCACCAATACACTTTAGCTCCCTGACTTGACTTCAGATTCAGAATAGAAGACGTCTTCCAAAAGCAAAGATATTCTAACTAACTTTGCTGGCTCCCAAACATGGCTGATAAAGAAATTCTTGTCAAAGTCAGAGCAGGGCAGAGCTGCCTAGCCATATCCGGTTGAAGGCCAGCAATAGCTTTTCAGATTATGAAATTGCTTTCAGTGGAGATTTTGTTTGACGTTCATGCCATGCAGATTAGCAGCACCAATACATTCTTTCTGCTTCAGAGACTCTGGTCGTTAGTGGAGAACAAATGAAATGAATGAGGAGAGTAACTTACTTTTCAAAAGTAATCACAATTATGAATCAAAATTATATGCACTTTACAGTAAGGACAGAGCTCTGTCTAAGGACAGAGTATTCTCTCCCTTCCTTTCTGTAGATTTTAGGGGACAAAAATCCTATTATGCATTTTATATAGTAGAAAATAACTCTGCCTTTTCATCTTGTGCCCAGTTTGGGGCTATATGTAAAGAGAAGCCCTGTCCAGGGTGTGACAGAGTCACCTACCTTGCATCCATGGGAGGTGACAGGGATGAACTGTGTGAGCAGCCAATCCCACCTCCTAATTACATGGGTTTTCACGACTGCAACCATTATAGGAGAGCTTAGAATGTGTGGAAGCAGTCATTGCCCTTATGCTACTCATCATCAGTGTAGTTTAAAGTGGAAAAAAAATGTAGGGAAACTGTTCTCTGAGGCTTTCTTCTTGGCGCTCTGTCTCTTCTTTTCTGCAATAGGAGAAAGCTCTTTCCCAACTTCTTTTCTCTTCAACTCTGAAGAAGTAGAGGGGTAAGAGCAGTGTCTTCTCACATGGCACTGAGAAATGTGTTCAGGGGACATTTTTGTATCCTTCCAGGGAGGATGGAAGGTCTTGTTTCCTCATGGAGTGGAGGAGAAGGATGTCAGCTCCTTTGTGGGAAAAGGAGGCTGGGGAAGAAGAAAAAGAGAGGAATTCCTCTGCACAAACCCCTGCTTCCATACTCAGACTGGAACAGTACTGAACCCTCCTGCCTTTCTCCTACCAGTTCCTTCTTGGGAGTACCTGGCTTTCCTTCCCAAGTGCCTTCCAAACTCTTAATTTGCTTTTCCTGTTGATCTGTGTCAGATCAGTGTCACCTCACTAAGGAATTCAGAGGCTGAGAATGAAGATAATACTCAGTGATACTTTGATCAGAAACCAGGAGACAGAGCATCATCAGTCAAAGCAAAGATCTCAACTGGGAAAGGGAATCCTAACCAAGTCCAAAGATCATCATCTCATGTGCCAATATAACCACAGCAGCCTGAAGTATAGGTTCATGACACTTGGACTTGGATAGTTGCTGTATAAGAACCTTCTAATTAAACTGCAAGAGATGGCTAGTGTAGTAAACAATTTAATGAGTAGGTGGCACTCTTTACTCTGAACCACTCTTGAACCAGGACCCGGAAATTGTGGAAGCATGACATAGTAAAGTAAGTGGGACATATTCATTAGCAGTGTGCTTTGCAGCATTGCATTTCTGTTGGGAAATAATTTTCACTTGGATGCAGGCCTCTCCTTAAGCTCAGTAAAGCTGGCACCTCTGTAGGTGATGTCATCTCACACACTTGGAAGAAAACTGCCTGGACTGGGTCACACTCTGCATACCTACTTTGCTCACTGTAAACAGAGGAACAGGAACAATCAGTTTTTCTGTCTTCACAGATCAGATGAATAATTAAGATGATCTCTCTTAATGCACCATTTTCTTATAAAATGCATAAACTGAATCTTCTTCCATTTTAATCTGGCCCACCCAATTTTCTGCCACAAAGTACATGTATTTGAAATAAGCATGAAAAAGAATGTGTTCCCTGTTGCTTGGTCTTATTTCACAATTACCTGCTTTCTGTTCCCCTCAGTTCATATTTTAATGTAGCATTCATGAAGTCCTCTCCATGGAGACAGAGGGCTTGATTCTGGTGAAGACAAACCACCTGAGAAACCACCTTGGGTTTCCTCAACAGAGCAACAGTGTCACCATCTCTAGCCCTGACTCCCCCTCACACCCAGTCAGCAGCACACAAATGTTACATAAAGCTGCTCCTCTGCATCTACTTGTTCTTGTGCCAGCCAAGATGAAAGGAACTCAGGGATTGAGAGCTGAATATGTATTTATATAGAGGCAAGAAATGTCTAGTGAATGCATGACTTGACCTCTACAGATGCAAGTGAGGAATGTTTTAGTAAATATCCCTTTATTTAGTAAAAAAAAGACATAAATCCCCGACTATATCACCTTGCTCCAAGGAAGCAAATTCCGCATTTGTATTCGTTGCACTGGCAACAACTCTGAAAATTCAAGACCCATTCACAGCATTTAGAAATGATAGCTGTAAGCTTAGTGGATTTTGATGGTTTAAGAAGTATAAAAGTAATCAAACATCATGAGGGAAATACTATGCCAAAAAAATGCAGAAACAGATTCACTTCAGAATATGAAGGGCTCCTTTGAAAAAGAAAATACTAATGCTAATGTCAGATTAGAATAAAAAGTTCCTAATGTGAAACAAAAAACCTATGATAAGAGGCAGACCTGAAAGCAAAACCAACAAAGTAATAACAGTGTGCTGAACTCAAATGTATCATTGCCCTGTTTAGCTCTTCCAAAACTTCACCTAACACATTCTCAACAAATAATTTGTTTGAGTCATTTCCCAGGAAAACAAACTGACACTCCAGAATATTCTTCCAATATGCAAAATTCAGTTTGAATAATTTTTACTGGGAAGATAGTATTATGTGTCTATCAGTGTAGCACCCTGGCTCATGAGAATGTAAAGAAAACTGTAAACAGAAGAAGCTGGGGAAAAAAAATATAAAAAACCTATTCAAGCTATGGATGCAGAATGTGTGGGCTTTGTTGTCAGCCAAATATGTGGAGAGCAGCTTTTCATGTCAATTGAGGAAGAGTCATATCAGACACTAGTCCTATTAGGCAAAATTTTCTCAGCAAAGGCAGGCAGGGTTCCCTGATTAACTACAGCTATACCAGTTCTATTGCCTACTCAAAATCAAATACTATGCTTTCAGAATGAATATGGACTTGCACAAAAACACCAAATAATTGTAATCTGAGAAGATCAGACCAAAACTTCTCATTGCTCCTGATCACATCCAAAATCTATCACCTTGATCTGTTCTGTGAAACACAGACATCTTTTAGTAAGAATCCCTTTCAAAATCCTCTCTTAAAGTAATTAGCCATATATTACCTAGGAGCTGTGTGCAAGAAAGACACTTGCAAATATTCCTGCTTTTCCTGGCTCTTCAGTTGTTTTATGAGACCGTTCGGCTGTGGCGGAAATTGTACCATATATTGTCGTGGTTTAACCTAGGTTTGGTATTTTGGTTGGGGAGGGAGTCCACAACCTGCGGAAGTGGTTCCCTGTGGGGGCCTGGCGGAACCAGTCAGCTGCCTAGTTTTGAAGATTGGTTAAACCACTTAAAAAGAGCTGAGTACGCCTCTATGAAGACACATTTAAGGATGTGCAAGCCCTTGGGAAACTCTCTTGGCTTCCAGCTTTTGAGAAGGCAACTGACCGGGCCCGGGCCGGCCCCGTGCGGCCTACACGGCCAGGTCAGCACACGGCTCGGCTGAAATTTCTGCCACCACCGGGCCATGCCACCGGGACTATCCCAACACCACGAGCAACCACACGGCCGGATCAGCGCCATGCAGCCGGGACTGTGCAGCTGAAATCGGCACAACCGGGAGAAAAGCGCACACATGTGGCTGCCTCGGCATGGCTCACGATGGGCTTTGTTTGTTTAGCTGTTTTTAGCCAGCCATGTAGCGGACAGAAGGACGAAAACAGCAGCAGCAGCTTTTCTTGTTTCCGGCGCTCCTCATGAAGGAAAGCCCCGAGTAAAGCCGGCGGCCAGCTCTGCTTGCACGGTGTCGGTGGAGACCATATGACCGGCAGCAAGAGGCACGGTGAGCGATTTCCCCGATGCCGAGCCTGGATGAGATCAACCTTTCAGCGCTGCAGAGCTCCATAAAAACTGTTTTGATTGGTAAAGCCTGAGAACAAATGAACCTACGAATACCAGTTCTCTCCCTAA
Organism: Phainopepla nitens; assembly: GCA_013400175.1. Classification (NCBI taxonomy): domain Eukaryota; kingdom Metazoa; phylum Chordata; class Aves; order Passeriformes; family Bombycillidae; genus Phainopepla; species Phainopepla nitens. Next base: position 128,213 of record VXBQ01011416.1, on the reverse strand, counting down.
TCAGGAAAAGGAAAGGGTGAAGACACATTGAGAAAACCACATGGGACACTGAGGTCAGTGAAGAAGGAGTCAGGTTCTAGATGGGAGGGGATTGAGGAGATGCCTTAGTCTTGGGCTGAAATTCTTTTGTGAGGCTATGGTGAAGATATATTTTATATATTAGACTTTGTTTTTTCCCTCTAATTCATGGAATGCATTGGTGGGATGTAGCATTCTAACTACAGCTGTGAGCAGAAGCACCAGTGTTGAAATAAGCAGATGTTGCAGTAGCCGTGATCCAATGAGAAACTTGAACAGAGAGAGATGAGAGAGATGAGAAACCTTGCCCCAGGAATAGAAGAAGAAAACCTCTGTTCCCAGAGATGTATGAAGAGAACATTTGCTTTTATGCTAGAACAGCTCATCCTTAAAATAGCACCCAAATAAGTTGACATGGCCCATGAACGCAGCTGCGGGAAGGCTGCAAGAGATGGGAGGGACTTCACGATTCCAGATTTCTGAGCACCTGCTATTCATGAAAATTAAAAACCATGAGAGAACTGTTTCTTGTGGAGAAGTCTCCATGGCATGGCAAGAGAAACTCCTCTCCCTAAGTGAACTGAAAAAAGACTATTCTAGAGGTGGTAAACTGACTGAAAGTCCCAGGTTTTGTCTCTTTGCATTGTCAGTGGGAAACAAAAGAGAGTGTGGGGAGGAGAAGTGTTCTGAAGGTTTATTCTGATTTTGTTATGTTTTTTTCTTTTAATTCTGTTAATAAAGTTTTCTTTATAACCTTTAAAGCTTTGGGCCTGTTTTGCCCTCCTCCTAATCCATATCTCATAGCAGGAAATGAGTAAATAATCCTAGTGGGTAGCCTGGCATTTGGCCAGCATTAGACCCACTACAAAAATTGGTGCATTGGCCAGGAAATGAACCCACACCATTACATATATTCAGATGCACAGTTGTTTTAAAGCAATTTTCTGAACTGAATTTCTGCTTGCAAGAAGTCCCTTCCTTTCATCAATATAAATGTTAAATATATACTGTATATATAAACACATGCAGAGAGCTTTGGGTACAGTATTAAGATTAAGCATAAAAAATAACAATAGATCGGGAGATTGCTTCAAATAGAGTTTAACACTTCACCATCCAGGGCCAACAGTTGCACGAGTGTGAATGTGCCCTGCCCTGGCTGCTGGACACGCAGACCCTCAGCTGACACTCTCTGCATGTGGGATTGGTTCCTTTCTCTGCAGCTGTATTCACTGTATTTGCCTTTATTTATCTGTGTTTTGGTGGGTGAACATCTCACTGGGCCATGGATGCTGGGCAGCCACACAACACCCAAAGCCTACGCAAAAGAAATGCCAGGAGCTACGGGTGTCCCTGGGGCATGGAGCTGTGTTCCTTAGGCACAGAGCACTTTCAGGCCACAGGAACCCAGACATGAAGTGACATCTTCAGCAGGCAGTAGGAGTCAGTGCTGAGGATCTACAGTGTACCAAGGTCATCATGTAGTTTGTACTCTGCATACACACTGATAGAAACAAACCCAGTGCCTGGGCAGGGAATGCAGAATTTGGGTACTCAGAACACCACTTTTATAACTTAAAAAATTGTACTAGAGAAAATCAGACTATTATAAGTTGATGTGGACAGAAAGCTTGAGCCTGATCTTTGGCCTTGACCCTTCCTCCCATCAGTAAGCATGGGAGAGGAAAACAAATACAAGTGGAATTTGTCCAAAAGTTGTTAAACTGAACATCTCCTTCAGACAGCTGCTGCTCCAGACTGAACCGGACACTGAAAAAGTGTCCCGGAGATGGTGTGACTGCAAATGGCACTTTGGAGGTCAGGCTGCAGACAGTGGCAAGTGCTTACTGGATGTAGTCAAGTATCAATCAGCCTCCTGTACTTCCTTACATATCTCTGCTTACGACCCTCTTTAGAAATGCAGATATTTTATCTAGTGAGCTACACAGTCTCTCAAAACCATCTGTGGAGAATCTGCAGGTGTTAAATTAGCTGCGGGAGGATGCCCATATGTTTCCTGCATACACTAGATACACACTGAGAAATATAACCAAAAATGAAGCCATTGCAGATTGCACACAGTTAAGGCTAAAGGGCTCAAGCCAAGATCTTTAAGTAAAATTATACACGGATGAGATGTAATTTACTGTGATTAAAACACAGTGAAGAAGAAATGCAGCTTTCATTTCCTAATGTAGTTTCTTGGGCTGACATGGGAACGTGGCTCCCTGAGACACTAAGCAGTCTCAAACTGCTGGCAACAGGACTTCGGGCTGCTCAGTATTTGCCAGGATCAAGCCTTTGCAGTCATTTCATACACCATTTATTTTTGCAATTGGCAGATTTACTTATGATTTATATCCTTGTATTGTATATATATAATTGCCCTGCTGTTACTAATGGGAGTTATTTATTATTACTATATACAAAGAGCCAAAAAGTGACAAGTACCTTCCCTGTCTTGGTCTGAAGGCAATTGGAGACCTTTTAAGGTGTAAAACAGTTGAAAAATGGGTAAAAAATGAACAAGGATTAATTTTCTAGGATAAGCACAATGAAAAGACCTTATGTTTTACATACAGATACACATATTCATACTCTTTTCTGTAGGCATAGGCAAAGACTAACCATCTCACTACTTCTTCTCAGAATCCTGAATACAGGTCTGTACATCTGTCTGGGAATACTGCCATTTTCACATTTTTTACAATCCGATACATACTAATCCAAATTTTGTGAGCATAAATTAAGATTAAGCAACTATCTACAGCAGAGCTATGTGTCAGTCGAATGCTCCTTCCAGACTTCTCCCCTCCACCAAACAGTATAGCTGGAGTCGAGGAGACCCACAAGGCTTGACAAAGATTTTATATGTGAGCAGGAGTCCACCCTTCTCCAAAAACCCTTAAGAAAGCAAGCAAGCTATTACTCATGAGCATTTTTCTCTGTGCACAGAAAAAATGTAATTGATCCAGAGGATCCAAGGTGCGCCAGGCTGACTCTCACGGGACAGATGGTCACGGTGCCTCCGGAGGAAGTAGAATTTGCCAAGCAAGCAATGTTTTCCAGGTCTGTATCTAACAGGCATGTAGTAGAGTGCAACCCACAGGTTTGAGACAAATACACAAATGTGGCCGTTTGGTACAGCAAATCTGAGAAATAACAAGCCTGACCTTTACTTTGGGGCCATGAAGCATGTTGGTTTCTGTGTGGCTTGGAATGACAGACCTTTTAACTCTTGTGGAAATGAAATATGGAAATGCAGTTAGTCAGTGTTGGATTCTGGTAAGGTTTGTAATCTAGGGGTTATGAAGATGTCGCCTGGTTCCAAGGAGAGATTCCATAATTCCATGGTGTATTTGTTATCTTTAATGATTCTACCCCACCTTATGACAGGTAGTGGACTCAGAGATAGAGCAGAGGTGTGCTGCGTTTGGGTTTACAAACATTTTCAGGGTGGAGCTTATAAGTTTAATTACATCTCCTAACATCCCAGCTGCTTCAAAGCCATACTACTCTGGTTCTAGTACATAGTACTAGAACAGTCTCCTTTGAACAGATGCAAGCACAACCCAGATGTGTAGCACACACACACACAGGGTGTGCCCCCATGCCCTTCAAAGGGTCTCCAGAATTACAGGTGTGAAAAGCCTGAACCTTAGCTGGGGCACACACCTCCCACAGGAGCTGCCAGGGATTGTCCTCCAGGTGCACCTTACCTCATCATTCAAATCCTGCTGGGAAACTGGGATGAGCTTGGATCCTAAACAGCCCAGAGATGATATTCTTTCTGACCTACAGGACTGGGTCAGAGTGGGAGTCTGTCAGTGTGTGCCTTCAATAGCAAAAATGGGACCATGAACAGATGGGGCCATATTGACACACAAGCCTTCTTCAGAGACTTCACAGGAATTAGATTTCCATGTGATCCAGAGTCCACCAGTGCCTCAGCAGAGGATTCTCTGCTGCCAGGGTGCAAGAGCCAGAATGATAAAGTGAGGGCTGCTGGGGCACATCCAGTGCCAGCAGCATCTGATGCCACTTACCAACCCCAGAGCCATAGGTGCTGAAAGGGACAACTCAGAAAATGGTAGGAAACACCATTTTCCCAATGAGAGGGAAACCAAGAGGTTGCCAAACCAAGCACCTCTGCTGCAGGGTCCTCTGCAGCAGAGCCAAGTGAGCCAACCCTGCCCAGACTTGCACCACTTCCCATCCATGTTCCTGTGAACACTGTGACTTGAACTGTGGTATCCACTCTGTGCCTCACTGCTGAGCATCCCACAGCTACGCTTGCTGGGGCTTGGGGACCAGACATCTGCACCCAGTCAGGGAGAATCTGACTGACCTAGCTGTAAGCGAGACCAGAGAAATGAGAGGTAAATACAGGATGAGAAGGCTGTCAGAGGTGGCAGCTTGCAGAGGCCGTGCCCTACCTGCTAGCCAGTTTTATTAGCCCTCCCTCTGTACCACAATTGCTACAAAGATGTAGTATTTTCAGGACTCTATTTCCTTTAAACAGATACAAGCACAACCCTGACATACATTCAGAGAGTCCTCTCTATTTTTCACTTTCTCAGAGACCAAACAACACCTACCTTTAGAGATAGCATTCTGCAGTGAGGGAAGGTGGTGATTGCTGGCTGTCTGTGTTGCAGTTCTCCCCAGACTAGGGTGTGGAAGATCATAAACCTTACAGCAAGGAAGGGCCAGAAAGATGAATGGTGGTATTCTCATATGTCAGGTTTCACTCTGGCTGAGCACACTAGGCTGAAGAAAAAAGCAGACTATGCATATGCTTTGGCACATCTTCTAATTTTTTTTTTTTTTGCTTTTTTTTGTCCTTCCAGGCACCCAGTGGTAAGAAAGTGGCCTCGTAGCTATGAGTGGTTCTTCATGAAAATGAACATTGAACACATCTGGCTTCAAAGCTGGTATGGAGAAGTTTCTCCCATTGCAGTAGAAGAGTATTTTAAAGCTGTTCCAAGTAAAGGATGATTGAATGGGCTTTGAGATAGAAATCTCCCGAGTTTCCTTTCCAAACACTTTTAAACTTACATGGTTGATGGTTTCTTTACAGTGATGTTTTTCTTCTTCTCTCAAAAGGCTTCAAAATAGCCCTGTCTCACATGAAGCAGAGTGAAAATAAATCAACACAGACTTTCAAATTATAAAGAAGAGGTGGATATTAGCCCTACCCTGCAATGTACAGACTTGTCATTTCAAGCAGGCAATGCGTCATCTGAAATGCTGTTTTTAAAATGCTTTGTATCTGTTTGTTTTGACTTCTATTGCTGTGCACCCACAGGGAAACTACTCTATGTGCTAAATATAATGTTCTGATTTGCAGAAAATGCAAATTGTCTACTCAGAACCCTCTATGCATTGTGGAGGTATTACTGCTGCTTGGTCTCCCTTGATTTGTAAGTACTTTAAGAGAAATTTAATAGCTGCAAATTTAGGAATTTAAGTTTAAAAACAAATTATTTGCTAAAGCTGTCTTCATTTGCTAACTTCTCTTTTCTATGTGTGCTTGTCCTTAATTAGATAATTTGATATTTCACTTGGAAATTGAGTAAAACTTCTCGGTTTAGCAGAAAAAATGCAATTGGTTCAAATAATATAGCTCCAATATAACTTGTCTCTAACATAAAGCTGGTTAAACACATTGAAGGCCAAAATCAAGTCAGCCCCACAAGGATTATTGCAATATAAGTATAAACATTCTCATAAGAAGAATTTAAGTAAATGTTCTGAGCTAGCCTGTTCCTGTTGAGACAGGAAAAGTATTTTTAATAGCCTGTAGTCTCCATTTTTTTTGCCTCCCTGCTCCAGCCACTGCTTTATTTTTAACTGGCTTGTGCAACTGATTTTTTGTAAGTCCTCACTAACTCGCTGAGGGGTGGAGCCTGTACCTTAACCCTGTTTACTCATCAAAATTTAAAGGGCTTGTTCATGCATTTATTTTTAAAAGAAGCCTAAAGATGGCAGGTATTTCAGGCCATGAAAAACTGCTTTTCCTGGTGTGGAAAGTGCAAACTTTGTTGCAAACACATTACGTACAGGCTTCTCATGTGGTAATAACAAAAGAGTTCAAAGGTATTTTAATCGCTATCAGCCCTTTCTCTAGATGTCCTCCTGGTAAACTTATTCTGCAGTTCTTAAGGGTATCACAGAAAGAAAATTCCCATGGCTAACCAGCCAAGTCACCACACAGTTTGAAAATTATATGGCTGCTCTCCCTGTTACATTAAGAAGGAGAGACATTGAGTTGGGGTTTATGTGCCTGTGGGGAAGATCTTCCAGCATCCCTGGGGGTGCACTTGAGCTCTGGACATCAGCCTGCACCACGTTGGGGCTGGGGAGGAGTGCCCAGGCGAGTGCCCTGAGCTTGTACAGGTTAATCCCTGGGCAGAGCTCAGAGGCAGCTGCATGAGCTATGATCAGCTGAAAGCCAATTAAGTGTAGCTGAGCTTATTTTGGCTCAGGCATGGAGTGAGGGAGTCATTCCCAGAACAGCTGGGCACCATTGCTGGTTTAACTGCAAGGGGCCCCAGGGTGCCCAACTTAGCCCTAGGGTGAGTCCTGGGCCCCAGGCATCACTACCATTCCTGATATTCTGTAAGAAGCCAAGGCAAATGAAGGGGGAAAACTTCATTTAGACACTCACTAAGTTTTTATTTGTTCTTGTCTCATTGCCAGAGATTTTTGTTAGCCGTGCAGATCTTTTGCAGAGGTAATTACACAAAAGGAGGAAGTGTCCTGCCTGAATCTACTTCCTTCTTTTTTTTTTTTCTTGGCAGATGAGCTGCATTTTCACATTTGAGTTTGCCCCTGAATTTTGCATTGTGTAATACTGAAGCAAGATGGCCTATACAGATTTATAGTATACCACGAAGTGAAATCCTACTTGATTCCTATTATTTTGCCATGGGGATCTTTGTCCACTATGGATTTGATTACTTTGTCCATCAGGATTAATGGGACTTTCAAATCTGAGTTCAGCAGGAAGGATACTAGTCCTTGTAAGAAAATTTTACAGGTGTAACATTTCTGTGAAAGTATAATTACGTATTTCCTTATCCCAGTTCACTACTATTCCCAAAGAAACGTGAAACCCTCATTCTGTCCCCCACCCCTAAATACACAGAGATTAAGCAAATCCAGAGTAAAATCTTAATGTTTGAACAAGCTGAAGAAGAGAGGAAGGATTTTAGAAGTGCTACTGTTACTACACTCTCAATTTCATTCACGTGCCCTGGCAACAGGGACATGGTCCTATGTCCTATCCATTACCTTATTAACTAGTCTTGAAGAAGTAAGAGATTGTGTCAATCAAAGGTTCAGAAGACCTTTAATGGTTTAAGAAGTCAGTGTGTACCAAGAAAGGTTTTAAATTTACAACACCCTACTTGTTATAGGCTGCCTCCCTGCACACATAGATTAATTGAAGTAGCTTCTGTACTGTAAAATGACACGTTCATCAAGAAACTTTTCTGTATGGACCTGCCGTGAGGCTCTTGACTGAACCTCAAAACATGAAATGCTGGTGACATGTCAAGTGACAAAAGGGGCCTCATGAAGAAAGGCTCTCTTATATCACCTGTTCTTATTTCATGCGTCACACAAGAAATAACTACCATGAAATGACCACCTTGAAAGTCAGTAGACGTTCATCAAAAATATGACCTGCAGATTTTAAATGGAATTTTCCAGACCAAAAAAACAAAAAAGAGGTGGTAGTAGCTTGCTTATTTGGCCTTTATATTATTTATATTACTTATTTATAGGATGGGTCTAATTTTTCTTTAAACAAATTTCTCCAGTAATATTGGTCATCACATGGTAAGTGATGTTTCTTGAAGCTTTTAACCCAGAGTTGTATCTAAAATACCACAATAAAACCATAATTCCTTAAAACTGTAGAGTCTGATCTTGCTTCAGTTCAAGTCAATAGCAAAAATCCCATTTATTTGTTGAGCTTTAATTATTTGATCAAGCAAGTATTTTCCTAAGCCTTGATAAGCTTTTATGTATTTATTAAGTATTTCAACTAGCTGTTGTGTAATTTCCATGTGTTCTGTATTTTCATTATTTCTGTATTTTCTTTCCAAAAAAGTTTGTTGTGCAATATGTTTTCAATTTTAACTGTGGTCTTGCAGTATTTAAAAGATGTATTTAGTAATTTCTGTATACTTGCTGAAAAAAGAAGAATGAAATTGAAAAGTTGGGTTCTCACTTCTTGCTAATTTGGGCAAAAGAAATGCATGTACAGGATTTAGGCACAGCTGTTTTGAATTGCTGTTCTTATTTAACCAAAGAATGCTGTTTCTGATGAAATTTTCATCACTTCAGTGGTTGAAATGCAACCTGTCTCATTTCTGGATGTGTATTGCAATTTGCAATATATTTTGATTTCTAAAAATATTGAAAGTTATTAACAAAATGGCCATGAAGAAGAAATGCAAATAAAACAAATTTCAAAGCAGAAACTCTATAAGGATATTCTTCAGTACAGCATTTGCCAGAGTAACCCACATTGTGCTACCAACCATTACAATTTCTGTCTGATCTGAACATCTGTTTTGGTTTTTTCTCCTTGAGTTTTCCTGGACCAAGTTAATTTCTCTCAAAATATTTGTGAGAATTGAGACTCCGATCTACCTTTTCTCTGGGGAGAAAAGTCTAGCCAAGCACCTTTTATTATTCCTTCATCTTCTCATTACTGTGTTCTTTGCTTTCATTGTGGCAGTTAAATGTCACTCTTAAAGTTTGCTCTTCTTTTCTGTGGTAGGAACTGAGCACTCATCTCTGGGGTGTGCATTAATAGTGTTTTGGAAGTTTCCTCAGTGCTATTTCTTCCCTTGCCAGCCTTGCTCTTAAAAGTTCTTGTTACAGCTTGTTCTCTTCTGTCCACTTTTCCTCTGATGCGTTTTCTTAAGCATAAAGCATAAAATCTGATCATTTACCTTTTCAACTTGTTTTCCCACACCATCTCCTTTCAACAGAATTCAGCTCTCATACTAAAATTCCCACTTCATATCCAGCAAAGAATAGAATAGAATAGAATAGAATAGAATAGAATAGAATAGAATAGAATAGAATAGAATAGAATAGAATAGAATAGAATAGAATAGAATAGAATAGAATAGAATAGAATAGAATAACAGCCTATGTTAGGATCAAATAACAGCCTATGTTTCCTATTTACACTTTAAATCTTTCTCTTGCCAGTGGTTGGACTACATTTACTGTAAGAACTGTGACAACAGTTCCCTAACCTGTACAAATCTCAGTCAAACCCAGCTTCTTATTTTCAGTAATCTGTATTTTTAAAAGAACATTTCCTGCAGATGGTTTCTTCCCTTTTACTTACTGTTTTTACTTTCATCCCATTTCTGGAGTGATGTCTGTTCTGATTACACCAAGGGTATTTCATTTATTTACAAAAAAAAAAAACAAACAAAAAAAAAAACCCAAAAAACCAAACCAAACCAAACAAACCCCTTCAAACCCTAATTTGAACATTTTTGGAATTATTGAAGTACTTTCATTTTTTAATCTGCTTTTTGTTAAATACTGAATTCTCACTTCTTCCAATTGTGTTGCTTGTCATCCTTCAATAAAGTTAACCTTTTACCTGCCTTTTCTCTGCCACCGCCTCCACATGCCCTCTCCCATCTAACATTTTGCTAGATGCTCCTGTTTCCTTATCCTTTTTTCCCTATTTTTTCCCGTTAACTATAATTTTTCTATGTTCTTCCCTCAGCTTCCAAGTTCTCCACAGTCTCTTCCACATTACTTTGTCCACTCAGTCTTGTCTGTCTTCTTGATTTTGCCACTTAATCTTCTTGTCACTTGGCGACAAGTGCCTTTGGAGAGAGTCCTAACACTGCCAAGTCTTATTTTGGGAGAATGCTAGAGAGCTGCTTTAAGGAACGCTTCGGGTTTGAAGGTGTTTCTTTGTTGAAACATTGCCTCTGGAATAGAATTAGGAACATATTGGCCTTGATGCTGACACAGAATAGGGCAGTTCATGGAGCTCATGGCTTTTTCCAGCAATATCTTCTGCACAAACTATTCCAGACTCTATTACGCCTTGCCTGTGCCAGCACTCACAACATATAATCACGATTAGGAAGGACATCAACAAAGTTTGACAATGTTGTTTGACAAGATAGGTAGCAGCGCAGGAATACATAACTGTTGTCTGCTGAAGGAAAACAACCATTCAAAAAAGGCTTGTAGCTCGTGAAAACATGTGATTAATGTTAAAAGCTGGGAAAAGGTACAGACGTGTTCCATGAAAAAAGCGAAGACTGTGTTTATTCAAGAAGAGGTGTATGTCAAATACTTCTATTTAATGGGAAACAAGTCCGTAGAATGATCATGTCTATTCAATACCTTAATCTTGTACTTATATACTTTTTCCTCCAGACACCCTGTCACCATTTTTCATCCTTCTGGAACCTTTTTCATCCTCAGCACAACACCACAGGCACCGTGTGTATCTGACCGCGCGCAGCTCCGTTCTTTTTCCCCTGCATGTCTGTGCACCGTTCTGTTCTTTGCTGGCTTCTGGCCACCTCTTGTTCCCTTGTGTCCTTGCTTCTGGTGCTCCAGCCTCCCTGCACTCCTCAGGAAGCCATGCTGCGCCCTCCAGTGAGGGCGAGGTGTGCCCCGGAGGGTGCGGCGGTGACTCATTTCACTTGACGCGTGTCACCGCCGGGGCTGGCGTGCGGGACTGGGACCGTCCCCCATGGCGGGTCCGAGGCCGAGCAGCCCCGAGGGCTCGCTGGCAGGGGAAGGCGGGTGCCAGGCAGGGGCAGCGGCCACTCCGTGCGGGAGGCGCTTCAGGTGGATTCCCGCGGGCACCAGTTGCGTGCAGGGCGCCGGGGCTGAGCTGCGCTCCTTAAACAGCCCCGGCAGACCGGGGGCAATCCATCCTGGCCTGTATTAGAAACAGTGGCCAGCAGGCCTAGGGAAGTAATTCTCCTCTTCTACTCGGCACCGGTGAGGCCACATCTCGAGTGCTGTGTCCAGTTCTGGGCCTCTCAATTCAAGGATATGGAGATGCCGGAATCGGTCCAGAGACGGGCAATGGAGTTGGCGAAGGGGCTGGAGCACACGTTCTATGAGAAGCAGCCGAGGGAGCTGGGTTTGTTCAGCCTGGAGAGAAGGAGGCTCAGGGGGGACCTTGCCCCTCTACAACCACATGAAAGGAGGTTGTAGCCAGGTGGGGGTCGGCCTCTTCTCCAAGGCAACCAGCGATAGCACAGGAAGACACAGCCTCAAGCTACGCCAGGGTAGGTGTAGGTTGGATACTAGGTGGACTTTCGTCACAGAAAGGGTGTAAGACACTGAAGTGAGCCGCCCAGGGAGGCGGTGGAGTCACCGGGTCTAGGAGTGTTTAAGGAAAGACTAGGCGTGGGACTGAGTGCCATGATCTAGCTGGCATGGCGGCGTTCGATCACAGGTTGGACTCGATGATCTCCGAAGTCTTTTCCAACCTGATTCTGGAACCGATTTTGAGACCGTATAGCTGTCGCACCGCCCGGCCGCCGGAGCGGCCTCACGCCCCGCGCCGCCTTTCGCCCCGCCCGCCCACCTTGCGCCGGCCCCCGTCTCCCGGCATGCCGCGGGGCGGGGCGGCCTGGCCCGGCCCCC